>JARHVA010001607.1:220000-395000 GCA_037957365.1 Torreya grandis | reverse complement strand
TTAGGTTTTCATACTAATATCTAAATATTACTATTTGGATCTTGTTATACATGGCCACTACTATGCAAAGAATGCATCCCACATTTACTCCATGTGAATGCAATGGATGTTTCACTGATCGATCATCTTCAAAAATAAGTAAAATAGTTAGAGGATCTCTACAATTAGAGAACTTATATAGTTAGTTACCCTCCTATACAACTATTAACACATTTCATTATATCTAAACTCTCATTTTCTCTAATTTAATAAGGAAATGAAAACACACATAATACTAGAAAATTAAATATCATGAATAAATACTTGTTATCATCTTATTCATCCTCTATTAATGTTTTTTTCCACCCAAAAAAAATCACATAGATAATTTCCACTACCACTGAAGAACTATCCTTCACATTAGCCAATTTGGTGAAAAACACACCACACTAAAAAATGAAAAAAAACATCACTTAAAATATTCCACCAAATCATTTGGGCCCCATCATTGGTGACTGATGAGAGGCTCTAAAACCTCCATCCTTCATTTCCTCCATCCTCCAGTATCTACTCCTTTACTTAGCTGATGTGTCAATGAATTTCATATTATTTTTTATGACAAGACTTTCCCCATAATTTGTAAATTGCATACAAGCAAAAATGCATCTGTGAGGTGATTTTTTTTTACAATGTTTGAAAATTATGACTACAATAATTTTGACTCTAAACTTTATTGAGATAATTGATAATGATGATGGCATATAATAATATTGAAAATATTAGTAATAACTTTGTCAATATTCTTGACACTAAAAATATTTAAAGACACACTTAAAAAACTACTTTTGACCCTATTACAAGGTTTTTTGACAATAATAACCCTAAAAAACATCAACCTTAATATAAAAAATGGATAATATTAAAAAATTTGACCAATTAAGACTAACTAGATAATGTTTTATGACACATAAATAATGAATACTCTCATAATAATAATAATAATAATAGACCTAAAATTTAATGAAAGACTTTTAATTATGACTTTGACCATATAATAATAACGACTCAATCTAAAAAACATAAAAAGACTTAAACCAACTTGACTATTTCCAAAGTAGTTTTTGAATTTTTATAGAATTGAAAAATAATGAAATTATAACTAAACCACATGGATGAAGGGAAAATTATGAATTACTTTGTAAATCAATATCAAGGAGAAAAACTAGGAGCTTGAGATCACATGGTGTCATGGGAAAAATGGTAAGATATAACTATTGATCAGAGTTTTATTGGAAATAAAATAAAAAATATGGTAAATGCATTCAATGATGTCATCAAGAACAAGTGAGATGATGAATGCATGTGTAAAAAAAAAAATCGTATAGATACTCTGGATGAATAAAATGGATGTCAAAAATAATAGATATGGAAATCTTTGAGGCATGAAACTATCAAAACTATCTTTTCCATATAAATAATGTATAACATTATGAATAGTCTTGTCATTTAACTAGATTAGAATGAATTTGATGTGCTCAAGCCTACTATCAAATCAATGTAATGCAAATTTTTGATAAAAATAGATTGACAAGGGCACATAATTGAAACCTTTACCAAAGATAACTTTGGTATTGTATTAGATTGTGCATACATAGTTTGTGAGATGGGAACCAATAACAAGAATTTATTTGATCACCAATGACACTGAGTCTGTAAATGTTAGCTTTTAGTATTCCATAGTCTAATAACCCCAAATAATTATTTGTAACTCTATTACTTTTGATAACACTTTGTGTATATCTTTGTGCAAGATGATAAAATACTTATATGTCTATTCTAAAAGCATTTTATCAATCAAAATGAACTGATAGATTCGAGGCAATAACTCAAGTTTAGACATTGCCTCATCTCAATATACCTCTCCATCATAAGTTAAGATCTAGGCTACTTTGATACAAGATATTGATTCTAATCATAGTGTATGAACACAAAACATGAACACACAAAAAATAATTTTATTGCACAAGTAATAATATATTATTTATTCACACTATTTTCATTTGAAGCATTACATGGCACTTATATAGGAAGTACAAAAACTATATATAGGGATCCTGAGATCCCTATAAACTCTAATTGACTAACTAATAACCTATATATGACATATATTATTAAAATAATATATTTGTATAACTAAAAATCTAATTAGTAATAACTAATTACTAACTTACTATACAATACATACTATCTAGTAAATAGTAACTTACCTTATATTAAATACCAATGTAAATGCTAATCCTTAATATATACAACATATTTTAGAAAATTTTATGTGCTGATATTATTTTTAGAATTTGGAAAACTAGAAATAATTTTTGTTTTACTCATGAAGAAATGGAAAGGATATTTTATAAAACTAAAAAATGTTGTGATTTCTAATGTTACCCTCCAAATCTAGGTTTAAAATTAAAAATTTCACCTTGAGCTTCATCATCTATAGGTCCTCTTGGATCACTGGGGGACTGATCTTTATGTTTACATTCGTAAGCCTCTATAAATCCCACACCACCACTCTATACCTTATGGGAATCAACATGGGTTTTAACACTAATGGTCTCAAATCTAAAGGCACCCATCTCCTCACTCTCACTGGTCCTCCCCACATCACAATGGCTTTGATAAGTCCAACAGAGTTTTGGTGGAGGGGGGTTGGGGCCTCCCTCCTTAAGATAATTTCTTTATTTGGTATTGGAAATTTAATTCTCTAGGTAGGAATAATATGAGAAAAAATATCATAATTATAGTTGGGATCTCTTATATATTGGCAAACATCCCCTTGCTAAGGGGAATAGGGGGGAAACTCATAAGAGCCTCTACCTCCTCTATCTCCACTAGATACCATATTCACTATTGATACTTAGTTGATTTCTTGTTGTTTATGATTTTATTATCCTTTGTTTATGTGCACTTGAGTTAATATAACTTTTGGTTCATGTGGCCTTTGTTTCACCCTTTTTTTCCTCTCTTCTTGAGGTTTGTTTAGTCTAGTGTGACTTGGCCTTTGGGGTGTGACTTTTCCACCTATCATTTTTTTTATTATTATAAATGCACTATATTTTTCATTAATATAAATATGCTTTTCAATAAAAAAGTTAATAATTAAAATCTCCTAAATTTCTAAATGATGCACTTATTATTAACAATATGAACTTTAATCTCCATTATTTGATTTTGTAATTTTTCCCACTATTCAAAAAGACATTATGGATTTCTTATAAAATCCAAAAAAAATAACCATTACCAAAATTTATAACATTTATAAAAAATATGAAACTACCAAAGATTCTAAATCTTCCAAATGAGTCATCATTACCAAATATTTCAAAGAAAATACTATTACCAAATATTTCTAAAATTTTACATGATATACCAAAGGTTCCAAAATTTTCAAATTATATAACATTACCAAAATTTCCAAATGATGTACCATTACCAAAAGTTCCAAATGTTTCAAATGATGCACATATAAAAAAAATCACTTATAATAATGAATCATCAATCATTCCTATGTTTCAAATAGATGGTGAATTAAAACCAATCATTACATCTTTTTAAACTTTAAAAATCCCCACTACTTATCTTATGTCCATGATTCTATATGATATCTCTAAAGGAAAGTCTTAGTTCTAAAATTAAAAATCTCATCTCATAATCATAATATTAATGATAACATTATCCAAAATCAACCTCTTGAGAAATGTGTATTTTAATATCCTTACCCACAAGAGTTTTATCATTCCCATATTACCTTCATTTTTTGGCCATGAATATCCTTATAAACATTTAATTCAATATGTCTATTATTTTGAAAATTTAGCTAATGATGAGTGAATATTTTTAAAATCATTTCATATGAGCTTGATACATGAACTTGTAATTGGTTTTAGAGTTTATCAAATGGTTCCCAGACTAAATTAGGTAAATTATAATATGTTTTCTTCTCAACCTTAAATACACAAAATGGGAAAAACATTACATTGGAACATTTTCAAAACTTTAAACAATATGATGATGAATCTCTTCAAGATTATGCTATTTGATTTAGAAATGCATCATATTCCATAGCATATGGACATCTAGATTCGAAACTAAAATTCCTATTTAGTAGAGGTATTACTCCTCCATTAAAGGAAATGGTAATAAATAAATAGTATATCTCATTTACCTGCCTATGCATGGATGTGAATCTATATGTTTGTTTCCTAATCAAAAACAACTAAAACTTAAATATTTATCTTATAAAGTACAAATGATTTGTTTATTATACATACAATGGGAATGAATTAAAAATTTAATGTAATGAACAAACATGTGGCTTTCCAATCTTTATATGACACCTTTATAATAATTAATCAATACAAGCCCAATACTAGATGGACATATGCCATGACCACTTAAAACTAAACCAAGAAAAAAACACCCTAAAAATAAGGATCTAACAATTAAATTATTTATGGGTGGAGCTTATATTCACCATAACAACATTGATATTATAGAGAAAGAAAAAAATTATAATGAAAGACATCTGGCACACCTTGGTCATACCATCAAAGACTTACATCATAAATAAATTTGGAAAAAATCATTGTAATATATAATTTTACCAATTGTGTGTGGGCCATGTGTTGTTAAAATTAATTTGTGGATCATTCCCCAAATAACTCAATAAAAGTTTACCTTGGATACATTTTGGCTATACCAAATAGAAGATTAAATATATCAAAATATAATTTTTATACAAGGGAAGATCAGCTCACATGACAAATTATGGTAATTGTAATATACTAAGCAATCAAGGAGAGAAGAGGATAATTTTATGAAAAATTTTCACTCAAATTTATTCAATAATAAAAACTTGATCCAATTGATGTACATTGAACAAAATAAATCAAATATTCCAAAAATTCTATAAAAAAATATTCCAAAAAATACAAAAACATTCAAATAAAATAAAAAATACAAATATATTCATTATTCACATGTTTATTATCTCCTTATCATATATGTTGTTTACTTTATGTTAGTACATAACATGCCATTTATATACACATATGTTTCATGTGTACTTGAGTATGATATAAGCATACACTAAACCCATGATACCTCCTCCCATGTGATATAATATATTGGAGGCATCTACTTATTTGATCATGATTGATACAGGTTATATTTATTTATGATCATTTCTAAATTATCATGTTGTTCTTATATACTAATTCTTACATATGCCTATAATCATGTATTCATATTTCATAGTGTACTTGATATGCTATGTTACATGAAAATTTTGATAACACATATATATATAGGGAATAATATGTTATGCTTATGTTGGTTACTTATACTTCATTTATTCACATTGTCACTCCATTGAGTGTCCTTTTCTTTTGTTGGAATTAATATTGTTTGTACTCACATTGGTGAGATATTAGTTTGTTAATAAATTGATGTAATAGATTTGGTAAGAAAATCATGTAGAGATTGTGTGAGTCACTATAGGAAGGATTATATGTTTTTTATTTTTTATAATAACTAGCCTATTATTTAGGATAGAGGCTATAGGAGAATTGATATATAATTTTATTTTTCTCATTTAATAAAATATGTTATTGTGATTGACCTCAATCTGAGCTTTTTAATCTTCCACTCATTTTATCATTTTGTACCAAAGGTGGTTTATGGACCACTTTGTGTTTGCTCTCTATTTTTAATTCAATCAATTGATCATATACTATAATGTTTTAGTGAGGATCATGCACAACATTTATTGTTATGTCTATAGATTTTTCTTACATATTTTCGATCTATTGTAGTACGAACCACATGAAATCTCTTGACATTCACCATACATATACTCATTATTATCTCTCTCCACATTATTCATTCTATCGTTAGTTCTATCATTCTCATTGTATCCACCATTTACATTAAAAAAAACTACAAGCTTGTAGGCCATATAGTTTCTTGGTGGAGTGTTTTAATCAACGTAAACATTTGGATCTTTGAAACCCACCATACTATATTCCATCATCTCCTAATTTAAAATCTTTGTTTGGATCGATAACCTTGGAATATTATTTATGCTAAATACTTCAATCCTTTCATCTAGTTTGGTAACTTTTAGCATTAAGAGCATAAAACACTCATATTTTTTTGTCAAAATCAAAATCATCAGATTTCATATGCTATACTTGGGTCTTGCATCTTGAATTCCAATAAATTACTTAACCCTAACACTCAAACCTATAAGGTGATTTGAAATGATATACCTCAAAACTTGAAATAGAACTTGAGTGACATATAAATGATGTACACCAATCTGGGTTTAAAATGCATTTACCAATTATCTTTTCTCAGTGACATCCATGGTGAATTATTCCCACCTCAAACTCATGATAGATGTCCCTTGACACATATTTTAATATTAAATAGTGACATTAGTTATCTCCTTATTTCATGGTGAACACTACAACCAATGGTAACTAGTAATTTGGTTTATTTCAAAATCAACTACATTCTTATTTTGGGCACTATGGTAGTTGTATAAGACTATGAAATATTATGTTTGTATGCATCATTATTAGGTTTATGATTATAATTTTTTTAAAGTTATACAACCATGATTTCTTCAAAACTATTATTTTTTTTAGGCATTTATTTTGGATTTAAGTTATTAGGCTTTAAATTTATAGTCCTAGTATTATATTAATATTTTTGGATTTTATTTTAAGTATTAGTTACTTTATTAGATTCATGTTATAATGTTCCTTGGTTTATAGTGTTAATATTTAAAAATTTGGGTCATGGTCAATATAAATTTTTATTATTTTAATTAGAAGTTTATATTGTCTTGGATTTTTTTCTATTGGAGTCAAAAATCCAATTTGTCAAAGTAGTTTTACTGTCTTTGTCAAAGACTTCTCTTTTATACGGATGCATTATCGGTTGAAATGATATCCACTAAGTCAAATTTATGATAGGGATAAAGTATAAAATATAAATATAATTGAAAAAATTATGTAAAGTATTTCCACATGTGGTAAACCTAAATACAATCAATACTAACTAAAAAATACCTTTGGGACATTGTTGATGACACTATGGTAAAGCCAATAGATGCTAATAAGTTTCAAAAATTAAAGTTCAAGGAAAATAAATCCTTATCCATTACTATTCTTGGTTTATTAAAACCATGTTTACATCATCTAAACATAAAAAAATCCTATAAAAATATATATGAATAACTAAACACACTATTTGGATCTCAAGTTGATAGTGCTAAAATAACTATGAAGTAGAAACTAAATGGGTTAAAAATGGAAGAAGTTAGAGATATAATATATCACATTAGAAAGTTATATTATTTCATAAACTATTTGGCTAGAATAAAATATTAAATAAAGGAAAATGACTCAAAATCTATAATTTTAAATAGCATGTAAAGTATTATGTCCAATATGGTGTTTACTCTAAGTAAGCTAAATCCAAGATTAGAGAACAGTATATCGACATTACTTGATCATGGAAACAAGAATAAAATTAATGTTTCATAATAGAAAGTGTTAGTCACACAAAACAAGCTAGACACTTCTTACAAAAATTCTAAACATGTGTTTAAATCCAAAAAAGGAAAAAACAAATACAAATGTTTTTACCATAAAAAACTAGGGCATATTCTTATGAATTGAAAGAAAATTTAAAATGACATCCTTAATGGAAAGATGTAGAACAACGCCATGGAAACTAAATAAAATGAATGGGAATATTTAACTTATAATTCTAATAATGAATAATTTTCCCATCTAAGCAATGAAGATTATGTGTACTAAATATCTGTGTGTCTATGTGGTTTGTATTTCCCCATGTGAGAACTAAAGCAAGGAATGTTGTAAATAAAATTGTTTATACTCACATTGGTGATATATTATTTTTTTAATAAATTTATGTAAGTGATTTGGAAGACAAGTCACATAGAGATTGTGTGAGGTTATCTAGAAAGGATTAAAAGTTTGTTAATTTTTATAACTAACCTATTATTAGGGAGAGTGTTTATAGGAGAATAAATATATAATTTTATTGTTCTAATTTAATAAAATATGTTATTGTGATCGACCTCAATCTAATATTTTTGATATTACATTCATTTTATCATGTTTATTTTTATTGTCTTGATTATGGAACATTTCAATATTTGTATTGCTTATTGGACCTCATGCCATTATATGATGATTTATATTTGGACATTTAATATTTCATTCCTTTGAGTATGTATAATTTGAATATGCCCCCTTTTTATGGTATCCTTAGACCCCTTTTGTGTGATATTAAGTACTCTAGTCTGTGTGATTAATCATTTAATAACTTGTATTATTAGTTTATAGATGTTTCCATGATCTATATCATGGATCTTAGGTATTTTTTAAATCACATACTATGAACTTCATTGATACATCTACTTATACATGCTACTCTTATAATTTATATGATTCATAAACAAATCATATAGTTATCTCATCATTTTGTGGTAAGTAACTACTAGATTTCATTTCCCTCACCTCTAAATGGGGGGAATGTAATAGAGACATGACCTCCAAACTTATACCAATTCTCATAATTTCATCATAGTTGACCTGATTCATAGCTATATGGGTAATAATCTTATATATTGTATTAATTTTTTATAGATTTGGGATATATTTTCTCATGCTTGTGATAGATATTAAACATAGTTATAGATCAGAGGTTACATTTTGATAGATACTTAATCTTGAGACACATTATAGGTTCATATTCCATGTAATTTCACCAAACATTAAAAATACATAGTCAAACTTATTCAAACTTATTTAGCATGTCAATTTATTTATTTGCAGTAGTTGGATCCTTTAAGTAGTGTAGTTGAGATTAAATTCCCTCAATATCCTAAAAATACTTCTTATTTTTAGGATGAGTTGGTTATACCATTTAACTTGGTTTTTATCTTATTATCACTTGAGATATGTGATTGAGATATAATGATCTCAATCGTCACATCATAAATCACCTTTTCACCAAATTGGGGGAATACTTATGTTCTAATATCTATCTTCAAATATCCAAGGTTAAGTTTTGAACCTATCTTAATTCCAATTATTCATAAGGAAGCATATTTACCAAATCAAAGTACCAAGGGGCAACATGGTTGCATCAACACATAGGTGTACTCCTTCCGTGCTCTCTTTATTTTCAAGCATTTTAGTTTTGTCAAATTTAAAATTATATGAACTTATTTATATTGTAACCTGCTCTTAGTTATAGGTCATACACCAATAAAACATTCAAAGTAGGATTAATCAAATTCAAGGTGTATCATACACACCCAATTTTGCATTTCTTTCATTTAACCTAGTAATTTCATATTTTATGCATTACTATATTAAAGGATGTGGGGGATAATGTTGATACTAAAATCTGATTTATATAGAATATGATTTTTGTATACTTAAAAGATACCTATCAAGGCTCTGACATTAGCTCTAGACCTTCCTATTATTGAAAGGATTGCATTCACCATGTCATTGTGACTAATTAATTATCTTATGGTATGACCCTATCATTTATGATGACCTAGATCTCATGGAATATAAATCAAGTTTAAACCATTATATATACTTCACTATTAGTTTCATATCCTTAGAGTCTTCCTAGTCTATTAGAAACTTTTGTCAATGAAAGTGTCCATATTCGTATCAAGTGTCTATTATTCAAAAGTCATCTAGTTTACAAATATTTTGAATCCTATAGGTCAGCCCATTTATCTTATTAAACCTTCACGTGAGATTTTTTCAAAATGTTTGAAATAAATACAAATCTAAGCCTACTCATTATTCATCTATAAAATACCAAGTAAACACCTAATCAAGTTCAATCAATCAATTGCACAACTGAGTTCCACTACCCTATTTTCATATAATTCATAGTAGCATTCATATCAAAGCTCTAAAGTATTCAAATAAAATACTCATGAGTAGTATTTATCAAGTAAAAATATATATCATTGCATGTCTTTGCATATAGTATATTTGACCCTTGTGCACAAATAAACCAACACCTAGGGGATAACTACAAAATTTTGAGGCCCTCCTTGGAGAATTTTTTATGTAGGTGATTTTTATTTATATATGGATCATTGAGTTTATCTAGACACTATGATCCCACTAACCCATTTTTGACAAGGTATAAAGACCTAAATTGAAGAGTTAGCATTTGATCCATACCGAGCCATCAATAGCCTATATGCAGGAATAAAAATCATAAACATAAAGATGACATAAAATAAATAAGACTCTAGGTAGTCACTTCATAATATAGTGAGTATTTTATATAGGATATTTGCATCAATATGAAGATAAAATAATCAACACAAGTATCCATAGGTTGACACAAGTGTCCAAACCTCTATAAATAATATTTATATAATATAAATATTGGATCTTGATTTAAATTTAAAATATCCTTTTATATATTTTTTTCAATTAATTGGCCTATTCTATAATAATTTTATCCATCCTTGTGTATAGGCTATTCTATCCCCCCCCCCTTTAACCCTACACATATTCTAAAAAGGGTTAAATAGTTTTCTAAAAACCCATGGTGAAATTAGTACCTTGTATAAGTTGGTTAATAATAGTAAAGGGTTCTTATGGTATGACTACCTTATATTTATGTGTATCTTTAGTGTTAGGATTAATTTTAAAACCTTGTTTGATTCTTTAGGATTCTCAATAATTTTATTGTGAAATGTTGTTAAATTTTTAACTTGATCAAGATATACCCCATTAATTTCATGATTATTGATTCAATCTTGTTATTCATGATTATATTAATTAACATGTTATAAAATTTCAACATAATAATCTATCTACACATATTAATTGATAATTATATAATCAAAATAAGAGGAATAATAATGAACATTCATTACATTTACTTTAACCATTTTAGATGAAACTAAAGGAATCTAATTATGCTTAATATGTTAAACACTTAATCTATCACTTTGTTGTAGAGTGATAAGGTAACGAGACTTCTTATATGGAATAGGATGAAAACATGTGAGTGTGAAAAAGACTAGGGACAAAAGATCAATTGTATATTATATGTAAGATTCAACAATAAAAACTAAAAAATATATAGTATTTACAAAAATATAAAACCATAAAATAGAGATAGAAACCTAAGGGAAACCTAGGGTTTGGGAATGATCGATATAATATTCAAGTTCATTAATATATTTTACTCTATTTTGTATTAATTTTAAACCATAAGATATAAACTATGTGTATTAATAGATTCAAAATATTATCTATTATAATTAATCATAAATCTAATTGTAAAAATACTAAAGTTAATTTGTCAATTGCACTTGCTAAATATGAAAATTAATAAATAAGATAAAATATTTAACATTATTCTATTATATAAGGGATTTTAATTATATGTAGGTTGAAAGATGCGAAAGAAATTAGAAATGAGTCACTGAGATCATGGGATAGAGTTATAGGCTCACCTAGACTCTTTTTGTCAATCTCTATCACTACCATCAATCAATATGTCCTGAGATTGATGGTTTTGTCTCTAAAAATATTAATTTTATATTATAATATATGATATTTAAACTACTTATGTTATGTATATATGTGTTATCTTGAGGTATGAATGTGTGTAAAATACCCATAACTTTTTCTCCTTCACTTTAAACTCTATATCCACTTATAATAATACAATTAGGCCTAAAAAATGGGAATAAAGTTTGGACGAGCTAGCTCCAACCACTTTAGATTGAATGTTTTAGCATTGGTTACATATCTAATATTCTGAAGAATAAATTAAACCCATGTGTACTTATCCCCATTAGGTGAATGTGAGAAATCATTCTCTTTCAATGTATGTAATCTATAATATAGCTCTTTACATTTGGTAATTATAGAACTTTGGTTAGTCCATTGAGTGCTACAAACTTGGTAAATATATGATCATATTGATTGGTTGGAATATTTTGAAGAATAGGGTAGTCCTCTTAAATGTTCAAGTGTTTTAATATGTTTGTTAAGTTCTTTCTATATTTGTAATAGGATTACACATTTTCTATATTTATATGAAACTCTTTGGGTTATTTATCACACCACTAACATGCAATTTAGATGGGTTAACCCATAAAAACAATCTAAATTGAAATTTTACCAGTTATTGGTATGATATGAAATTATCAAACTCAAATGCTACGATCAAATAATATGTTTTGAGTCACACATAAATGTCTAGGAGAAAGGATGAATGATTTGATGATTTAGATATACCTAAGTATGATAATTGACTAGTTGTGCACATATTAGAGGAATTATTATAGATTATTAAGAGTAAATTATAAGGATTAGACCCATAAATATCATGTAAATGTGAGATAATGAAAAATTAGAGTCAGGTAGGGATGCATAATTCATATAGGATGAAGGTAATTCAAACCTAACATTGTAAAAAATTAATAACTATATTTTAGAGTATACACCTAATTTATGTATGAATGTAGTTATATTCAAGATTATTCATGCAAGGGAACCTCAACTCTCCCACCAATTATTGGGGATCTATATTTCACCTTGGCTGAGTAAAGGATTATTTAGGTCCTTTAGCCAAATCTAGCTCAACATGGGAATGACCCTAGGTTATGGCTATCCTATAATAGGATCAGACCTATAGGGTCTTTCATTAGGTTAGATCCTTAGATTTCATAATTTGGACCTATATTTCTAAGACCTAAAACTAGTTGGAATGAAAATATTCAATAAATTGTACAAAGTAATCCTATCTAGCTAGTAGTGATGCACCATGAATTTGTCATATTCACTCTTAGGCTTAGACTCTTTAACATACCAATGGACTATAAAAGTACCTAATGTAGTGTTTAATATAATTTATAAGCAACAATATTTCATATAGATGTTAGTTTTATTCACTAAGACTAGAGATAAATGAAATTAAGGTCTGGTTGAAGACACTTACATTCAACAATCAACTATATCCTTGAGAGATCAACACTAATACACAATATATGACTTGAAAATAAATTTGATATAATTTGGGATAAGATTAGAATTCTCAAATAGAGGATTAAACCAATTAAAATATCAAGCAAAAATAAGAATGCTAACATAGATTGATTAAACATTGCAAAAGTGCCTTTCTCATTACTCCAAGAGGTGTAGAATATAATTTTTGGTAGAATCTAGTCATACTAGCTTGAGGGATCCTCATCAATAGCTCAAAGGTTATATTTATAGAATAAATGAAGTAAGATCATGGTATTTTTATCACTCAAAGGGGAATCAAACTAGCTCAAACCCATTTGAAATGTAGTTACAACTACCTCTATAAATGATGCTCATTTAAACCCTTTTGATTGATCTAGGTTACTTTAAGTGATTTCATAGTAACACTGATGTTCCTTCTTGTTGAAATGGTAGGGTCAAGTTATTATAATCTATGTTCCACCATCCATGTAGTTACAATAACTATGCTAGTCTATTAGAATCTCATCTTGTTGTTAATTTCTTCTAACTAGTTTTTCAGGGCATACATAGTAGAGAGAAGGGGTCCTTTTCATGCAGATGGTCCTAAAAATGAAACAATTACGGTCTACATGTATGCCTTCATGGAACTATTTGAAATGTTAGATATTTTTTATAACAATGGTAAACATAGTCACATAAAGATCCCTCTATGACACAAACCCTCGAGCCAAAGGGCCATATTTAGCCTTAATGGTGGTCCCTTTATGTCCTTTAATTTAAATAAAATACTATGTTCAATCCATATATTTTAAATGAGATGTAATGGTGATGGGATTAACCTATAATACCTTGATTTATTCTATCAAAAATGATCCTTAGCTTGACTTTGGTCATGTTTTTGATCTCCAGGAAGTTCCTTAGATTTTTGACCTTCAATTACATTGGTCATCGATATCTAACCTAAATCATTGACTCGTTGACCCATCTCATACCATTTATCCTAAATGGTATGAATGACAATGGGTCATTGATCTACCTTTGTCTTATCAATCTCTCTTTGAGTTGGTGCCATTTGGCAGCCTTATGTTTACACTCAAAATCCATTATTAGTCTGTATGCTTTTGCATTTATGCCACATGTCAATCACATGTTTATTTTAGGATGTATTTTCATTATATCTAACTATATGCTTATTCCACATGGTATCCTCTTGATATCTCTAACCTTTTGACTCATCTCACACCATCATATCAAGATGTACGATGTAACATAGATTGTTATATCTGCTAGGACCTAATGTTTGAAATCTAATGACTACTTCATGAGATCAAAATTGACATCCACACTCCTATAATTTTATGTCTACAAGACCATATTTGACATATTCACAACCATAAAATTTAATCTCAAAAGGTTTTATTTTTCTTGAGCTTTATTTTGAGTTTTGCACAAATGTCTTACTCTACTGGTTTAACTTTGAAGTTCCATAACTTGAGCTAAAAAGCTCATGTAGAATTTAAACTTATAGAGCATGTTCCTAGCATGAATAACTTCCTTGACATACAATCCTTTAGCTTTTTGGAACTTTTTAAGTGAAGATAAAAAAATGCACAAATGGTCTTTTTCATTCTTTCATATGTGATTTGCATGATGGCCTTGCTCCTTAGACTTGGCAAGTTGAACTTGGAAGGTTTAGATCTCAAGATAGAACACTCATCAAGATATGAAACTTAAAAATCATGATATTATCACTAAGTTCATTGATCATAAATGGTATAATGGTCACATGAGGCTTTATGAGCATATTTATAAATTACATAAGAAAGTTGTTTCATTCAAGTTTCCATGTAATTTCCTAATGATAGTTTGGCTACACAAATATTATATAATTTACCCTTTTCTCAACCCTTTATAATTATGATGATCTCTTAAGACTTTTTCAATCTGGTCCATGCCCCTACATTCTCACGAGTACCATGAGATCCTACTTGGATCCTTTTATTTGAATTGATAGATCCATTTTTAAGCCATCAATTTTTCTACTTCATTAGGACCCTACTAGGCTTCTCCTTCCAACTGTAGGCAAAGCTAGATATGTGGGCTAAAATGGCCAACACCAACATCATAATCTTGGATAATTTGAGGATACCTCTCCCTAATTTCACAAATTTATAGCCAACATTATTCCTAAATTAAATCTCATTTCCCACCTTCCTCTTTTACCATATCATTTCCAAGACAAAAATGTGATGCTCATTGAGGAAACTATGGATGTCAACTTAGGAATACCTAAATAACCCCAATTTATTCTCATCTATATATAATTATACCCCAAATAATAATATAAGATTAGTAAATCCATGATATGTGCAATAAATATTTTTCTTGATCTTATGAGGACATGCCCGATATTGACCCTACCATTCTTCTCCATAACATTGTCACTTACCCTAATGTGAAACCAACTTTAAAAAATCAAATAAATTTTCCAATATAAATTTCTAAACTTTATCATAATTAAATCATTAAACTACTTAATTTTAAGTTCCTCAAACCCAATTATTACTTCGACTGGTTATCTAATTTAATACCCATTCATAATAAAGTCTCAATGGTCATTGTAATTTGTATTGTCTTTTACAATATCAACTTGGAATTTCCTAAGGGTAATTTACCATTACGTTCTATAGATTCCATTATTAATAATAAAGCTATATATGATATGCTTTCCCTCTTGGATGGTTTTTTATATATATTCAAATTCACATATCCCCCAAAGATCAACATAAACCCATATTTAATATCAAGTGGAAAACATAATATGTTAAGATTTCTAATGGCCTTAAATTTTTCAGGAAAACTTATCCATGAACCATAATTTATACCATATTATTGGGGATTATTATTTACATTGGGTAAATTAGTGATTGTTGATTTACCATTTGATAAATTAGTTCTTACTATTTTCTTAGTATAGTTACAATTTTATTTGTAATGTATTATATTTTTTAGTGATATTATTATGTAACAATAATAGTTCACATAAATAGGTTTATTGATAACCTATGAAAGATTCTAGGAGATTTAGTAGTTAGTGGGATTCCTAGATAATAGGATATACTATCCTATATAATTATATTATGTTTGATGATTTTGTATTGGAGTGTAATAGAGAAATACAATATTATTTTGTGTGATTAAAATATTAGTGTTTGGTTTATTTTCATGGTTGATCAAATCACTAAATAATATCCTATGATTATCAATAGTGGTATCAAAACATAATAAGATCCTAAGAGTTGTATGGGGTAGATTCATTACGATTTTACTTGAGTTATGAGAGAATAATGAGTGAATATCATGTAGTGTAGGTTATTTAATTTTTATGTAGTAAATTTGTGAGTATTTATTAGAAATATAGTGTGTTGGAGATTCATAGATTTTTTCATTTACATTTGGTAACAATCAATTCAAGGTTAGGTGGTAGTTTATCTGATAGTTTTGTTGAGAGACGTGGATATATCATTTAAATGATCATTAGTATATTTGGATTGGGAGATTTAAATTAGTCTCATGCACTCATGTTTTCATTATTTGCATTAAATTTAATAGTATAGATTAACTATGTTATTGTTAAGGAGATATAAGATTGTGAACTTTTGGTATAGTCATTTAGTTAAAGCCATGCATCTGGACTCATATAATTATTTTTAATATCTAAACATCTCCATATTTTCTTCTATTTTATGAAGATCTACACATTTAGGGTTCATTGCTAGTATTGGTGCAATTAGATTTTGAATATATTCATTGAATAATTAAAGACATTAAAAAATATAACTAAAAGTATGCCTTATAACCTAGATCAATATTACATAAACATCAATCTTATAAAGTAAAATTAATGATGGTAAAATATCTTAAACTTTATCAGTAGTCTCAATATTTGGTTTGCACCAATCCTATCATGCACAATCCTTTATGATGAGTTTCCAAATTCATTTATATTTTTAATTCCATGAATTTCCTATCTTATAGCTTTTTTTTAAAGTATATTAATTACTTTAGGTTTATTATTCTTCAAATAATCTCTTATAGTTACTTTTTTAATAAATGTTTATATATCTATTAGTTTTGGTTTTTAGGTATTTATATTATGGTTTGAATGAGTCAAATTTTTTATTTTGGGTTTATTTGGTCATATTTAATATATGACATAGTGAGGTGTTTGATATTATAAATTAAAGTCATTTAGTATTGTGTCTAGTCATTTGTTAGGGTTTATATTTGATGAGTGTTATTACATATTCATAGAATTTTTTTTAAAGAAATCTATATTATGCATATCTTTTATAAGTATGTTTTTTTGTCAAAAATTCAAAATTATCTATAATTGAGTCATTTTTTCAATATTATTATTTTTATGTTAGATTGTAGAGTCAAAGTCTTTTGAGGTCCATTGTCAAAAGTTCTAAAATAGAAACTGAATAAATACTTGTCCTATAAATGCATTTTTGGGTGACCTCAACATCCTATGTATTATTTCACATTAAGAGGGGTATTACACCTAATTTTGAAATAATTGTGATTCAAATATTCATCATCTAAGTAAACAAATTCTTATAAAGGAGGTCAAAGGCAATGAAATAAGGAGACATTCAATCTTCTCATATATCCACTAGTGATGGGGTCACTTTTACTTTAGTGGCATGTGGTTTTTGTTGTGTGGTGTGGATTTCAAATTTTAATCATTTTAGTGTGGTTTGATAATAAGAACAAATATGTATTCCTATTCACTTTTAATTATTCCCCATGTAACCCATTTTTTATAAACATTTTAGAATGTTGATCAAAATGTATTGTAGAAATCATGATGTAAAGGTTATTGGTAAACTTGTGAAAAACCATTTGTGTAAGGTTATTGGTAAACCTGGAAAACCAATTGTGTAAGGATTTTGGTTAACCTAAAAATATAATTGTGTAAGGTTTTTGGTAAACAAAAAAAGCTAACTGTGAAAGGTTATTAGTTCACCTACAAAACCAATTGGGTAAGGTTATTATTCATAGCCAGGAAAAACTATCAGTCAGAATATCATGAGTGTATAGAGGTAGTATGCTACAATCAGTGAATGGGATATGTTTGACCATGTAAAAACTAAGTGGGAATGTTGTGGGATTAGTATTTACATTGGGTAAATTAGTTATTATTGATTTACCATTTGGTAAATGAGTTCTTACTATTTTGTTAGTATGGTTACAAGTTTATTTGTAATGTATTAAATTTGTGAGTGATATTGATGTGTAACAATAATAGTTCACATAAATAGGTTTGTTAATAATCTATGAGAGATTATAGGAGATTTAGCAATTAGTGGGATTCTTAGATAATAGGATATTCTATCTTATATAATTTTATTGTGTCAAATGATTTTATATTGGAGTGTAATAGAGAAATACAATATTATTTTGTGTGATTAAAATATTTATATGTTTGGCATCTTTGCATGATTGGTTAAATAAATAAATAATATCCTATGATTACCAACACAGCTTATCCATAAGATGGTTGATTTTGGTGTTGATAATTTCTTAGATCACTAAAATCAACATCAATATCATTTATGTGATCTAGATATCATCATTGAACTATTAATCAATTACAATTTCAATATTAATCTTAAAAAGATTGTGTTCAGTGATAGCTTTAGAAAGATTTTAGTATTTTTTGTCTCAAGATAATGGATTGAGATGGATCCTTCAAAAATAATAGCTATCATTGACATGCCTCAACCTTGGTTCATACCTCATACCTACACTTTCCCTGGGAAACTTGAGGTAATGCATAGATTTGTTTTAGAGCTACCTTATTGGACTCATTTGATGATCTCATTTATTATAAAATACATTTCTCTTAAGTGTATGGATTATTTTCAAAACTCTTTTGATTACATGAATAAATCCCTACTTTAACCTCCTATTTTTTTACCACTTTTTAATAATCACTCTCTCATCTTTTACAATTTTTTACTCTCATCTCCATTGGGATGATGTTTCCACAACAAGATGAGTGATAAAAACATTAGACTCTATATACCCTTAACATTTTTAATTTTTACCATTTACTAATTCTTTCTCTCTTGTAGTAACCTATCAATATTCAATATTTTTGACACTAGTAAAGAGGTGGGAAGACCATTGTTACTCCTAAACCCACTAAAAATCTTGTTTATCTAATTCCATAATAAATTATCATATAAATATCTTATAACTAAGTAAAAACCCATTTTTCATACTATGTCTACCCTGGTTGACCTAGTTCTAAAAGTTACAACACACGTTACATAACTATGTTGGCCTAGGTCAACCTAGTTCAAGGTCGAATGGTAACTATTTAAAATTGGGTTGCAATAGGATGACCTTATCTACTAAACTTCTAGAAGGGTTAGGACCTAACCAGTTGTATAAATAAAACCTTAAATTTAATAGAATATAGAGGAACATTCATTTTTCCATTATTATAGCTCATATTTCTATTACATCTACATTTGAAAGAGTCATTACTTAGGGTTTGACTTGGAATAAATATAACTTATATTATGGGAAGTCTTGGATGAAAGAGGGAATATTTTATCCGACATATTATTTCAACTAGTGTGATCCTTAAAAATCCATAAAAATCTATTTTAAAACACCATTGGAAAATATGATATTGAGACTTGATAGGTTTGTTCAAAGTTAATTATCTCTAACTTTTTTTATTTCATTTTATAGATAGATATTTCACAAAGTAATATCTTTGAATATATAAATCCTTGATTAGATTACATGTGCACTTAAACATAGTTTGGCTATAGCGATATCTTGTCTTGTAATCTTCAAACTTAGGAGATCTAGGCCCTCATTTACCTACCATGATCCCTTGTTTGTTTTGTTTGTTTTAAACCATCCCCCTTTGTGTTATAAACATTGATAACAAAATAAAGCTAGAGTTATTGCATGATATTTTTTCTTATGCAATTTGGAACACTATCCTTTATTGTTGTGTGATAAGTGTTCCCTTAGTTAGGATTATTAGATCCATTTTGGTCATGCTTCTAATATACAAAGTATCACCATAGATGCGAGTTTATCGCCTTATCCAATATTGGATTTTATATGTAGGATAAGTTATATATATATATATATATATATATATATATATATATATATATATATATATATATATATATATATATATATATATATATATATATATAAATATTTTATATACATTATGGTGAACCTGATGTGATTATAGACCTAACATTGTGTTTTTCACCTATAATAAATTAGGTCGCCTAGGTTGAATAATTTTTGTCCACTACTTTATATTTTACACCTACATGCAACTAAGTCACACAGGTCGATCCAATTTTACTCCATGCTTTCTGACTTTCTTCTACAACTAACTAGGTCACGTAGGTTGTCCTAGTTTTATTCCCTACTTCCTATTTTTATTTTAAATCAAATTAGGTCAAGTTAGTTGACCTAGTTTTATACCCTACTTTTAGTTTTCATCTTTATCCAACTAAGATGACATAAGTCGACCTAGTTCATTATTTCACTATTTTTAATTTCTAACTTTCTATAGACTAAGTTGACCATGGTCAACCTTATTTAATGTATATGTTTTTAAAGTTTTTTCCACTACATGACTAAATAAACCTAAGATTACCTACTTTTAGCATTCATATTTACACCACTAACATTTAGAAAACTAAGTCAACCATGGTCAACTTAGTCACATTTCTCAACTTCTTTCTAACCAACTACATCAGAATAGCCTAACCTAGTTTACATTTCTTGATTTTTCTATTAGATCAACAAAACAATTATTCAAAAATTGTAATTATTTTTTATAATTAAAAAAATTAGCACTTCATTTAATTTACTCTTGTTTTCCAATATTTTAATTCTATCAAAAAATTTATACTCAATCAATTAAGGCAACCTTGGATGACTAAGTTTTGTGTCTATTTTTCTTTCCATTAAAATAAGTTGATTTTGGTTAATCTAATTTATTTCATCTTGTTTTCATAATAGACTGTGTTGACTAGTGTTGACCTTGTATTGTTGTGTATGTTCAACTAGATAAGCACTGGTTGACCTAGTTTTGTCTACTTCTACTTTCCCACATAAACAAGGCAATTCACTTTCATTTTTATAGTAATTAGTCTCAAATTTTTAAAAAAGAGCTTTCTTCCTATTTATTTACATTCAAAAAAATCAAAATTGGTTTTTGATACTTAACTTTCACCTTTTTCACTTTGTCTTAATTTTTGTAGAAACCATGTTGGTATTTTTAAAATTACTTAGCTACTATTATGAAGGGCTACATGATATTATATTTATGGTCCTATTCTATCATTTACAAATATCATCACATGATAAGCCTATCCCAATACTCATAACCATAGAATAGAGATATAAATAGAATTTATTCTCCATGTACCTTATGGTATTTAAGAAATTCCTAGGATTACCCTCCTTATTGAGCCTTAATAAACCATCCATATATATGATTTTGTATTGCATTAGTTAGTGGTTAGCATCAAGAAGCTACTATTATCTTTCCATTGAATCCTAGTTTAATGGGTTATGGGAACAATACTTCCTTCATAGTCAGTGATTTAAAATATCAGACCAACACTATCCAATAGACAAACAAGTATCTTTGAGAGCCTAAAAATTAGTTGACTCCTTTTAGTGCATATTCATAATCTTATTTTTAAATAATTATTTAGAAATAATAGTTACAAACATTCATTCTTACTTTCTTCTCATTATTCTATTTTATATCATAGACTCTACCAGCCAAAATTGATGTAATCTTGTGATGTGTGTTTCAACTATGTTGGCTATCACTGATCTAGATTACTGTGTGTGAAAAGAATATGATAATTAATCATGATTTACTCTCATGTATTCAATCCTTTTACCTCTATTTATAATACTATATCATCTAGAATTATTTATTTCTAATACTATTAAAAAATTTACTAGATCTAACTACATTGACTATGATCAACCTAGTTTTATTTATCTATTTTATATAGAACTATGCTAACCATGGTATACCTAGTTTTATTTCTCTATCTTTTATATATAACTAAGTTGACCTTGGTTGACCTAGTTTTACTTCTCTATTTTTTATACATAACTAAGTTGACTATGTTTGATCTAGTTTTATGTCTTTTCTATGAAACTAAGTGGACCGTGGTAAACCTAGTTTTATTTTTGTCTTTCATACCTAACTAAATCAACCCTAGATAACCATGTTTATTTATCTA
The DNA here is from genome assembly GCA_037957365.1 of Torreya grandis. NCBI lineage: Eukaryota > Viridiplantae > Streptophyta > Pinopsida > Cupressales > Taxaceae > Torreya > Torreya grandis. Next base: position 372,583 of record JARHVA010001607.1, on the reverse strand, counting down.
TATTTTTGATATAATTGCATTGACCTTGGTTGACCTAGTTTTATTTCTTTACCTTTTATATAGAACTAATTAAACCTATTGTGGCATAGAATTTCACCTTATGAGAGGGTTCTTCAAGTTTTATCACTCATATCCACACAATGGGATCAATCCCAAGCTAAATATCCTATGATGTTATTGAACCTCTAGATAAGGTTGGTTCCTCTTGGTAGATCACCTAAACTAGTGATTTTGTTTAAGAAAAGGGTATAAGAGCTACATAAAATGACTAAAAGCATAAAAAGGGTGATGAAATAAATTAAAAGACACTCATAATTGATAAAAAAAAACACAAAGGCATCTCAAAGATCCCTCACTGACATAATCTCTAACACTAGTCGGTTTTGCATAAATGATTCCAAGTAAGGCATCCTAGATAAGGGATAAAGCATAAAGGAATGGTAAAAATCACACTATAACCCCACCTATGACTAAAATAACAAAAAATTATAATTAAAACACCTTAAACCACCTGAAAAAATTAAATAAATAGAGTAAAAACACTAAGGAAGAAGACCTCTTCACAAGGTAGTCATGCACAAATTATCTAGAATGCAATGCAGTCAAAGATATAGGTAAAATAAATGATATTATTTATTTGAATGATGTTATTTACAAATTTTTATACATTTATACCTTATAAAATTAGATTATATATTAAAATTGGAATAAAAGAGCTATATATATAAGAAGAGAAGAGAAAGAGGAGGAAAAATATTTCAATCTTCAATAAATGTGCTCCAACCATCATCTTTGGCCATTTAATGTAGAGGAGTAAATGATGTAGGGGAATCTCCAAGGTTTATTAAAGCACCCAAATTTTGATTAATTTTTTTTCTCTTAGGTCATATGAAGTGTGGAGTCTAGGTTAGGATTCTTAGTGTAGAGGTTCTTGGTCTAGGGAACTTTTCCTGCCAAAACCTTAGTTTGAAAATTTGAATACAATAAGTATATTTAAGATTATTATAAATAGTTATCAAGAATTTTAATGTTGTAAAAATTTTGTTTTGGGGGTAATAATTAGTATATATGGATCTTTTTTAGTGTTTCACCTTCAAGGCATGTGGAAAATAACAAAAATCAATATTTTGAATGTAATGGTCACATGGGAATTAGTTGCCAAAATGTAATTCTTATTTGTAATAAGTTTTTGGTTTTGATATAGATTTATACTCATATAAGGAAGGTATAAAATAATTTTGGAGTAAGTTGGTAGGTGTAAAATAGGTAAAGGTATGGAGGAGAAGAGTAATTGAAGGCAAAGAACATAATACCCTATTCTCAATGGAAATGTAATCAATGTATATATGCAATAAATAAATAAATAAATACTATCATATGTAGAGTTTATTTTCATTTGTATAGTTATATGGATGTTGTTAATGAATATAATGAGATGTGAATCAAGTCCTAATTCCTTTTAAAATAGTGGCTTTAATTTTTTATGAGAGTATTTGTAGGACTGTCAATATTATGCATGGAGTTTGAAAGACTAGTATTCAACCTGTCAAGAAAGTTTACATACATTAGAAGTAGAATGTAGTGTAGTGGCATATGAAGGATATTAAATTATATAATAAAAAAAATTATTCATTCATGTGTATGTTTTTTTTATGATACTAACTAATAAATCAAGGTCTCAGGCAACCTAACTGTAGAAGTACCATGTTTCCCATACACAATCAACAAAACACTGTGTAAAAGATTTGGAATGGGGTAATTTAACACTAAGAGTGACTTAAATATAGTGAATATTGATAAAATTGAAAATTAGTACTCTGTTATAATGTGATTATACATCTTGGTAATCAAATTTTCCTTGAAACTTTTGTATTTCATTTGTTGTAGGCAAACTATATTCATAGAACTTAGTAAAAACTAAGGATAAAACGTAAAACATAGTAACCCAAGTAGAGTTTAATAATTTAAAATGTTTGGGGCAGGTTTATAGACATAAATTATTCCATAAAACAGTTTTAAATTCATTTAATATCATTTCAATACATTTTTATCCCTCTCGGGCTTGTATAGATAGGGTTATATGACAGAACAATATCAAATTCTTGTTTACAGCTTGAATGGAAAGTTATCAAGAAAATATAGAGATTTTAAAGGTTGTATTTAGGTATATAAGAACTTAATTAGGACTTATGGCCATTTTAAATCTAAAGACACTCATTTAAATCATTTTTAAGCTCTCTTGGGCACTCACAGGTTGCATAAAACCCTATATTAGGATAAAATCTACAAAATGAAATATATCACATTTTCATTAATGGAATCCGATGAAATTTCATGAAATAATAGTTTCCAATATGATATAGATGATTTTTAAAACTTTATATGTGTATGGCCTATTTAGGTATGATTCCTACTGACTTTATTGAATGTAGGGATTGAATAAGCCTAAAATGGCTAAAGTAAAAGAATAAGAGGCTAATAAGAGGTCAAGCCAAGGGAGTTAGATAATGAAATTTAGTGGAGAGTTTAAAAACAATAGAGGGTGTCATAATATATGGTTTTATTTCCAATAATTTTTTTACTAATCTGTACAAGGGGGAAAATAGTAAGAAAAATCTACAAGTTATGATGTGAGGATAAGGGTTTGACTGGTAGAGTGAGAAATTAAGATTGAAAGAGGGTGTTAGGGATATTTAAAGGATTTTTTTGAATCTATAATAGGATATATAAGATAAAATATTATGAATATATACCTTTTTAAGGAATTGAAGGTAATTTAGCTTAAAGAAACACCTAACCTAGTGTAGACTATGCAGTAAGAAGTGAATCAAGAGATTGCAAAAAGGAGTTGAACGATTTATAAGGATGAATGATATGTATTTGTAGGTGATAAATATAAATAAACCAATCAAGATTCTAATATCACAATTCCAAAGAGAGAATAAAATCAAGTTAAAAAAGGATAGCGATAATTATGAAAAGTAATACAAAGATGAATGCATGAGTTAACAATTGTAGGTACTCAAAGGTTGAATATAGGAAGAGTATGAGATATTGATCTATAGAATTTGGTATTAGAGTAAGATTTTATTTGTGTAGTATTGAAAGACATCCTTCAAGCATAAGGTACATGTTTTTTGTTTCAATTTTAAGTTTATGTTTTGATGTGTTCATGAGATAACATTAAGATTGTGAATGAAGGTAAGAGAGATAGGTGGCCAGCCCTAAATCCAATGAAGGCTTGATTAATGAGAGTGATATTGATAATATTAATAGATTGAGGTCATATGTGATCCATAGGAGAGAGAAAGAGTCCTATTGAAAGGATAAGAGAAGTGAATGACCTAGGTGAGGTCATAGTGAATGAGATAGACCCAATGGGAGGTTAAGATGTGGCAAGCAAGTGAAGGTTTGTTAGATAGAGATATAGGTATAGATGATACCAAATATTTGATATAAATATTCAAGGAGATGAGGAAATATAAAGGTAATAATAAATATGGCATAGTTGATGAGAGAAGCTACCATAATAATAAGATGGTGTAGGATGACACTAAGAAGAGAGAGATGGAGAAGGACATGCAATATATGAGGCAGTATATGGATAATTTTTTATTCATGATAGAGTATATGAGAGGAATGGAGAGACCATAAAATATATGGGTGATGAGGAAGAATCCACTCAAGTGTCTAATCAAGCAATAGGTAAAGAAAAGGAAAAAGGAAGTCATGAGAGAGGAAGGGAAGTAGAATAGGTTGTTGTGCAAGTAACTTAAGAGTTAGATGATGAACTATAGGAATAATTAGAATCATAGATACCAAGTGAATTAATTATACTTTGTGGATGATGAAATGATTTTGATTGAAGGACAAGAAGATACTTGTAGCCAACTATGTGATGGAAGTGATAAATAAATGGATCATCTTGAGGGCCTCCCTAAAGATTGGGAAAATGAGATGTAATTTATTGACCAAGGTAAGAAATCTGATTGTACATTTGTATATGAGATTGAAGATAAAATATAAGTATAATTGGCATCATTGGAATATGCCATTAGTAGTGGAGAAGAGGACAATGATAGTCCTATGATAGAAAAGGAAGAATGGGATGAAAGGAATGAGGTAATAGTATCCAAATAAGTAGATAATTAGATTGAGATGGAAGAAAGTACAATATAATAGTAATAGTTGATAAAAGAAGAAGAAAAGACTCCAAAGTCTCATATGTTTATATCTAATCATTGCTTGGATTTTGAATGTGCTTGTGGGTTGATAGATATTGATCATTTCAAGAAGCAATAAGGTCTTGACAGAACTCATATAATAAAAAATCAAGTTGATAACAAGAGAATATTCATGATGAAGGATGAAATCCATAGTAAAGAGGGAGGAGAAGCTTATATGATAGTAGTATATGAAATGTCAAACATGGAGCTTGTAGTAGGGGTAAGAAATAAATAGTTCCAAAGAGTCATTGACTCTATTCAGTTAGAAAAAGAATTTGAAAGGAGACAAATAAAGGAAATTAAGATAAGATACAAGAATAAGAGTACAAATTAGAATAAGGAGGAGCAAAGTATAGCAAGGAGTTAGAGGACAATAAATAAGTAGAAGTATAGGTGTGGAAGTAAAGAATACACACACTTACATGAGAATTGAAATGAAGAAGAATTTTTTTTATCCCCCATGGGAGTATGATGTAGGGGCATCTCCAAGGTTTATCAAATTTCCCCATTTTTATTCATTTTTTTTCTTTGAGGTCATAGGAAGTGTGGATTCTATGTTAGGAGTCTTAGTGTAGAGGTTCTTGATCTAGTGAACTTTTCCCTCTAAAACCTTAGTTTGAAAATTTTAAGAGAGTAAGTATGTTTAGGATAATTATAAGTAGTTTTCAAGAATTGTAATGTTATTATAATGTTTTTATAGGGGTCATAATGAGTCTAGATGGGTATATTAAGGTGTGTCACATACAAGGCATGTGGAAAATAACATAAATTAAGATTTTGAATTTAATGGTCACATGCGAATTAGTTTTAAAAAGGTAGTTACAAGGTAATTCTTGTTTGTAAAAAGTTTTTGGTTTTGATATAGAGTTAGAATTATATAAAGAAGGTAGATAGGAATTTGGGAATAAGTTTATAGGTGAAAAATAGGTAGAGGTACAAAGGAGAAGATTAAGTGAAGGCAAAGAACTTAGTACCCTTCTAGTCATATAAAATGCAAAAATTGGTAACTTGAGTATGGATAATAACACCCAACCCTTAGGTCCCTCTTGATTTCTCTCATGATCCTCTTAGGCTTACTTTCACTGATTCTCAGTCATTCGTGGCCTTCCAAACTTGACCTTAACTGAGCCAAGACCCTCTCTTCATGACTAACCCATCCTGTACATCTTGTTTGCTTAGGATAATAGTGCCAAAGTTGGAATATAACATTGGATCCTAGGGTGTCCCATTTTTATCACTCTTGGCCAATCATAATTTGAGCCCATATTACCATTTTTCCCTAATTCTTCTTGTTTATTATGTTAGCCTAGTTTGGTTTCATCTAACCCATGACCAATAGATCCCTATAAAATCCAATTTAGAGATAATTTGGAAAGGTTTGGAAAATATCATTAAATAAATCAAGAATACAATAAAAACTACTCAAATAATCTTCCCTATTATCTGCATATAACTAGCCTATACACTTTCAAGCCAATTCAAGTCCTTACACTAGTCCCTAGTCATCTCAAGCATACCTAGTTTTAGTATTTATTTCATTTCATTCACTATTGCACCAATTACTCTTAAAGGTAGAAATACATATGGCTTGATACCTCTTTAAAGTATTGGTATGTAGGCAATGTGCCCACACATGGGGTGTGAATAATGTACAGTGCATTTTACACACACTAACCCCTTTTCCCCATTTACCAAATATACTTTCAATTGATTAGAAGATACAAGTACATGAATAATAAACTCTACAAGGAGATTTTTTGACAAAAAATACCTAAAAATTGGTACATAGGCTCACACTAAGTAGGTGAACAAAACCTAGAAAGCATAAATCCTTAAGACAATAGCACCAAAAGACTATATCACAAAAGTCTAGGGTATCTAGTTCTAACACTCTTGTCTAATCAAAAAAAAAATACTCATATCTTTTTTGTGATAGTGTCCTAGTCCTACACATAAATTTTTAGACCCTATCTCAGTCAAAATAGTCCAGAATAAACTAAATTTGATTTTCTCTCTCATTACTATTTTTAGAAAAGTTCTAATTATAATTCAATTTCAAAAATTAGTAGCTTTAATTAGGAATATTATTATTGATTTATCCTATTCAAACTTTTTTATTAAATAGGAATAAAACTTCATTATCCCTAAAAATATAAAATCATTTGGTGAACCTGACTTACTTCGAATTAGGCATAAAACCCCTAGAAAACCTAGGGTAAATTTCTCATTGATTTTCCCATCAATTTTTGAATTGTTTCTTATATATTTAAAGTATAAATTCATCCAAAAATTTAAAATTTAGTAGTAAATTTTAAAATAATTTAATTTCAAACCCTAGTTGCATGAACTAGGTCCTAGTAATTTTCCAATATTAGTCCAATAATTTCATAATTTTTTGCTTGCATATCAATATCAGATATTTGATTCAAATTCTCAATTGCATTAGTAATTTCAAAAATAATTTTATTTCAAACCTTAGTTGAATCAACTAGCTCCCAATCATTTTTTAAATTTTAAGTTGAATATTAAAATTAGAAAATCACTTCAAATTCTAAAAATTCATAGTAATTTAAAAAAAAAATTGCAAAACCCTATTTGCACATACTAGGTACCATTAAATCAAACATTCTCCCATAAATTTTTGAATTTTTACTTGCATAATTAACTCAAAAATTCAATTTCAATTTAAAAAATTCATAGTATTTTGTAAAACTATCACTGTTAAATCCTTAGTTGCATGTACTAGCACCTATTTGCTTCTTGAGATATCACCTTACATACATAATCAAATTTCAAAAATGATTCTCACTTATGTACAAATTTTTATTACATTTCTTGAAAATAATAAGGAAACCATAATGGGCTCTATAATGTACATGAATGATGAAGTCTATCATATGTTAGTAAAAAGCTTCATCCTTTGCATTTCATGATTATATTTCATTATATGGGATGATATCACAAAATTCATTGCGAAAAATACACAAAATTTCAAAATTATTTTTGCATATTCTCTTTTGCTCATATGAAATAATTACCAACTCCATTTTCCTTAACACATTCAAAATGTTATGTTACATGTCAGAATCTTATATGCCTTTATGCAAAAATTCATGATCTCTACCCTTTAATTTATATTTCTCATGTGGAAACATTTTCAAGGTTATCATGTTAAACATTTTAGAAATTTTAGATTCATGTCAAAAAAATTTGTGCATTTATGTACAAATTCACACTTTTTATCCCTTACTTTCTATCTCTCATATGGAAAAAAATTCAAGTTTATCATGTTAAACACATTAGAAATGTCATAGCACATGTCAAAGTTCTTTATGCATCAATGAATAAATATATTCTCTCTCTCCCTTGCTTGTTATTTATCATGTGGAATGTTCTTTACAAACATAATTTTATACAACTTATAAATCTAATTACATGAATTTTTCCCTACATACATGGTTTCTACCTAGAGGATCCATTGCATAAACTAACAACCACCTGTCAAGTTTCATTTTCATATCTTATGCACAAGAAATAGTTTCTTTCTCCTCCTCTCCCCCAGGAGGGTGATATCTAATTTCTCTCTAACCAGGTCCATGATATCACCTCCCCCCCACCCACCAATAGGTGAGGCAGCACATAATATTGTTCCTAATGCATACATTCATCATATAGCTTCTTCAAAACCTCTTCAACATATGTGCTTACATGTTCAATTATAAGCAACTAGGATTTTCATTTATGAGACTCTAAGGGATCACATGACTAGTATGAGCAATTTTATTTCGGATTTATAAATGTAAAATTAGATATTACATGATAAGATCACAACATTGGAAAATCAGATTATAATATAAAAGAATCAAAGACATCCTAGTGCCATCATGTATATGTACCTTCACCTAGTTAATTGGTTGAAAGCAATGTTACATATCAAAACAAAGTAACTCTACAACTAATGATTTAAAAGGTAATCAATTATAAAATAAGAGTTAAAGTGAGGTTGTAAGGGAAATGATTAAAGATAAGTTGATCAAACTACCTCCTCTACATCTAGTGATAAGATCTAAATATTATTATGTATATCATAGAATGCATGGGCATCTCACAGATTCATGTTTGGCATTGAAATAACATATACAACAAATAATTTCTCATGATGACCCTGTACAAAGTAAATCAGTCAAGAAATCAATGATGACATAGGAACACATTCACAAAGGGTCAAATTTAGGAATAGTACAAAAGTGGTTACCAAATCATAACTTTGAACAAAAAAAGGATCAAAAATCAAAATCAGATCAACAAACAGTACCACAAGCATAGTTAAAGAATGAAAAAGATGCAAATATATCTCTCTAAAATGAGGCTCAACTTTCAAAGTAGTATGGGTTTGGTCAATAATATATATAATAGTTTGATTATCATGGTCAAGGGTTGGGCAAGCATGCTCAAGGTATCACTACTCGTATTCTAAAATTTGATAATGTTTGTTACCAAGGTTTGGGATTTATTGAACATCCTAAGGTAAATCATTCATAGACACAATTTATTAAATGAAAAGATCTAGATGCAATAACATTCAACACTAGCATTCCATTAGTTTAAGATCAATATGATAATGATGAGTGGAAAAATACATGTTATTATGATCTCCAAGATATCGATAATAAATTTGAATATTCAGAGTTATATTCGTATCGATTTTATCATGATTCATAATCATGAATGATTCCTTTGTTTGATATAGGACACCATGATAGGGAGTCTCCCATGAAACTCATTGGTTAGTATCATTTCTTCCCAATATTACTTTTACATAGTTTCTTTTCAAATTCTTTATACATAATCTTATTATGAATAATTATATATATATATCATTTTTTCAATTTCTTGTACATAGTCTCCTTTTGATTGATTGTACATAACTCACATCTCAAAAATATAAAAATAATACAACACATCAAAAATTCTAAAAAACATCCAAATATGTCAAAAACAATAAAAACATTTTTGACTACATCCACATTTTACATTGCTAATATCATTTTAGGACATGCATTTGTTGTTTCGTGCTAATATATGTTGATTTACCTACATTACCATGCTTCACTTGATCTTCTTTGAGTGTGTGTAGCAACATATAACTAATTGATTAATTCACTCTACCCATTGATGGGGCATCCTACTTCAACATTCAAGACATACATTGATATACATACCCATTGAGGGAATATTATACATGACTACACCATCTAGGTTATGTCATTCATACACTACACACTCCAAGTTATCATGTTAATATATATTTCTCACTAGATTACATAGATTACTATATCAACATTTCACTAGTATCTAGCACTTGTGCATATCTTAGCATATACCTAGTCTTGTACTAAACATGTCTTGCATACTTTCATTATTATTTTGATTAGTTAGATGTGATTCTATCTTCCTAGTTATTACATTCTTTCTTTTCTTGCTTAGCACAAATTATTAGATTGTGTTTCTAGTTATTTCTTCTCTCCTATTTGTGCCTTAGGGCATATGCTAATTTTCTTTACTTCTATTCATGTGTGTACCTTAGGACATTTCCCAATGTCATTTACTTTTCCTCTTCTATGAGACTATGGCCCTTGTTCGAACATTGATTGTTTCACTTCTATGTGTATGTGGAATTTGAACATGCCTTGTATGTTTGATTTCTATTTTGAGTGGCATGTGCCCATGTCCCTTGTTTGCATAACTCCTTGGGCACCCTTGTATGCTTATTGCTTCTTACTTTGTGTGTTTATTGCTTGATTGCTTCTCAATTATTATAATTCTATGATCCATATCATGTATTTTCCTATTTTCTTGGATGCCATGATGGACATCATGCTCCATTTGTCCTTGACCAAACTAACAACTAACAACTCACAGAATGACAACTGACTCTTTCAATTTGAGTTTAGTACATTGCACATGCTATTACATTGTTACATATATCTAGGCATACCCCTATTGATCTAACAATATCTCAAATCAAACCATGTTATATTTTGAGATATCTTATTGATTATCATTGATATATCATGTATATTTCTAGCTTAACACAATCGCATAGCTTTCTTCTTTTGAGGGTAGTCATTGTAGGGCATCTATTCCTACCCTCATAGGAGGGGGAAATAAATAGGGGTTTTTCTATAGAGATAAGAACTTGTAATCAAGCGAAAAATATAGTTTTAGAACAACTAAAATAATAACTAGTCATCAAACCACTTAAAATAGACCAGACAAATAGTTAAGTTTTTTAGAATAGTGATCAGTTTCAGCCTAGGACAACAACACTAAGGCTAGACTATAGTGCCTATCACTAGGGTAATCATTTTTTGTTCTCCTATCTAGATAGTAGAAAAATTAGGTTTTCTAGAAGCAGGTAGAAAGGTAGGTTCAATTACAGTTTTGCATAACTAGACTAGTTCAAATTAGTAGTTTTTAGTATAGTTTTATCAGAGAATCTAGACATAGGGGCATTATACATGGCATGATTGGTTCTCACTTCTAGTTTTAGATATGGTAGTTGATATAAGTTCTAAAACATAATCCATGTTTTAGACACTAGTGATTTATGGTAGATTGCATAACACTTTTGCTTCTTTTCTTTCAATTTTTAGAATTACCTAAGCATTCTTAGTAGTTGCATGCCTTATTCCATCTTCAAATGGTTGGCATCATTTTTGAGTGGATTTCATATAATCCTAACCTCCACATTCTTGAGTACCTGAGTTATCGAGTGGCTTCCACATTTGCCAATTTTTTAGTTTTGGAGTGGCTTTCATACAAGCCTAATCTCCTTCTTTTCTGAGTTGGCCAACATTGGCCTATTTTTTAGCTCACATTTGGTTATCCACACCATATTTTTATATTTCTAGAGCATTCAGGGGCTTCAAAATCCATCTCATTCAACATACTTATTCATACTAGTATTAGTTCATAGCTTCACTTCATGGGGTAACAATGGAGCCAAAGGGATAGCCTTTGTATTCTTAAGCCACCTATTCAAAGGGGTTAGACACATAGTACAAAACATTGATTAACACATGCATGATCATCAAACTTCACTTAGTGGGAGATGATGGAGATATAGGGATAGCCTTTGCATTCTTGAGCCACTTTGTAAGGAATTGAACACTTAGCTTTATTTATGATATAAATTTTGGTACAACATCATCTACCACATCCAACATTAATTAGCCTTACTTAATATCAAAACATATTTTATATTGGTTTGCATACCCAGTGAGGTGTATTAATTCCTTTCTCTCTCTCTCTCTCTCTCTCTCTCTCTCTCTCTCTCTCTCTCTCTCTCTCTCTCTCTCTCTCTCTCTCTCTCTCTCTCTCTCTCTCTCTCTCTCTCTCTCTCTCTCTCTCTCTCTCTCTCTCTCTCTCTCTCTCTCTCTCACCTAGATTTGTATATTCTTATTTTATATTGCATTTAATAAGAACTAATATAGTCTTTGTTTTCCTTTCATAGATTCACACCTACACAACATGCTCTCTATGCATTATCTAGAATTACGTAAAATTACAAGCTTCATGTGCTTCACCATTACAAGTAAGTTCAGGTACACTTTCTATTTTCCTTTATCCTAGTATTTCACTTTATTGCATCACTAGAATAAAGGGGGGTGGGAATATAGTCATATAAAATGCAAAAAAATGGTAATGTGAGCATGGTTAATGACACCCAACCCTTAGGCCCCTCTTGATTTCTCTCATGACCCTCTTAGGCTTATCTTCACTAATTCCCAATCATCTATGGACTTCTAGACTTGACCCTAGCTGATCTAGGGCCCTCTCTTCATGACTAATCCATTCCCATAGGTCTCATCTACTTAGGATAGTAGTTCCAATGTTGTATTATAGAACTAAACCCTAGGGTGTCCCATTTTTATCACTCCTATCTAATCACAATTTGAGCCTTATTACCATTTTTCACCAATTCCTCTTGTTCATTATATTAGCCTAGTTTGGCTTCATCTAACCCATGACCAATAGATCCCTATAAAATCCCATTCAAAGATCATTTGGAAAGGGTTGACAAATATCATTCAATCAATAAAGAATAAAAATAACACCACTAAAATAATCTTCCATATTCTCTACATACAACCAACCTATACACTTTCAATCCAATTCAAGTCCTTACACTAGTTCCTAGTCATCTTAAGCATACCTAGTTTTAGAATTTTTTGCATTCATTTAATATTGCACCAATCACTCTTAAATGGGTAACTACATATGGCTTGATCACTCTTTGGAGTATTTTTTATGTAGGTAGTGTGCCCACACATAAGGTGTGAAGCACATTTAATTCATCCTACACACACTAACCACTGTTCCCCATTTTTTGAAGTTTATTTTAACTACATATAAGATGAAAGTACATGAATAATCAGCTCTATAGGGATCTATGTTGAAAATAAGGACCTAAAAATTGGTATATAGGCTCACACTGAGTAGGAGAATAAAACCCAAAAAGATTAAATCCTTAGGACAATAGCACCAGAGAAGGACTATAGTGTCAAAGCCTAGGATGTTTAATTTTGGCACTCCTATCCAATCTAAAAACAAATTCTAGGATCATATTTTTGATAGTGTCACAATCTTTCACATAAATTCCTAGACCATGTCTCAGTCAAAATAGTCTAGAATAAGCTAAGTTTAATTTTCTCTCTCTCACTACTATTTTTAGAAAAAGGTGTAATTACAATTCAATTTCAAAAATAAGTAACTTTAATTATGAATATTATTTAATAATTTGTCCTACTTAAACTTTTTTATTAAATAGGAATAAAACTCTATTATTCCCAAAAATAGCATATCAACCATGTTTTCAATGGAAATGTAATCAATGTGTATATGCAAGAAATCAATAAACAATAGAATGTGTAGAGTTTATATGCCTTTGTATCATTATATGGATGTTTTTAATGAGTATAATTAAATTTTACTCAAGTATTAATGCCTTGGAAAATAGTGTTTTAAATTTTGTATGAGAGTATTTGTAGGACTATCAGTATTATGCATGGAGTTTGAAAGACTAGTATTCAACCTATCAAGAAAGTTTACATACAATTGGAAGTAGAATGCTATGTAGTAGCATATAAATGATCTCAAATCATCTAATTATAAAATTATTTCATTAATGTGTATGGTTTTTTTGTGATACTAGCTAATAAATCAAGGTCTTAGGCAACTTGACTGTAGAAGTACCATATTTCCCATACACAATCAACAAAACACTATGTGAAAGATTTGGAATGGGGTCATTTAACATTGGGAGTGACTTAAAGATAAAATATATTGAAAAGTGGTGAATGAATACTCTGGTATAATGTGCTCATACCTCTTTTTAAGTAAATATACCTTGAAACTTTTTTATTTCCTTTGTTGTAGGCAAACTATATTCATAAAACTTGGCAAAATCCAATGATAGAACATAGAACAGAATAATCCAAGTAGAGGTTGAGAATGGATAAGGTTTGGGATATGTGGATGTACCTAAATTAGTTTATAAAACATTTTTAAAGTCATTAAAGATCCATTAAAGACATTTTGAGCCCTCTTGAGCTAGTGTAGATAAAGTTATATGGTATAACAGTATCAAATTCTTGTTTACAGCTTGAATAGTAAGTGATCAATCAAAGATAGAGATTTGAAAGGTTATTTTTATGTCTAATAAACCTTAATAATTCCTTTTGGCTATTTTAATTAAAAATACACTCATTGAAATCCTTTTTAAGCCCTCTTGGGCACTCATAGACCACATAAAACTCTAGATTAAGATAAAACCTATAAAATGAAATATCTCATTTTTTCACTAATGGAATCAAGTGGAATTTGGTGAAATACTATTTTATAATATGTCATGTCCCCTTTTAAGTTGACATCTGTAGAGTTGAGGATTAGCCTATTATGCGACCTTCGTAGGCTGATAGGATGAATAGAGGGTCATGGTGGAGCTCGGCTTGGCTTCAATTAGCAGAATTTCTAAAGTTGGCTTTCATTTGGGCTCTTGTGGATGCCATTTGCTTGAGATCCTATTATTTAGGGACTTTTAACATGCAGTAGAGCACCCTTATTTTGGTATGGTCATGTGCAAAATCACTCCCTGGTTCACCAGCTTCAGTCAGTTTGAGGATCGAACATGTATTGAGGGAGATATTAATATTTGATTGATTTAATTGAATATTAATTATTTAGCATATTTTAATTGAGAAACCCTAATTCTCAATTATGAGACCCTAATTAGGGCAAGCACACTTTTTAGAAGATATAAGGGTTTCTTATTGGAGAGAGGCAAAATTATGAGATTATTGATATTGATTTTTGAAGAATTCTTCTATGAAGACTGAGCCAAGGGTTCCAGGATTCCATTTGCATTGGAGAACATCCACTCTTTAGTGTGTGTGATTTAGAGGTTGTGAGATATCAGTCGATTTATTGCCAATTTGAGAGATAGCTTCATACAAAAGTTATCACAGAGGTTTACAAGTTTGAGAGATAACTTCACACAAAAGTTATCACAGGTATTTCAGGTATTTATTTCATTATGTTTTGATTTAATAAATTATATAGATAGAGATCATTAGATCAGGTATCCAGAATATAAGTCATAGCATATTATCTTGCTTCTATATAGAATTTGTACTGATTTATACAATTCCATACCGATCTGTCATAGGCCAGACAGCACCACAGGGGACATAGGAACCAACATCGGCATCTCAGTGACCGACATCGGCCAACTGCAGACTGACATTAGTAGAGTAGCCAACCAATAATGACCAATGGTAGTGACTGTGTTGTTGACACAGTAACTCGAGAGCCGTTCCAGATTTGCAAAATATCAAGTTTTGAGATGATATTTGTATTACTTTATATGCATGCCAGAGATTTATTATTGTAATCATTCTAAAGAATAATAAGAGCACTGATTAGCCAGATAAGATATTATTTTTCTATTCATTATTTATTTGAAATTATTTTTCAAAAATCACAATTTGTTCTTATTTCATATGAAAACACAAAAAAATTAGAATACACAGAAAAGGAATTCAAAATATCCAGCTTCAAAATTGAAGGGAAAAAGGGGATATTATAGTGGTATCAGATCCAAATTCCTACCATCCTATTGGGTAGACCAGAGCCAAATTCCTGCCATCTTGTTGGGTAGATCAGAGCTTTTGCCCTGCCATCCTGTTGGGTAGTTTGGGTAGATTGGACATTCAATCGGTTAGTAAATCATGGGTACTTCAAGTACTCAGAAATAGTGGGACAAGGATATGAAGAAGTTGAAACAAAGTTTGAACCAGTTGGTTGAAACCTAGAGGAGGATGAATGAAATCCTTTCAGACCCTACATTCGAATCCAAATTAGTATGGTGTATGACATCTTTTTTTAAAGGGGCCACAACACCGCCTTTGGATTGATGAGCTCTTAATGATCTCTGCAAGAAAAAGCTTTGCTTATACTACAAAGGTCCATATGATGCCAATCACGATTGTCCCTTGAGGCCTAAGGGTAAGGCAAATCATGTGATGTGGGCGTATTGTGAGGATTCAAAATTAGAAGATTCCAACCACTAGGATTCTGAGAGACATGTGGATGAGCTTAGTCATTGGGATTTGGACTCTTAGTTAGTTATAGAGGATGAGGGAGCTAGAGATTGTGATGATGAGATAGTTTTAGCAATAGCTTCTTCAGAGTTAGATGAGGATGAGTTTGATGCTTGCATTCAGAGTGTGGAGGTATACTCTGAGGTTAGTACATTGAGTGTTGGGGGTGAGTACGTTCCTACAATTGTTGCTGAGGAACATGTTGTTGGGGCTGACACCCATGTTTAGGATTTGGGAGTACTTAGTCTTGATGAGTTTGGGATACCAGTGGAGTTGAGTCTCTAAATTGATTCTTCTCACGTAGATGACAGTGTGGTGCAGTTGGTTGTGCCACCTTTATAGAGGGATCAATTGTGGTGTGTGGGGGAGTATGTTGATGCTTTCATGTATAATTTTTACTGCACTAAATCATTCATGGAGTATTTTCTAGATAGTGCAGGTTTTCATCTGAACTCGCATAAGGTGACAGAGGGTGTTCTCATCTGAGGTACTAGTGCTATTAGCAGATTGGGTGGGGAGATTTTAGTGATCCTTTCTACTATGCTACCTCACAAGGATTTTGAGGTGGGGTTTGTTGAGCAGATTGCATAGGGTCCTATCTAGCCTATAATGACTTGGAGTCAGAGATTGGAGCCATCTAATAATTCCCAATTTAGTGATGGTGAGCTAGTAGTAGAGTTTGGGGGTTCTTACCAGCATTATATGGTGGGGTATGCTCATTATTCTTCTTTTGATCCAGAGATAAGAGATTTGATTTCACATAGGTGTAGATTGGCTCTAATTTCTTACCATCCATTATGGGATGGATTGGCACCATCTTTTGTAGATGGAATTGGTAGTCACAAGTTACACAGCCTCCAGTATCGACACATCCATGGTAGTTGTGATTTTAGAGATTAGGTGAGTTGCATTCACCAATTTGATTATGGATTCCTCTTGGTTATATTTTAGAGGATATTGCCAGAGCTTGCATTGATTGTCATTAGTATAGATCATGACTGCATATGGGATCTAGGTGGATTGATTGGTTTGTTGTTTCGAGATTGCTTGGGGACAAGAAATTTTAGGAGGGGTGGATTGTCATGTCCCCTTTTCAGTTGACATCTATAGAGCTGAGGATTAGCCTATTATGCGACCTTTGTAGGCTGATAGGATGGATAGAGGGTCATGGTGGAGCTTGGCTTGGCTTCGATTAGCAAAATTTCTATAGTTGGATTTCATTTGGGCTCTTATGGATGCCATTTGCCTGAGCTCATATTATTTAGGGACTTTTGACATGTAGTGGAGCACCCTTATTTTGGTATGGTCATGTGCGGAATCACTCCCTGGTTCACCAGCTTCAGTCGGTTTGAGGATTAGACATGTATTGAGGGAGATATTAATATTTGATTGATTTAATTGAATATTAAATATTTAGCATATTTTAATTAAGAAACCCTAATTCTCAATTATGAAACCCTAATTAGGGAAAGCACACTTTTTAGAAGATATAAGGGTTTCTTATTGGAGAGAGGCAAAATTATGAGATTATTGATATTGATTATTGAAGAATTCTTCTGTGAAGACTGAGCCAAGGGTTCCAAGATTCCATTTGCATTGGAAAACGTCCACTCTTCAGTGTGTGCAATTTAGAGGTTGTGAGATATCAACTGATCTATTGCCAATTTGAGAGATAGCTTCATACAGAAGTTATCGTAGAGGTTTACAAGTTTGAGAGATAACTTCACATAGAAGTTATCACAAGTATTTCACATATTTATTTCATTATGTTTTGATTCAATAAATTATATAGATAGATATCGTTAGATTAGGTATTCAGAATACAGGCCGCAGTATATTATCTTACTTCTATACAGAATCTGTATCGATCTACCATAGGCCGGACAGCGTCGTAGGGGACACAGGAACTGACATCGGCATCTCAATGACTGACATCAGCCAACTGTAGGCCAACATTAATAGAGTAGCCAACCAACAGTGACCAACGCCAGCCGTATATTGACTGACGACGATGACTATGTTGTTGACATAGCAACCCGAGAGCCGTTCCAGATTTACAAAAGATCAGGTTTTGAGATGATATTTGTATTACTTTATATGCATGCCAAAGATTTATTATTGTAATCATTCTAAAGAATAATAAGAGCACTGATTAGCTAGATAAGAGATTATTTTGATATTCATTATTAATTTGAAATTATTTTGCAAAAATCACAATTTGTTCTTATTTCATACAAAAACACAAAAAAAATTACAATACATAGAAAAGCAATTCAAAATATCCAGCTTCAGAATTGAAGGGAAAAAGGGGATATTACATAATATAATATATATTATTTTTAAAACTTTATATGTGTATGGCCTATTTAGGTATGATTCCTACTAATTGTATTGAATGCAGGGGTTGAATAGGCCTAAAAGGGCTAAAGTAAAGGAATGGGAGACTAGTAAGAGGTCAAGTCAAAGGAGTTGGATAATGAAATTCTATAGATAATTAAAACACAATATAGGGTGGTAGAATATATTTTTATTTTTCCAATAACCATTTTTACTAATTTGTACAGTGGGAAAAATAGTAAGAAAAGTCTACAAGCTATGATGTAAGGAAAAGGGTTTGATTGGTAGAGTGAGCAATTAGGATTGCAAGAGGGTGTTAGGGAGATTTAAATGAGTTTTTTAAATCTATAAGAGGATATGTAAGATAAAATATTGTGCATATATACACTATTGAGGAGTTAAAGGTAATTTTTCTTAAAGAAACCCCTAACCTAGTATAGACTATGGGGTAAGAAGTGAATTAGGAGAATGCAAGAAGGAGTTGAATGATTTGTAGGGATGAATGATAGGTGTTTGTAAGTGAAAAAATATATAGAAACCAATTAATGTGCCAAGAGGATAGTTATAAAGACATAATAACATAAAACTAAAAGAGAGTAGTGACAATTATGAGAAGTAATACAAAGATGAATGCATGAGTTAACAGTTGCAGGTAATCAAAGGTTGAATATAAGTAGAGTATGAGATATTATTCTACATTAGTAAATGTTTCACAATAACCTTCTATGTCTATTAAGGACTGGTCATTATTTATTTGGTAATCTTATTTGATCAAAAGGGGCTTCAATCACTTTGATTTTCCTAGAAAGGCACTTGAGGACAAAAAGCATTAAAATCCATAGACTTATCAAATCAATACACCATTCCATATTTAACATTGATTGATTTTAATTATATGTTTCTCTAATTTTAAATTAATACAATTAAAAATAGGGAGAAATAATATTTCTAATGCAACTAACGTCATTGAAAATGGTGATGTGAATCAAAATATATGGCTAAAAAACTAATATGTAGTTGCACACAATTGTATCAACAACTTTAAATATGGAAAAATAGAAAATTACAAAGCAAGATATGAGTAAAACCCATCATATTTTATATTTATATAAATATATTGAAAATAAACTCAAAATGATGTTTTTTTTTAAATGATCAAATTAACCCCTAGGAACTTCCCTCTCAGTATTTTCTGGTGAAAAGTTGGTTGAGTGATAAATATTCCTAGGAGCATCACTTTGTACCATCATAACTTTTCACTAGAAAGTCTAATAGCTATAAACCCAAATGTATTACCTTTTCATGCCATAATTATATAATATTAAAAAAATTCATGGAATTTATACTCAATTTAATATTTCAAAATTGGTATTCAAAATTTCTCATTGGGTAGATTTAGCAACTAGGAGATGCAAAAAATGATAGTAAAAACTAGCTTAGAAATTTATTTTAATAGCTGCATATTTCACACATTATATTTAATATTTATGAAATATCTTCCCTATTACACTCTGAATATATTTAAATATCAAAATTATAAATTTTAATAATATTTTAAATCCTTTAATTTTGAAAAAATGAGTTTGAAATGTGTGCACTGACCAAATCTGAAAATTGGAAACACATAAAATTGATGAAGTAAAAATCTGCACAGAAGCTAGTTTTTAGCCTTGCACATTTCACACCTGGGAGATAATTTTATGAAAATATTTTTACCCAAAAATTTTAACAATAATTTTATACTATAATTTTAAAACTCAAGGTAATTTGACTTCATTTGGTTTTTTGAATTAGTGTTTGAAAAGTATTGCGCATGCTGATTTGGTAACTGGAAACATAAAAATCTTCACACTGGGCAATTTTCATGACCATGATATTTTAAAATGATAAATAATTATATAATAAAACATTAAAAAATTTATTCCCCTGACATTTTAATACCATCATATAATTTTTTGAGAGAAATTAGCATGATTTATCTTTTCAAAATTGCTCCTGAAAAGTGTTGTGCGAGCTAATTTGGCACTGAGAGATCTAATTTTTTCATAAGTGATCAAGGTGAATTTCTCATATATTTGATGCTTCCTTGAAAATTTAAATTATGTTAAAAACATTAAGGATTAAAATTAATTTTTAATCCTTCTCCAAGACCTAGACCAATGGTGGAAACCTCTAAAAATACAATCTTTGTGCTCTCCACCTCTAAAAATACAATCTTTGTGCTCTCTTGAGCTCTCGAAGCCAATATGGTTGCCTATAAGTGATTTTCTTTTCATGGAGCCAATTTTGTATTTTTTTTCATTGTTTTATGATTTATTAATAACTATAAATGATTTATACATACTATAAAATCAATTTTTGCCTTTGTAAATACCTGGGACATTCATTTCTAATTCCATGTGCAAGCAAGCAAGTGAGAAATCTTGACACACTTCTTCAGTAGACCTGTAATTGATCATTTTATTGATTTTTATAAGGTCCCAAGACTTAATTATTTTTTTAATTAGGACTAATATGGACCTCCACAACTATTTAAACCATTTTTTGTCCATTTTCAACCATAATATAATCCAAAATCACCAATCTAAACTTGTAACACACTTAAAAATTGAGAACTAAGAAACCTAAGAAGAGATAATTAATCATGTATTTAGATTTATGAGGTATCAAGACATCATTAATTTTTAATTTATACATGGAAAGACACATAAAACTATTTAAATAATTAGATATCATCATCTAGTCCTTTAAAATGCTGAAAAACACCTTTTCTGACTGTCCTCACTTGCATGCTAAAACCTTGAAACTTAAAAATTTGAACTTCTCCACTTTTTCCCTAAAAAATTTGATTAATTAAAGTGTAAAAATATAATATAAAAATAAAAAGTTCAATTAATTTTTTTGGATAATGGCATGGTCTATCTAGGCAAAAATTTTGTATATAAGCCAATTTTGATCAACATTTTTGGCAACTTCTTGGGATTACATGCCCATCTATGAAATAGACTAGTCTTATCATGTCGATTTGGATTATGTTATCACAAGAAATATTATTAAACTGTGAAAAAGGCTTTAAAACTATGGGAAAAAAAATTAAATAGAAAAAACAATCAAGAAACAAAATATCAATGTGCTCAAAGCACTTAGGGAAGGAAAACACACAACAAAAGAGGAAATATGCACAAGTCACTTAGAGGAAGGGAAATAAAATTTACTCTAATATATACAAGGTTTAAAATCTCTTCTAATAAAAATGTTTCATATGGATCCCATTGAATATGATGGGTTATACCTCTCCATCCATCTTGTCAAGTTGAAAGACATTGTGTTATTTGTAGCCATGAATCAGGTAAGGTCCACTCCACAAACTATCAAACTTAGTATGGTTACCTAGTTTGGACTTATTAGCTTCTAATTTAAGTAATATATCACCTTCCTTGAATTTTATTATGTTGTATGCAACATCCCATTTTTTAAGGGGAAATGGGGGACCCACTTTTTTCATATTATGGTCTTAATTTTGAGCCCTTCTACTATGTGTTTATATGAATTTTGAGAAAAAGATTGATTGGTAATATGTTTTCATAGGATAAACTCTTTTATTCTATTAGGTTCATTCTATTGGTTTTATATTTATCAAGATTATTATATTGGTCTTATTCTTTATCTAGTGTCTTTGTCAAGGTGTTTGTTTGGGGACCTATTCTTTTTAGAACTTGTTCTTTTGGGACTTATGTAATTTATCTTTTTGGGTTTTATGTTTTGGGTGTTTTTCCCATTGCCTTTATCGACTAATTTTTATTGGACATTTTCTCGTAGACTTATTCCATTAGGTAAATTTTTGTGAACATTTTATCTAAAATAATTCCCCTAAATGAATTAGGTCTATAGATATTTTGTCTAAAACAAATCCTTTGATATATTTATTGTATCCCTCTAAACCTAACCTTCAAACCTCTTGCACTTACCCATCATGATAATTTTCACAGTATTTTTTCCATATAGAATTACCCTAGCCTTTTTTATTATACCTTCATCCTTTACAAAGTAGATCCTTCAATATTTTTATCATGGATGATATTCCCTACGAAGTAAACCCTTTAGATTTCTTCCTGATTAAAATGACCCTTCAGCTTTAACCTACCTACCCTTCAGCCTTTTTAAAATTTCCCTTTAATCTTTTGAAAATATCCTCTAGGAATTTTATCCTAGGCCCTTTCTTTGATGAAAATGACCCTTCAAAAATTTTGTTATCAGATATTTTGTCTAATGTAAAAAGCTCCCAAAGAAATCTTGCCAATACAATTTTGTCAAAATAATGACCCCAAGGGCACATACACTTCAGGATTTTTGCAACCTACCCTTTAGGAATTTTGTCCTAGATCTTTTTCCCACTAAAAATTTACCTTAATAATTAGACCCTTCAATCATTTTTTACCATGAAGTAGATCCTTTGGCCTTTGACCACATACCCTTCGATACTTTATCCTAACCCATTTATCCCTTAAACCTACCTATTAGGACTTTTATCTAGTCCTTTTACCTTAGAAAATTCCTTTAGACATTTTCACTGAGATATCATTCCCTTTGACTTACTCCTTTGGATGTTTTATCCAAGATATTTTCCCCTTGGACCCATTTCGTTGAACATTTTATCTGAGATGTCATGCCCTTCGACCTTCTTCCTCTGAGACTTATACTTTAAGAATTTTTTCATAGTACTATACCCTTCAACATGCCCTTTGGTAATTTTATCTTGGGAATTTTTCCCTATGATCTAATTCTTTCAAAATTTATGTCTCAAACATTTTATTTGATGAAAATGGCCTTTTGGACTTTATGTCTCAGATATTTTATTCAATGAAAATGACCCTTTAGGATAATTTACTTCAAAAATTTTAACTAAGAGAATTAGGTCTTCAAATGAATTATTATAGACATTTTTTTTGAAATAATCCCCCCCACACATAAATCCCACAACATTTCCTTTGTAATAATTGACCTGAAACAAATACCATACTATCAAGTGGCACCCTTGCTTGGAGAACATTTTATTATGTCTTGAGCTTGATTTAAGATTTTAATCCAAGTGTCTTAATCATATTTATTCATGAAAATAAGACATTATGATATAATATTCATGTAGGGTCCCAAAATATTATTGTATGTCCTCTTTTTGCTTATACTTGGAGTAGAGTAAACTAGGAAAAGACAAGTGTCCATATTGCAGGGAGTTAAACCAATGTGATGGTCATGTGGACAACTTTGAAGGTCACAAAAAAGTCAAAATTAATCTCAAAAAATAAAATGATATGGGTTTAAAATAAAGGTCTTGTGGACATAATTGATGGTCATGAGGACATCTTTGATGATCATAAGAACATTAGATTTAGGCTCAATAACTAAAAGATATAGGTAAAATTATGACGGTCATGTGGACATCATTTATGGTCACAACGTTGCCTTTTATGCTCATTTAAACATCAAATTTAGTCTCATAAATTATCTATTTAGAATTAAATGTTAGTTGGCCCAAGCATATTGATGACCAATGTTAATCTGTATAATTGATTTGATGGTACAAGATTGATAAATACTTTTCCAAGGAACAAGGATGTGATAAGTGTCAAGATCATAGGATTAAATGAGTTAAAACACTAAGGTCTATGAACTATTTTATCTTGAGCATATATGATTGATGGTGGAAGGTTAATGTATAAAATTCAAAGCTCTTAAAACTAGTGAAAGACTACTACTTGACACAAAAACTTTCAAGCTAAGACTATAAAGAGAACCAAGGCCCCCCATGGAGATTCTAAGGGCATATTCAGATTATGTCATGTAGCAGATCAATGGTGTGAATTGATAGTGTACTTTTATAAGACATGGACTCAATGAGGAGGGGATGTGTGTCCTAAAAACATAATCATATTAAGAATAGTCACATTTAAACAACATCATTGGTCCTAAAGGATTGATAGAATGATACTTGTCTTTGATGTATGTTTGATTTGCATTTTGAAGGTAGATAATCTAAAATATAAATTGGTTGTTCTCATAACCTATAAAACGAGGCATGTACAATTTTGGTAAATGACATATATTTTGAATTTTTTCATGCATTTTGATCTATAATTGTAAAAATTACCTTCATCTTTATACACATTCACATGTTACATAGATTTTACAGAGGCTATTTTTAAACTGATAACTGAAAGTAGACTCTTATATAGTTTTATACCATAGTTAGAACTCATGTTCTGACTATCACATGTAATGACCTTGCATGAATTTGGAAGATGAGGCAACCCCTTCCCCAAGTCTATGAAAACAATTATAATTCAACTTAGATTTTTGGTCAAATAATTTTAAAGATAGGAGAAACATCAATTTTGATCATCAACAAATGTATTTGTGTATTTTATTTACAATTTTTTTGTAATTAGTTGTTAATTTATTTGGTTATAGGTTTCAATAATCTTTAGTGTGCAAAAGCTATGATTGGATTATTGATTATTTTGATTGATGAACTAATCTATAGATTTGTAATATCTATTAAAATATTGGTAAAATATATTACTTAAAATATTTAAGTTTATTGATTCATAATTAATATTGTAGATGAGTTATTTTTTTGATGTTGTTTTTTATGTGTGTGCAGCAGCTGCCTTAGATACTTCACTATCCTAATCCATAATCTCCTAATTAAGGGTGTGTAATAGCTATTCTAAAAAGAGAAACCTTTATATGAGGCCTATGAATTTCTTGTATCTTTATCTCCTTGGAATTATTATCCACATCTAACTATGTGTGTGAAATTGATGCTAACAATATAAGTAGGTTCTAAAATCAATTTTCCTTTTAAAAAACCAACCAGAGAAGTGATTCCTAAAAACTAGAGAGCCTTATTTTTTGCCTTACCCTTCCATCCTTTTTGAGTTTATTTTGAGACCTACCCATTTTATGTTAGAATCCAACCACCCATCCAACTCACATAGAGATTTGGTACCCTTATTAGTAACCATACCTCCATCCAAAAAACCTTGTCAATAATCTGCATGCCCTATCATTATTCATTCAATAGGTTTTAATAGACTACATACCTATAACTCATGCCCTAGAGTGGAGTTTACCTCCATTAATATTTTAAAATCTTAGAGGCTACCTCATTTTACTATGGTGTGCATAAAACCCACATAAAAAATTATACTATTATAGAAGGAGGGATAACACCCCTGATAGTAGTAGTTATCCTTTGCATAGATTTTCACTAGAATCACCTAGGAGAGTGAGCATATCTAATTAATATGCTAGTTTTCTAGTCTCACCCTTGTCAAATCATAGGATACCTATAACTATGCCAATAATCCCAATTTAGAATAATCCACCTCCTCTAATAAAGATCAACCAATGGCTCAATAACCACCTTGGTTGGTTGGATCTATTATTGGCATCCTAAGAGAGGTGCACAATTTACTTGAAAACCTTGAGAAGTATCTACCATCCTTTTCTCATTTAGGATCAAGGACAATAGAAGAGTATGTCAAATATTTCAAAGCTACTTTGAGCTAAATGAATGTTATTAATGAAGATGTTGCATGAATATTATTTCCTTTTACATTAATGGTTGTTTCTTATGATTGGTATTTAAATCTAATGGAGAACTCCATCACTTCTTGGGATGAGTGTCAAGTTGATTTTATTGCATAATTTAGATACATTACCAACCCCAACATAATATATCATCTCTTCACTAGTATGAAGAGAGAACCTAACAAGCCTATCCATACTTTCAACATGAGATATATAAAGATGTATAGCTAGTTAACTTCACAATAAAAACTAGAGGAAGCATTAGCATTAGAGATTTACTATGGTGTTCCTAAAGAGAGATACTATGGCTAAAAATTTGGCATGAGTATTTAAATAAACCATCAATATTGATATAAAACTCAATCCTTAGGTTCCCATTGTGTCCAACATCCATAACAACTTTCCCACATTGATTCTAATTCCACATGGAAGGTAGAATATCCTAGAATTCAATTAGAACCAATTATATACACTTCCTCCCAAGACATAAATAATGTAGCCAAACTAAAAATTCTCAAATGATCACACATAGGGAAATGGCTACCGATAGAAATAAAAATCTACTTTTTATCTTGTAGAGAGGTTTACAAAGCAAGTTAGTCAAGCATTAGTCCATAAATAATGAAACATGCATAAAAAAATAACTAACCAAGCCTATCTATTCCTATGGGAATTACAAAAGATAGTAAGAAATAAATGAAAGAAAGCAATACCATATTACCTTCCCAATTGGATTCACCATACCCATGTGGCTCAAAAACATGTTCTCCCTTGATCAAGCCTCCTTGTCTTTATCAAAAATGGTGGTAAGCTCCTCTAATGCCTCAAGAACACTCAACAAAACCTAGGCTCATGATTCCAAATCACTAAACTATACTATCAATGAAACTTGCAAGAAAAATCTATGATCAAATGAAAAACATTGTGGAAATAATTTAACATTATAACTTTGCAATATTCAAGCTTAAAATTCATGTCCATGGCCTCTCTATTTGTAGATTTTTGAGATTGGTCAGGATCAACGATGACCATCCATACCAAGATTGAGATGTGTGGCCATGGATAATCCTAATATTTGGATTTTAATCCATAATTATCTTCATCATGACCTTGTAATAAGTGGAATTGAAGAGGCATGGGAGGAATTAACTAGGCATGGGTGACCCATAATCTTGATATTTGTGGCATTTATGGCCTAAGGATGTCTTCACAAGAAATGATGTCACCTGATGATATAGTTAATAGGAATCAATTTTTAAAAATAAATATTCAAGAAATCTCATGGAAAATCCAATTAAGATCTTGATTTGGATTAATTATCCTTAAACAAAGTTGATCAACATTTATGTAATTATTTGAAAATTGGACCTCAATTAATCAAAAAGGTCATAAAGTCATATTACTGGGTCATAATTTGACTAGAGAGGAACTGGAAGGCGATGTTAGATGTGTTGGAGATGTTTTTCAATTTAGGATGTTTCCAACACCAAATAACAAAGGTATGTGACATATACCAATGAATTAGAATAAAAGAGTGATCTAGAGCACTAAATGGCAAAATTATTAGTTTGACTCAAAATGATCTGATAAAATTTAGCTGGCTCATAAAATACATTGCCCTATATAGGGATACTTTAACTTAAATTAGCACTTGTAAATGACAAGTTTGAACTATTTAGGGAATTTTATGGATTTTGACCTAAAATGTGCATTTGAGTGCAATTTGAGTAAGATTGAGAATTTCAACACAAAAGGTGTTAGGAATTAGATGTCTACATTTTCCCCCTATTTGAGAAGGCATAGTGAGACATTTAGGTGAAGCAATGTATTTTAAAAGAAAAGAGTTATCAATAAGAAATTAGAACAGACCCATGATGCCCCCTCAAGAGGATATACTAAGATGGAAGAAAAGGATGGACTCTTGAAAAGAGAGAGAAAGTGAGATATTAACCCATAAAATAAATCACATCTAGATGAGATAATGTTTGCACACATGATTACCATCAATGATCAAAATATAATTAGATGTATAATAAGCCTTAGACATGGGGGGAATGGGAAAGATACAATCCATAAATGTAAGAGACATACTTTAAATTCACCTAATTTGAGAGTATAAGCTACATGTTTACGAAATTGATCAATCATGAGACAAGTTGCACACTAAAATATTGCCATCATGGGATTTAATTTGGAGAGCTTGGAATTAGAGAAAAAGAGATAACATTATACTTTAAGAAGGGAAGCACCACTATAATGGGGTCTCCAAAGAGAATATAATAAGTACTATAGTAGAGTAGATTTGGTCATGATAAAATAGTTTTGCCCTAGTAGGGAAAATTTTGATCATTAATAAAGAATAAATAATGATTTTTCCCTTGTAGATATGATTTGATTTGGACATGGTTCATATGTTGTGCCCTAGTATGGGAAATTGGTAAGAAAAATAGCTCAAGGATATAATAAAAAATATAGGTTAAATCGAGTGGATGAAAACGTACATGTGATGGTGTAATGTCTTAGAAAGACATATAAAACCAAGCATATGAGAATGCACAAAGTGATGAGAGAGATGAAAATAAGAATGGAGATAGCCGAGTTGACCTCAATAAAAATTGAGCATTACCTACATAATTACATGAACTCATGTTCCAATATGAACTTTAGGCCAATATAGTTCACCCAAGTTTGGGATGGAATGGATTGAGGAATGATAAAAAAATGACCAAGAATTGATTAGACTCACAATTTATGTTAAAAGATACATGTCTAAGCATAGACAAAGAAGCTTGAAATGCATTCTACATAGAATACTAATTCCATATCATGAGCCTAGGTTTTGAAAAGTGTTCTTGAGAATCATTCATCAAAGCTGATGTTGATGTTAAGAATTTGAGACCTGAGTATAAAGTGCTTGCTATATCAAAATAAATTAGGCATCATAAGTATGAATAAATTATAATGACATAAGATTCTAATTGCACTGAGCTAGTTTAAATGTGAATATCAATAACTAAGGACAATGTTAAAATAATGACCAAAACTAGAGTTACAATGATTTACATTTAAACAAAAAAGAAAAAACAAAGAACAAGATAAACATAAAATAACCTAACTTAAAATCAAGATATGATCTTAGGTAGGAATAAAAATTTTAAAAACAAAAGTCAAGAATGTCTTAATGACATGAGACCAAAATATGAATAACCAAGATCCATGTAGACCATCAAGGTATTATTAAACATAAAAGAGAAAAGAAAAATCAAACAAAAAAACAAGACATCAAAAATAATAAAATAAATAAAATGGTCTAAGAACAACGTAATAACATAGGATCAAGATATTAAAAATTGAGATCCATGTGAATCATCAAGATGTTCTGAAACGCAAAAGAGATAAGCAAAAACAAATAAGGAAACACAAGACTAAGATGAGATAAGAAGTAATAAAAAGATAAAATGAGAATAAATAAAAGGAGAGGTGCAAAAGCACAACAAAACACTAATAAAACTCAAATAAACACACATAAACAAAAATCAAGTTAGTGCAGTTTAAAGACAAATGTTCATGCATGTGTGGTAGAGGTGTTAATTTTCACCATATCATAACAAAGAACAATGATAATTTTCCCATAATTAAAGAGGAACAATGATATAAAAAATGGGGGAATAGAATAAAAGGAAGGGGTTGGTCAAGCTAACTACAGATGTATCAGGCAAGTGGATGTTGCCTACATAGTTCCATAAATGCATGTTCCAACATGAACTTTAGGCAAAATTTAGTTCTCCCAAGAAATGGGATAGAAGAAAAATGATGACCAAACTAGTATGATTAATGTTATAAAATAAATGGAAGATATGGAAAATAAATAAGAATGGTCTGGAAAATAAGAAGTTGATGAGATGAGAAAGAATGATCTTGTAAAATGGCAAGTGCCTAGGATAAGATGAAATAAATTGGTATTTCTATGCTTGAAAAGTGGAAAGAGAATTCAAACTTAACAATTACTCACAAAACGATGAGAGCATGGGATGGTGGAATAGGAATATACTAATGTATATAAGGATGAGATAATGTTATTATTATTTTGGGGATCATGTTATAATTTTTTTGGTATTTTCAAAGTATTTCTAATGTTTTTGGGATGAAATATGCACAAGGTGGGACCATCTAGTCAAGGAGATGAATGTCCTACGAGTAGAGGTTCCAATAAGATAGCTAAGCCAACTGCAATGGCCCATAATCACAAATTGGTGAGAGCGAGGTTCTTGATAAAAAAATAAAGAGAAATAAATACTTAAACTAAAAAGATGTGGCTATTCACTTATCTAAAATTGTATAAGACTTTCTTGGTTGAACTGATTTGTATAATTTATATTAAATATGTTCATAATGTTCATGAGACATAGTCGAGATCAAAATTGATCAAGGGATAAAAAGTGTTCAAGCTTATAACATGCCTTAGACATAACAAAGATGTGCTTATTGAAGAGATAAATCTATAATGGGATGAAGAATGTGTTCAAAGTGCCAAGGGTTTAAAGCCTTTATTGTCAGGATTCATGAAAAGTGGACTAGTGTAGTATAAAATGTGTTCAAGGTAAGATAAAAGGGTGGGATAAAATTATGATAACACAATTTTTCCCCAAGTCAGGGGTCTTATAGATAATGGTTCAAAGTTGTTCACGTATAAAACCTCTTAATATGTATGATGTTCATGGGATCTAAAATTTATTCACCATTAGGTTTAGCTAATCTATATGCTCTTGATCCATAGTTTGTTGTGACAATATATGGTCCTAATCAATTAGGCTAAAACTTAACTTTATTTTTGGGTTCAAAATTTATGTTGTTTTGGTTCTCTTTTAAAACTAAATCACCAATCTCAAATTCTTGAGGGAGAATGAATTTTTTATAGCTTCTCCACAATCTATTTTGATAGGTCTGCAAGTTTTCTAGTGTAGCCAAATGCTTATCATCATGAAGTTATAGTTCTTACAACCATGAGGATCTATAGTATTCATCATCTTCAATGTGCTACAATGATATTCTTAATGATGGGATATCAATCTCAACCTAGATGATAGATTCAGTGATAAAAATAAATGAGTATGGAGTAGCTCCAGTTAGGGTGTGATGATTAGTTCTATAAGCCTAGAGGGTAGGAAAGAGTTGCAAATGCCAATTACGACCAACATCATTGAAAATATTTTTTAAGATGGCTAGAATGGTTTTATTTAATGCCTTATCTTGCCTATTTCCTTGATAGTTATATGGAGTGGACTTATTATGCTTGATCTTGAATTTTACATAAAAAGATTTCACATATTGGTTCATAAACAATCTACCATTATCAGATATAATACAGTTTGGGATGCCATATCGATAAATGATATGGTAATGAATGAATTAGGATATTTGTTTCCTAGTAATATAAGTGAGAAGAATGGCCTCAATACACTTGGTAAATTACTCATTTTGAGTCAAAATATGCTTACAGCCATCTGAAGATGTCAGGTTAATCTTTCTAATGAGATTGAGACCCCATGTTGAGAATGGCCATGGTGTTGTAATTAATTGTAATGGTAAGGAAGGTGCATGTATCAAGTTACTATGCTACTGATAAGGAACACACTTCTTTACATAATTAAAAGCATTTTTCTTCATTTTGGGCCAATAATAACCTATTCTAAGAATTTTCTTTGCTAGGACTACACCATTGGTATGGGCCCCACACATTCCTTTATGAACCTCCTTTAGTGCTAGCTTGGATTATCCCAAAGATAAACAACAAAAAATCCTTCCATCATTGCCTTTTTGATAAATCATGTTTCTAAGTAGGATATAATGTGTTAAGCGATGAAGGAAAAGTTTTTTTTGGGTTATTAGAAAGGTTGGTGAGAAATACATGACTATGGAAATAGTTATAAAAATATTGGTACCATGGTAACTCATGTGAGAGATTAGGATCAACAATGGTGCATATCCTCTCTAAATCTGATAGAATATGTGCTAACTAAAGAATATTTTCAATCAAGAACTGATACTCTTTAGCATTTTCATGAATTTGAATCATGGAACCAATTATGGCAATGGCATTAGAATATCTATTATTGACTCATAGAAATTGCTCAAACCATAGAGATTTAAAATGTGTTTTGAGGTTATCAACAATTTGCTTGTAAGGAACAATCTTATCATCTCTTGTTTGATACTAATTAGTTGTCTAATTTATGATTAGCTACGAATCTCCATAGACCTTTAAGCTTTAAATGTCCCATTGTATGACAAGATGGAGCCCTATAACAAATGCCTCATATTCAGCCATATTGTTTATACACTAAAATTGTATACGGAATGCTTTGGGGATTAAATCCACCTATGGTGTGATCAACAATATGCCAACTCCATATATTTAGGATGTGAAGGATCCATCAAAATAGAACATCCATTGTTTAGGTTCTTGTGATGCTTGTTCTATCATCATGATAGAATCATATAGAAGGTCAAAGTTGAGAGGTTGAGTAGCCATAATAGGAGCTTCTACAAGTTGGTCTACAAGAACTTGTCCTTTCATTGCCTTTTGATTCTAGTATTCAATATCAAACTCACTAAGAAACATAATCCATTTAGACATGCATCCTTGAAGAGATGCTTTAGATAAGAGGAACTTGAGATAAACTACTTTGGTGATAATAATAATTTTGTTATTTAACATATAATGTCATAATTTCTGAGTGGAGAACACCATAGCTAAATATGACTTCTCAATAGGCATATAATTATGTTCATAGGTTACCAATGTGTATTTTAAATAATGAACCACATGTTCCTTACCATGATCATCATGCTGACCCAAAAGTGCCCCTAGTACATGTTTCATGGCTGATACATAAATAAGAAGTGGCTTTCCTTGTGTTGGAGGTCATAAGACCGGTGGATTAGCTAAGTATGTTTTAAGCTTTACAAATTTTTTTTGACAATATTCATCCCATTGAAATGTTACCCCTTTCTTTAAGAGGTGGGTAAATGGGTGGCACTAATCTACCAATTGAGAAATGAACCTGTGTATAGATTGGACCTTTCCTTGTAGACCTCCTAGCTATTTAAGATTATTTGTTGCAGGCATGTACATAATAGTGTTGACATTTTTAGGGTGAAAATTGATCCCTCATTGTGATACAATGAACCCTAGAAATTTTCTTGACTCTAAAGAAATATTTCTTAGGATTCAAGAAGACTTTATATGCATGAAGCCTCTCCAATATTCTTCATATAATATTAGGGTGTCCAGCTCTTGTTCTTGATTTTGATAGTATATCATCAACATATTCCTCAATAATTTCATGCATCATGTCATGGAAGATGATATTAATTGCATGTTGATATGTGGTTCCAACATTCTTTAAACCAAATGACATGACTTGGTAATATAATATCCCCCATGGAGTGGTGAACATGGTCTTATGCTGATCTTTCAGGGCTATCTTGATCTGATTATAACCTAAAAATTCATCCATTAAGGATAGCATCTTGTACCCATTAGTTGAGTTGACAATCATGTCAATGTTGGGTAGAGGAAAGTCATGTTTGGAGCATGCTTTGTTGATATCACAAAAATTAGTACAAACACGTATACCTAGGGTCTTTTTACTTACTAGCACTATGTTAGAAATCCATTCAAATTAGTTTGGTGGTATGATAAAACTAGATCCTAAAAACTTTTCTAACTTGGCCTTAACCAAAAGGGTGATGTGTGGATGCATCTTTCTCAACTTTTGCTTGATTGGTTTAGCATTAGGGTGAACAACAAGATTATTCACAACTAAATATAGGTCCAATCCTAGCATGTCAGAGTATGCCCATGCAAATATGTCTATATAATCCTTAAGAATGGATATAATATGTTCACATTCTACTTCAGTAAGGGAAGCTCTAAGATAAATAATTTTGGGATCCCCATGAGTTCCCAAATTCACTTCTATTATGCTCTCCATAAGTAGTGTGGATCCATATTCTATAATTATAGGCAATGTATGGTCATGATCCTCTACTTCATCTTCTTGTTGTTCTTCCCAAAGATCTAGATAATATGAAGAATCTGAATCTACCTTCTTAGGTAAAGTCTAATTAGCAAAAACCCTTGGAAACTCAAGAGTAAGATGCTCAAATATTTGATGTTAGTCTAAAGAGATGCTTGTAGTAGATATGGAACTTGGGCTATATGGAATTTATATGTCCTGAAGGGATGAGTAAACTTTCCCACCTGGGAGCACCTAAAATAGGTTTTCACTCAAAGGCTTGTATTTTTATTTACTTTTTCCTTAATCAATAAGTGCCTCAAAAAGGTTTTCACCTGAAGATCTTGATGTTTATTCTTTATTATGACCAAAAAAATTTACCTGCTCTCCAAAGTAGGTAGAATAATTCAATAAAAAATCAAAGTCCTGATTATGATCACCAATAGGGAATGAATCTCATAGGCCCATGTATTCTACAGTTTATTCTTCCTTTTGAAAATCATTGAGGCATATGGCCAAAAAAATTTGATCCTAATCTATGAGTTTATGATGGCAAAGGCATAGGTTATAGTGAGGGTTTGCTTTAGAATGGGAAGCACCAATTGTAAAGATATAATGTCCTACTTTAGGAAGGGAAGCACCACTAGGATGGGTTTTTGATTTAGGATGGGAAGCTCCAATAGGTGTTATGGTCAATATGGCATTTGAATCAAACAAATCTGAATCAACAAGCTCATCAAAAAATATCTAATAAGATGTTATGTCACTACTAAGAGTCTCGTTACTAGTCATTTTGGAAGAGTCACTATAAAATGTTATGAGGTCATCCTCTAATGGTTGAAATCCAGGACCATGATTCCAATTAATGACTCTAGATAATAAGAGTTCTAAATTTCCTTGCACCTGTGGGTCAAGGCCTTTCCTTGTATAGTCAAGATGATCCATTATCTTGTTAGGGATAGGATACTTTAGATTCTAAAAATAATAAATGAGGCCTTTAAAATATAACCAATCTCCCTCAATAAAAGACTCTTGATCTTTCTTTGGTACAATTTTAGGTACAAAAACCATAGGAGGTTTTGGTTGTTTCTTCATTAGTTGCCAGATCTGATGGGTCTATTAAGAGTCTGGGAAGTTTTAGGATTACCAATTTTTTTTTGGGGATTTTGGTAATTTTGAAATATGAAGGATGTCCTTTACATGATATGTAGACATTCTTGCATCTTTAATAATAGGCCTTTTGGCCAAAGCTATAGGAAATGGATCAGCTGAAGTGGAGGTTAGATCACCAGGGTCTATATAATTAGATGGAGATGGATGATAAATGATGGATTTATTATTCTTTATAATGAATTCAAAATTTGGGCAACATTTATAATTATGAAACTCTACTTAAAGATGTTTATAGTATTAGTATGGTTGTTGATTAGTAGGAATAGTAACATTGATCCCATCATGGGGAAACTTAAGTCATTAGTGAAGAGTGGATGGAAATACTTGTACTTAATAGATCCAAGGATGACCAAGAAGTATGTTATAAGGAAGCTCAATATCCACAATATGGAATAATGTGTGATGAGAAATAGACCCAACCATGATTGGCAACCAAATTGTACTAGATGACTACCTCTTAGCATTGTCATAAGCCTTGATTGTCATTATTTATAGTTGAATGTCTTTAACTATGTAACCCAATCATCACACTAATTAAAGAGATATGATGGTTAGCCCTGAACCATTATCTATAAGAAATCACTTAATATTGTGATCTGTAATTATTATCTCAATGTATAGTGGGTTATTATGGTTTAAGCTGAGGGTGGGCATGTCCTTTTGATCAAATGTGATTTTTCAAAATGAAGACAAATGCTCAACTAGGTTTTGGAGCTAATTAAGGTTTATATCATTAGGCACAATAGACTCTTGTAAAATTTTGTTGAAAATGGTTCTATAAACATCAGATGTCTACAAGAGTTCTAATATGGAAATTTGTGTAGGGGTTTTGTCTAATTGATATGTTAGACTATAAAACCTTTAAACTATGGATTAAACTAGTTTAGTATTTGTTGGGATAGTAGTCAGCTTTGGAATCATTCACACAATGTTCTCATTGGGTTTATGGAAAGAAGTGGGTGAAGGGCCTTGAATGGTAACTCATGGGTATCTAATTGTGACTATACAACCTAGAGATGGTAAGGAGTTATTATAATTAGAAGAGGGAGGCAAAGGGCCTTAGATGGTGACTCATGGGTGACTAACCATATTTATATAATTTTGGGTTAGTGAGGAGCCTTTATAAGAAAGGTACTATTGTTCAAGATTAGTAAACCATGTAACTAGAGTAGTAACATGATGATGGGAACCTGATATGGTATTACTAGGGGGAGAGGGTGCTGACTCTATAATGATGGGTCTTGTGTTGTAAATAACATGAGATTGACCATGTAGCTTCATGGTAATAGTGGAAATGTGGGTTGTAAAAATGTATCCCATAGTTTTATTATAGTTGTAAGGTACATTGTTACAAGCCACATTATTAGTGTGGGAATTATGATCTTTATTATACTCATTATGATTATGACCTTGTTGTTGGTTCTGATTCTACCTTTGTCCTTAATAGTGATCATTTTGATTGTTTCTTGGTGGTGGTGGATCATGTCGAGGAAAGGGGTCTTTGTATATTCCCATATCCTAATTTGTGTCTTGATTAGGGGCCAACTTAATTTCTAGTTCACTACTTTCAATAAATTCTTGAATAATATGTTTTAATTGAATGCAATGATATGCACCATGACTAGTAACATGATAAAAGTTACACCATTCATTCTCTTTGTACTAGTCTAGTTTTGGCTGATCTTGAGGAAATGGCATTGATACTACCCATTTAATCAAATTAGCTATAATGAGATTTTGTAACGCTGTTTCAACTAATTCTCCTAACTTGCTAAAAAATCTAATTTTTTTATGAAATGTCCTTCATGGAGGTTGTTTCTACAAAGTAGGTAGTGGATTTGAGGAAGTTAATTGTACATTTAGAGGAGGCATAACATGTACCATTCGTACATGTCTTATTTTTTTCACCCCATTTTTAACCATGTTCTTATTGCTAGAGCCCTTAGGTTTATCCTACATAGCTATAGGAGCTGGTGATTTAGTTTGATTAGATGCTTGACCTTGTACAAAATATTAACAAAGCTTTTATCAATAAGAGCCTTCTCAATCTACACTCCTTTGTCAATAATTTATTCAAATGAGATAACATAAGCTAATCATATATTATGCATAACTTTAGGATGCAAATTCTATGAAAAGATATCATCCAACTATTTATTTGGTAAATTATGTTGAAATTAGCCTACCAATGCTTTCCACCTTTGCAAATATGTAGTGAAACTTTCACCATCAAACTTATTGGCTTTGCAAAAGTCAACAATGGTCAATTCATGTTCTATGTTATATAAAAAATGATTTTTTTTTATAAGTCATGTTATTCTGCAACTGATCCCTTGGGTAGTTTAAGTAGCCAATCAAGAGCTTGTCTTGTTAAACTTTGTGGAAATAGTTTTAGTAAGTACTAACTACTATAATCAACCTCTTGACATAAGATGAAGATTGCTTGTATGTGTTCACATGGATCTCCTTTCCCTTTGTATTTGTCAAATGTGGGTGCCTCAAAATGAGGTGCAAAGGGGTTTTTTATAATAGATACGTTAAATGGATATGGGCATATCTCATCAAATTTGTACTTTTTGACTCTATTATTTGTCTCCAATCTTTGGAGAATTTCCTTCATAGAATTCCATTCTTGCATGTTTGTTGCATTTTTGGATTGGATAAGATGCTATTGGGTTGGAATGTGCCCCTAGTTTTGTTGATGTTGGGGTGGAATGTGCCCCTGTTTTTGTTTCTATTGGGGTGGATTGTTCCCCTAGTTTTGTTGTTATTAGGGTGGAAAGTACCCTTGGTTTTGTTATTGTTGGGGTGGAATGTGCCCCTAGTTTTGTTTTTTTGGGGGTGGAATATGCCCCTCATTTAATGTGGATCTATAGGGAGGATATACCTTTTGATCCATGATTTGGTTATAATTTTTTTATTGAGTTGAGAACATAGGTTGTTGATTCTTAGATTGTAAAATATTCCTTGAATTTGGCTATTTTGCACTTTGTTGATTTTGGAAATTTCTATGTTTATTTACTGATATTTGGGTTGGTTGAAAAGAACTAGCCAAATTGTCTTGAGGGATTTCATCAATTTAAATTGAATGTTTGGGTTTTTTATTTTGTAAAGTAATAAGAGGTTTTTCATGATTGAAGAATGTATTTTTTGTATCAAATAGAAAACTTTTTAAGGTCCCTTTTGACTTTAATTGTTCATTTAGATTTCCTTGATCCAGTATGGTAATGTCCTCATCCAATATTTATTGTGTAAATTCAACCAAATTTCCTTGTTTTTTTAAAGTACAACTATGTATTAAAGTGGAAATTAGGGAGTCAGTTAAGTCTAAGACAAGTTAATCTACATATCATTGACTTATTATCTTGATCTTAGCTAGAAGATCTACATTTATGGGTTTTGACTCTGTTTGTATTTCCTTTTCTCTATTAGAGGAACAAGGCATGCTCATTTGTGTGAAAGCTTACTCTTTCCATCATTATTCTCCTTCTCTAACTAAGGTAAGCAATTTTTCTATAGGAAAATTAGAAGGTAGTCTAACACCTGATTCTATCAATCTAAGAAGGGATTCATCTTTATCTTCTTAGGGTTGATATCCATTGTAATCATATTCATATCCTATTGTTATAGGTATATTATTAAAAACAATGGGGTTATCTTGACCATCATAAAATTTCTCATCTTCATAACTCAGGTCATAAGAGGCTCCATTATGAGTGAACCTTTGAGTCATGTCTAAAAAGAGATACTCTATGTGTTTAACTAATCTTTAGACCAATGCTTAACAACCAAATAAATTATGCTTTGGCACTCTCTTAAACAAATAACCAAGGTACCAATGAGACTATAAGGGAGGGTGGTTTCAAACCATGTACAATTTAGAAGATTTGGTTCACAAGTTTACTCAACCATTGGTAAAGTTGAAATCATATAAATCAAAAGAGAGTAAGGTAACTCAAAGACCCAAGGTGAAAAATAATACACCAAAACCTATATCTTTATGATACACCCACAACATAAAATCTAGCTTCAACTTTGACAAGTTGACCCTATAAGTTTAGAGGAAAGCTATCTAGATTATGAAGAAGAAAAAATGAACTAAGCAACTCAAGATGTAAAAACATACATGAATCACTAAGTATAAAGTTAGGACCAAATAGGTAGCATAACATTGTCACATAATTTTAGTAGGATAAAATATGTTCTAGGACTTAAAGAATGAGTGATATGCAAGATGACTTGAGTCCACCAAGATGATAATGTGATTTTGAGTCTTAATAAATGACCTTCAATCTAAATGGAAAATTAAAGCCAAGTTAAAACAAGCTTAGTGTGTAAATTGTGAACCCAGATTGACACACCAACCCTTAGAACTCAAAAAGGTCAAATTTTGAATGTGGATGATAAATGAAAGAATTAAACAAATTAGGTAAAATATCTAGACCTAATTAGGTAGCATCACTATGTCAAAGTGGATGACATGACATAAAGCTTTTGATAACAATTTGAATAAGGAAAAGATGAATTTTCCATTTGGATAGCGTAATGCCTCCATTACTAAATAAAATTAAGGGTAATGTGATTTGGTTAAATTCATTGAGTTAACAAGAAATTTTCATCATAAATCAAGACCAAGTAAGATAATGAGAAAAAACAAATGTCTTAAGTCTAAACTGATAAGGTATGTCAAAGTCAGGTCTATTAAAGTAGTAATGTTTTAATCATTCTAGGGGAATCAATTACATAATGACTTTTATGTCAAATGATGAAAAAGACAAGCATGAAAAATGGGTGACCATGACTTTGGATAGTTTTAAAAAGGTCTTGTCTTTTTTTAAAACCACTACACCATGTTGTTCGCTTAGTGTAGTGCGGCGTCTAAATGTAGATACATCCCATGTGTAAATCTAAAGGAGTCAAATGAAGTCAATGTTGAGAGGTGAAACCCTAGGTCAAATCTTACCTAAATAACTTGTAGGAGGTAATGACGTCACCCTCACAAGCCAAGTTTACATGAAAATAAAGAAAGAATAAAATAGAAAGATTTTAGGGTCATATTCAAGATCACCCAAACTTTGGAAAGTTTTTTGGGAGTGTTTTAGAAAAAAATCTTTGTAAGCCTTAGACTGGGCTATTTGCAATATGAATGGTGATTTTGATTCCAAGGGTTCCCTAAAGGGGATAAATGGAAGAGAATACATGTAAACTTCCTCTTTTTCCCAAACAAAACCTAAGTAAACAACTATTGCAAACAAGAATTAATAAGTGTGTTCAATTTTAAGCCCACACGAAATATTTGGTGGTGTTCATTTGACCCCTTAATCTTAGTTACAAACTTTTAAAACATTAACCAGAACATGTAAATTATTTGTTAAACACCAAAACAAAGTTTTTAATTGATTTTTAAGCATGAAAAAGGTGATTTAATCATGTTTTTATCAAATGTCAACCTTGGTCATGTAGCAAAAATGTTAGCATGTCCTTTAGCTTTGAAGCTCTTTTTAGCTTGAAATAATGAACTTTTGAAAAATAGCTCTCGAGTCTATGTTTTAAGAAAAACATAGTGATCAATGTTAGTTATTACAACTAATGATGGTTACTATGGGTAACTGAGATCTAACCAATGTTAGTATTACTTTTTGATGTTGATTACTGTGTAAATTTGTGGTAAATAAAAATGGCAAAATAAAGTTAGAAAATTAATTTGCATGATTTTTAAGGGTCTAAATGGATATTTTAGAGTTTCAAAGTGATCTTCTTTAGGTGTGAGATGTGTCTTATCCCATCAGGTGTGCCAAGATGTAGAGAAGATTACAAATCAATTTAGTCAAGCATTATTCCATAAATAATGAAACATGATTAAATAACTAACTAACCAAGCCTATATATTCCTATGGGAATTACAAATGATAGAAAGAAACAAATGAAAGAAGTAAACACCTTATTACCTTCCCAAATGGATTAACCATACCCATGTGGCTCAAAAACATGTTCTCCCTTGATTAATCATCCTTGTCTTTGTCAACAATAGTGGTAAGCTCCTCCAATACCTCAAGAACACTCCATAAAACCTAGGCTCATGATTCCAAATCACTAAAGTAACATATCAATGAATCTTGCAAGAAAAATATATGATCAAATGCAAAACCTTGTGGAAATAATTTAACATTATAACTTTGCAATATTCAAGATTAAAATTCATGTCCATGGCCTCTATATTTATATATTTTTGAGATTGGTTAAGATCAATGATGACCATCCATCTCAAGATTGAGATATGTGGCCATGGCTAATCCTAATATTTGGAATTTAATCCATAATTATCTTCATCGTGGCCTTGGAAAAAGGAGCATTGAAGAGGCATGTGAGGCATTAACTAGGCATGGGTGACCCATAATATTGATATTTGTGGCATCTATGGCCTAGGGATGTCTTCACAAGAAATGATGTCACATGATGATGTAATTAATAGGAATCAATTTTGAAAAATAAATATTCAACAACTCTCATGGAAAATCCACTTAATCTCTTGATTTGGATTAATTATCCTTAAATAAATTTAATCAACATTTGTGCAGTTATTTGAAAATTGGGCCTCAATTAATCAAAATGGTTAAAAATTCATATTACTGGGTCATAATTTGACTAGAGAGGAACTAGAAGGTAATGTTAGATGCATTGGAGTTGTCTTCCCATTTAGGATTTTTCCAACACCAAATAACAAAGGTACATGATGTACACTAATGAATTAGAAGAAAAGAGTTAGCTAGACCACTAAATGGCAAAATCATCATTTTGACTCAAAATGATCTAATCAAAGTTAACTAGCCCATAAAGTGCATTGCCCTATTTAGGGATACTTTGACCTAAAATGACACTTGTAAGTGA
This sequence comes from Torreya grandis, assembly GCA_037957365.1. NCBI lineage: Eukaryota > Viridiplantae > Streptophyta > Pinopsida > Cupressales > Taxaceae > Torreya > Torreya grandis. Next base: position 330,682 of record JARHVA010001607.1, on the reverse strand, counting down.
CAAGTTTGATTCATTAAGGGCATTTTATGTATTTTGACCTAAAATGTGCATTTGAGTGAAATTCAAGTAAGATTGATAATTTAAACACAAAAGGTGTTAGTAATTTGATGTCTATATCTCAAACTGCTATTCTATAATGTACTAAATCTATAAAGGCATAACTTAATTCTATTCATAAAATTCTTCAAAAGTTGAGCAATGATTTTTTAAATATGTAAAGGATGATGGGCAAAGCTAATGGCCCAACTAATAATTAGAATGTTGGATTTTAGAGATACAACTAACCATTTAATAGGCTTATAAATAATATGGAGCAACCTAATAAGGTCCCAAAGATCAAGATAGTAGAGATGACTCTTCCCATTGGTGTAAAATTCATAATACTTCTGAGCATGGTGAACTTAACTACATTGAATTTTCTGTAAAATTTGAAATATTTCAAAGAGAAGTGGTTAAACAAGATCAAATGCAATATCCACTTGAGCATCATCCAAATCCTAACTCTTTCAACACTACCATGTTTTTTGAAACTCACAAGTTTCCATTTCTAGGTGAAGATGATAATGAGATGAAGGATAACATGGAAAAATTTCATGATTTCTAGTAGTTCTAGAGGAGTGTATATAATATAAGGAATAATCAACCACTCATAACATCAAATCCTCCAAATATCATGGAAATTACTCTTAATCCTAAAGGAGACAATAATCCACCCCCTCTAAAAGATAATGAGCAACAGTAGAGTAAGGAAGAACCAAGTAAAGGAGGATACGACATTATTGAGGATATGAAGAAGATCAAGGCAAACATAACTCTTGATGAGTTAGCTTAGATTATCAAACAAAATTAGCTTCTCTCTAAGTCTATTACTAGGAAGATGCCTATAGATAAACCAAAAGCATCCACAGATAAATCAAAATCATCTAACACTAACGTTATCTACAAGAGCAAGCTAGAAGTTCCACCCTTCTTATTGATTATCCAAGATTTTGATAAGAACATTCATAATTGTTTTGTTGATTCTATAGCTTATGCAACTATCATGTGTAATTCTATATGTCAAAAACTTGGTTTGACACCAAACCCTTTAAAGAGGACAATTTCATAATTGAACAAGGTAGTGGTCCCCATAGTTGGTGAACTAAGTGACATACATATCCAAGTAGATTTTGAACCATGCATTTAGATAACCATTGATATTCTAGTGGTGGACATACCTAAAGGCTATGGCCTACTACTAATTTTATATTGGTCTAAAGTACTCAATGGATATCTCTTTATAGAATTTTAATATATATAGCTACCATGGAGAGGAGTTGCAAATTAAATCAAGATTGACTGGTCGATATTGAAGTATCCCATTACAGATTATAACATCAATAATGAAGAGCTAAAGTATGAGTAAATTATCTTTAGTATTTATACGTTTACCACTCAGAGTCAATTACAAAATCTAGAGCCCAAAATTTCCAATAGTTGTGGACTTTACACTTTGATGGTAATAGATCTAGGAAAGGATCAGGTGTGGGAATAATTTGACTAATCCACAAAGTAGAACATTCTTAGTAACATATATATTGTAATTTCCATGCACTAACAATAGATCTGAATATGAATATTTAGTCTTGGGTTTATAGTTTCCACTGAAGGACAATATAAAGCAAATATTAGTATTTGGTGACTCAGAACTAGTGGTTAACTAGGTCAAAAAAATATCAATGCAAGTTATATTATTTGATAAGGTAAAAGCATAGAGAATGGGACTTGATTGTAATCTTTGAAGCTTTAAACATTGTATCACTTCCTAGAGATTAAAATCAAACCATTGATTCATTAGTTGTTGCTGCTAATCTAGAGCTACTATAAGAATCTAAGGTATAAATTTCTCAATGGAATTGGTACCATGTCCTTCTAATCTAGATGACATAGAAAATTTATAGGTCTTCAATGATGACTAGTAGATTATCCAGTTTCTAACTAATTTAGGGGAATTCAAATCCAAAATCATTGATGATAAAGACATTTATCACCTCTATCAAGAGGAATCAGATAAAGAGGGCATCCTTCATCTCAAAGAGAATCAAATTTTAACCAAGTTGGTCTCCTTAGAAAGGCCATTTGACATAGATAGTTAGGCACAAAAATTAAGACAACCAAAGGTCAATGAATAAAACTTTAGAAAGTAAAATCTAGGAGATGAGCATAGCCTAAATTATGTTAATATTGGTCTCTGTTACACCCCAAGAAAGAGACAAAGAGTGAAATATCTAATCAATTGATATAGGGACCTCATTGCTTATACATATGAGGATTTGAACGTATATGACCCATAGGTCATTACTCATATGATTCCTTTGAATCTATATCATAAAATATTCAAGTAGAGGCAAAGGCTATTCAATCCTATTCTAGAGCTTCTCTTTCAAAAAGAAGTAGAGAAGCTTTTAAGCACAAAATTAATCTTCCCAATTTGACATTCTACTTGGGTGGCCAATTTGGTCCCAGTAAGAAATAATAAAAGTGATATCAGATTATGTGTAGACTTAAGGAAACTGAATAAGGCTTCTAAAAAAGAAAATTACCCCTACCTTATTTGGATGAGGTGATACAAATAGCAAGTGGTTCTGAAATGATGTCCTTTTTGGATGGATTTTTGAGCTATAATTAGGGACTAGTGAAATGTAAGGATAGAATGAAGATGGTGTTTACCATGAAGTGGGGAAGTTATGCATATAAAATAATGATTTTTGGCTTGGTAAATACATGAGCTACCTTTCAATGTGTCATAGATCATGCTTTCAAGGGATTAATAATAAAATCCATAATTATCTACATGGATAATCTTAAAGTATTTTCAAGAATAGGAAGGACCACATAAGTCACCTACAGTCCTTTTTCGAGAGATGCAAAAGGTTTTATGTTTCATTAAACCTAAATAAGAGCATATTCAAAGTGACTAAAGATAATATTTTAGGGCACATCATCATTAAGGATGGGATCACCATTGATCCAGATAGAATTCAAGCAATTTCAAAAATTTAGCCACCAAATAGCCACAAGGATCTTAAATCATTCTTCAAAAAGATTAAATTTATAATAAAGTTCATCTCAAGATTTGTAGAAATTGTTAGACCTATGAATTTTGTGATCAAGAAGATGCCAAAATAAAGAGACAACTAAAGCCTAAATGTCCTTTTAGGACATTAAATATGTAATATCATAGGCTCCAGTATTAATTAGTCTAGATTTTACAAAATATTTCAACTTGTACTCATTTTCTTTAGATCATACAATTGCTACTATCATCACAAAGAAGAAGGACAAGATTGATCATCCAATCACATTTATGATCATGAATCCAAAATATTTAGAACTAAGGTACTCTATGATTGACAAACTAATTTTTTCCCTTGTCCAAGCCATGAAAAATTTTCATCATTACATCTTGTGAAATAAAAACATTACCATCATGTCTGCTCCTTCTATTAAGATCACTCTTTCATAAAATGAGCTAGGAGAATTCCAAGGCAAATGTATGGCCAAGTTGCAAGAGTTTGACATAAAGATCAATATTTCAAATATCATTCAAGGTGAGGGCATCATTTAGGTCATGACTAAACTTGATCCACATATCACTGTCAAATACATATGTGAAGCTCAAGTATCTAAAAGATAATGGTGTACTAATATAGTACAATATTTACTTATAATATATTGTTCATCAAAGCTCAATAAAGAGAGAAAAGAGATTTAAGGCTCAAATATGCTCATTATATGATCAAGAAGGGAGTCCTCTACAAAATAAATTATGAAGGTTTTTATCTTAGGTGTGTATCTGTAGATGAAGCTAAAAAAATCTTAGAGAACTTGTATCAAAAGATAGGAAATGTTCATCCTTCTAGAAATAACAAAACCCATAAGATATTAAGAATAGGCTTCTACTGGAAAATAATTTTCAAGGATCTTCATGCTCATGTGAGAACATGACATGAATTCCAAGCTATAACCAAGAGATAAGTACACATAGTAATGCCTTTATAGCCAGTTGTTGGAGGAAGGCCATTTTCCTAATGGGGTTTACACTTCATTAGTGTCATCAACCCAAATTCCTTATTAGGCCATAAATTCATACTTACTACTACAAACTACTACTCTAGATGGATTGAAGCTATAGACACAAAGAATTGTAGAGCACAAGATGTGATTTACTTCTTGGAAGAACACTTAGCAACTAGATTTGGCATGAATATTTATATTTTTTTAGAATAGACCACCTTTCATATCAACACAATTTATTGAGTTGACACATGACAACTAGATTATTATCAAGTCAGCTTCTAACCATTACCCTTAAGGAAATGGACTGATAAAATTAATGAACAAAAATTTGATTGATTCAATTAAGAAATCAAATAAAGACAAGCCTAGGGATTGGCAAACTTTATTAAAGTATGCTCTTTGGGTAGATCAAACTAGACATAAGTAATCTATTAAATTTTCACCCTATTTATTGGTGTATGGATGCAACCCTATATTCCCAATTATGTTGAAGTTACCCACTTATCAATTCATGTAGGACTACATAAAACCAAGTGATAAGGCATAATCAAGATTTTTGGACATAATAAAAATGGAAGTTTCAAGGACTAAGGCCTTACAAACATTAATAAAACACCAAGATATGGTCAAGAGGTGGTTTGATAAAATATCAAAGGTCAAAGCATTCATGATTTTGGATCTAGTGTTACTTTGGGATAAAACCCATGAGAAGAAAGGATAACATGACAAGTTTATCCCACTATGGATTGTACCATATCATATTTTAGAGATTATGGGAAATAACACATTTCATCTAAAGGAACTCGAAGGCAATAAGCTTACATATCTAGTCAATGGACATTTTGAAGCACTACTTTAAGTTTGTACTATCTATGAATATTATTGATTCATGAAGGAGAATGAATGTAGCTATAGAATTAGATTAGATTTCCTTCTTTCTTAGATTAGTTATTTGCTTTCATAGATTAGATTTCTTGCTTTCATAAACTAGTTTCCTATTTTCTAGATTAGTCTTTCTTACTTTTAGTATTTTTCTTTCATATATTATTTTTCATGCTTTCTAGATTAGATTTCAATGATTTCTTAGTTTTTTCTTAGATTAGTTATTCTTTTAATTCTTTGACGATCAGAAATGTGTTTGCTCTGAATATAACTAAGCTATAATATCCAAACAAACTAAGCTTATGGCTTGTAGAAAAGGGGAAAATTAAAATCTTGACTCTTTGAGACTAGTTTATAGATTAGGCATTTTTTTGTATTTTTGAATCTTTATGTTAAAGGTAGGTAATCATGGATTATTCTAAATGTTGTCACAATTGAATAATTTTACCAGGTATGTGGAAGTTTATCTCATATTACTTCATACAAATTTATAATTTTTTCTTGTTTTATTGGATCAAATGCACTTATCACATTAAATACCTATTAAAAGTGACAATTCTAGGTATAGGTGTGGCTGGCAGGGGCATCCTAGTAATAATTTGTTTTATAATTATACAAACTCACTGGGGATCCAAATCTTCTCTTTTACATTCAATAATAAAAGAAGAAAATAAGAAAATAAAACTAATGAGTTTAAAAGAGAGAATTGTTTTTTTAAGAAAATCAAAATGCTCACATGATGAAATAAGGTCAATATACCACACATCATGATTAAAAGAAATAATTGAAGGAGAAAAAAAGGAGACCAAGGTATATCTATTATAGATATGTATGCCTAGATGGTAGAAGAGCAATGCCTAATCTTCCCTTGTTTTTTATCCTTAAGAGATAATGAAATGAAGCATACGACTTCATCAAGCCTTTAAAAAACTCATCACAGTAGGGTCTAAATAAATTACACATTTTGACACACATAGATCTAATAAATCATATGGAAAGTATGTCATGTGTATTAACTTAGAAGTCTCTCCCATATTTATTATTTAAGTATAGTTTTGTAACATACTTCATGATTGATTTATGATTTCCAAACCTGATTTCTAGGTTCTTGAATACTCAAGAGTATTCCCCATGTAAATCACCATTTGTTGTACCCAACATCCCCTTTTATTTAAGGAGAAATGGGGACCTAGTTTTTTTTTATATTATGGTCTTAATTTTGATCCCCTCTACTATGTGTTTATATTAACTATGGGAAAAGTACTGATTGGTACTATGTTTTCATAGGCTAAACTCTTTTATTCTATAAGGTTCATTTTATTGGGTCTATGTTTATCAAGCTTATTATATTGGTCTTATTTTTTGTCTAGTCTCTTTTCCAAGGTGTTTGTTTAGGGACCTTTTATTTTAAAAACTTATTATTTTGGGACTTTTGCAATTTGTTTTTTTGGTTTTATGTTTTTGGTGTTTTATCCATTTCCTTTATTGGACAATTTTTTGTGTAATTTTTCCCACAAACTTATTCCATCAAAGAAATTGTTGTAGACATTTTATCTAATATAATTATCTTCAATGAATTAGGTCTATAGACATGTTGTCCAAAATAAATCCTCTGATATATTTCTTTTATCATTATGGACCTACCCTTTTGACCTTTTTCAATTACCCTTCAGGATAATTACCATGGGCATTTTTCCCTGCAAAATTTCCCTTCAACCTTTTTCAATAGCCCTTTAGCCTTTATTAAGTAGATCCTTCAGGAATTTTTTCATGGATTAAATTCCCTATGAATTTGACCCTTTGGATTTCTGCTTGATTAAAATGACCCTTTGGCTTTAACCCACCTACCCTTTTAAATTTTTGAAAGTTCCCTTCAGCCTTTTGAAAATATCCTATAAGAATTTTTTCCCAAGCCATTTCCTCAATGAAAATGAACCTTTAGAATTTTTATTGTTAGACATTTTGTTCAATTCAAAAATCCCAAAACAATTCCCTAAAGCAATCTTGCCAATACAATTTTTTTGAAATAATGACCTAAATGGCACATACCCTTCAGGATTTGTGCACCTACCCTTCGGTACTTTTCTCCTGGACCCTTTCCCTACCAAAAATTTACCTTATGAAGTAGACCCTTCAATTATTTTTTACCATGAAGTAGATCCTTCAGCCTTTAACCACCTACCCTTCAAGATTTTAACCTAACCCATTTACCCTTTGCACCTACCTTCTAGGACTTTTGTCTCAGGCCTTTTACCCTAGAGCATTCCTTCAAAAAATTTATCTGAGACATCATGCCCTTTGACTAATTCCTTCATACATTTTATCTGAGATATTTTTCCCTTCAACCCATTCCTTTGAACATTTTGTTTGAGACATCATGCCCTTCAGCCTTTACCCTCTAAAACTTATCCTTTTGGACTTTTGTCTTAGGACTCTACCCTTTGCACATTCCCTTTAGGAATTTTGTCCCAATAATTTTTCCATATGATCCAATTATTTTAGACTTTATATCCATATCTTTTGTTTAATAAAAATGACCTTTCAGATTTTGTGTCTCAGACATTTTGTTTGATGAGAATGACCCTTAAAGATAATTGCTTCGAATAGTTTGTTCAAGAGAATTGGGTCCTTGAGAGAATTTTTATAGACATTTTATCTAAAATAATTCCCCTTGCACAAAAATCCCACAACATTTCCTCCACAATAATTGACCCCAAAAAATACCATAATTCCAAGTGGATCCCTTACTTGGAGAGCATTTTATTATGTCTTGAATTTGATTTAAGATTTTAAGCCAAGGGTCCCAGTCATATTTTATTCATGTAACTAAGAATTTAGGCTATAATATTCATGTAGGGTCCTCTATTTATATTTCCCAAAATATTATGCTAATTCCTCTTTTCTTTTATACTTACAAGATCAAAGTGAACCAGGAAATGACAAGTGTCTAGCTCGCAAGGAGTTAAACCATTGTGATAATCATGTGGATGTCTTTGATGGTCATGAAAAAATAAAAATTAAGATAAAAAATAAAATTATATGGGTTTAAATTGATGGTCACATGGACATCATTGATGGCCACGAGGACATATTTGATGGTCATGCAAATGTCAAATTTAGGATCAACAACTAAAAGACACGTGATAAAATTATGATAGTCATGTGGATGTCATTGATGATTATGAGGACATATTTTAAGGTCACACAAAAAATCAAATTTAAGCTCATAAATTAGCTACTTGTAATCAAAGGTTAGTGAGCCCAGGTAGATTAATGGACAATGTTGATCTGTACAATTGATTCAATGGTGTTAGATTGATAGAGACTTTTCAAAGGAATGAAGATGTGAAAAGTGTCAAGCTCACAAGAGTCAATAAGTCAAATCACTAATATATATGAACCATATTATCTTGATCATAGATGATCGAGGGTGTAAGGTTAATGTGAAAATTTTTAAGGTTTTAAAACTAGAAAATGACTGCCACTTGGCCCAAAAACATTTGATTTAGGACTATAAAGAGAACCAAGGCCACCTATGGAACTACCAAGTGCATGATCACATTATATCATATAATATATTGATGGTGTCAATTGATAATGGAAATTTTCAAGATCTAGACCTAATGAGGTAGGGATTAGTGTCCTAAAAATGCACAATCATATCAAGAATAGTCATAGTTTAACAACATCACTGGTTCTAAAGGATTAATACAATGATACTTGTATTTAACATATGTTTGAATTCCATTTTTAAGGTGGCTAATCTAAAAAATCAATAGGTGTTCTCATAACCTATAAAAGAAGGCATGTACATTTTTGGTAAATGGCATATATTTTGAATTTTTTCATGTAATTTGATCTATAAGTTTAAAAATTTCCTTCATATTTATACATATACACATGTTTCATAGATTTTTCAAATGCTATTTTTATATTGATAGCTACTACTAAACTCTTATATGGTTTTTAACCATAGTTAGAGCTCATGTTCTGACTATCACATGTAATGACCTTGTATAAACTTAGAAGATGAGGTGACTCCTTCCCCAAGTCTATAAAAAAAATTAATCCAACTTGGATTTTTGGTTAGAGAATTTTGAATACAGGAGAAACATCAATTTTGACTGTCAATGAATGTGTTTGTGTATTTTCTTTCCAGTTTCTATGTAATTGGTTGTTGCTTTCATTGGTTGTATGTTTCAATAATATTTAGTGTGAAAAAGTTAAAAATTGATTCTTAATTATTTTGATTGATGTACTAATCTATAGATGTGCAAAAAATATTGAAAGATTGGTAAAATATATTGGTTAAAATAGTTTAGTTTATTGATTCATAATTCTAACTATGTATGAGTGCTTTCTTAGATGTAGCTTTTTTGTGTATGTTTAATAGCTCCCTAATATACTTCACTAGCCCAAGCCATAATCTTCTAATTAAGGCTATGTAAAATCTTCTCTAAAAGGATTGACCTTTGTCTAAGGCATGTGAATTTCCTACATCTTTATCTATTTAGAATTGTTAGCCACATCTAACTAAGTGTGTGTAATTGCTTCTAGTAACAGACATAGGTTCTAATATCATTTATCCTTTTAAAAACCAACCATGAAAGTGATTCATGAAAACTAGAGAGCATTCTTTTTTGCCTTACCCTTCCCTCTTTTTTTATTTTGTTTTGATACCTACCCACTTTACATTAGAATCCAACTACCCATCTATCTCACATAGACATTCACTACCCTTATTAGGAATCACACCTCCATCCAAAAAACTTTCTCAATAATATTCATGCCCTACTAGTTATTCCATCAATAGGTTACAATAGACTACATAACTATAACTCATGGCCTGGAGTGGAATTTACCTCCATTGAGATCTTAAAATTCTAGCGGATACTTCATTTGACTGTGGTGTGCATAAAACCTACATCAGCATATTATAATGAATCTCTTGTCAAAATCACTCTTTACTTGTGTTTTATGTAATTTCATTGTCCTCATTACAAGGTCCCTTAATTCTTCTACATCCATGAGTTCTACCATTCTTACACCCATGGGCTCACTTTCCATCAACTTAAGTTGATGAGCTAGCTCTAAAGATGTTAGTTCAAGAGAGATGGGTAGTTTGGCCTCTCTCCCATATGTAAGGAAAAATGTTGAGTTAATAATGAAAATCGTTGGAGTTAACCTATCAGCCCATAAGGTTGTTCTTAGCTTGGTGTGCCATAATATCTAGTTCTCCTCCATGCTCCTCTTTATTATCTTAATCAAGTTCTTATTTGTTAATTCAACAAGCCCATTGCCCTAGGGGTAGTAGTTACATGACATGCTTAGGTAGATACCCAACAGAAGATCTCATTTACTTGTTTTCATGCCAAAAAATACCAAGGTATTATTTGAGATGATGGTGATTGGTGCCCCAAACCTTATCATAATACTATCATAAAAATCCAACATTATTATTTCATTATCCTCCTTTAGATTAATAACCTCCACCCACATAATGAAGTAGTCAGTGGTAGTGACTACCCACTTTTGAACTCCCCTAGAAGATGTATTTATCATACCTATGAAGTCAAGGATCCATTACATGAAATGCTACTCTACTTAAATGGGGTTAAGAATAAGGGTTGTTAGTCTTTATTTACCACTAAAAAGAGCACACTTCTGGCACTTCTTAGCCCATCTATAGGCATATTTGAAAATGTTGGGCCAATAGTAACTATCCCTCATGATTTATGTTATTATTGTCTTTGGAGTGAAGTGACCTCCTATAGGTTCATCATGGAACTACTCTAAGAGTCTATTTACCTGATCAACCTCTATGAACTTGAGCAACACTCCATTGAGGTATTTCTTAAACAATACCCCATCAACTAAAGCATAAGTTATGGACTAAAGTCTAAAGTATCTCCTTTTAGTCTTATCCATACCTTGAGGGAATTCACCTATAATTAAGAATATAATCATGTCTTGTATCTAATAGGTGGAGGGTAGAGGTGTAGCTACTTGTGAAACATTTGGCATCACTATAATAGCCTCTTTTTCTTCATGTAGATTAGCAACCAAGTGCTCACACAAATATCTACCTATCACTAACTCAGTAACCCTGATCTCAATGTCATACTCCATGACTTTGAAAATCCAAATATCCCTCTTCTCATTCAGATCTATACTCAAGATTAAATCTCTCACACCTATATGGGAGACCATGAGATGAATATTATTGTTCAACACCATAGGCATGAATTTTTTCAATGATATCACAATAACTAGCACTTAATTTTTAAAAAAGTATGCCTCTCTTCATATCCTTCAAATCCATGACTAAATAAAGATATTTTATACTCAACACCTTATTCATTATATTTCATGAGCATAGCTAATATGTTATCCACATTAGAAAAGGGAATATAGGTAGAAATATCTTTAAAAATTAGGATTCAAGCTAATTGGTACTTATGCAATGGCTAACTTGATAGCCTCAAAACCTACCTTGCCTTTTTTTGACCAAGAGAAGACTTGATTCTTATTTAAAATTATTGTTATAGGCTTGAATAAATGTGGAAAATTAGGTCAAATCTTATCATAAAATTTATATTGTAGAGGAAGATTCTAAGTCTTTTCTTATGTTGAGGCAAAGACAAGGCCAAGATGACACTCGTCCTCTCAAGGTCAATGTTTATTCCTATTTTGGAGACAACATGCCATAATAGTTTACCTTCATGGATATAATAAACACACTTTTTAGGTTTCAAAGAGATCCTAAACTCCCTAAATCTCTCAAAAATGAGTCTTAAATGGTCTAAGTGATCACTTTCCATCTCAGAGAAAACTATGTTGTCATCTAGGTACACAAGCATCATCTAATTAAGTAGACCTTAAAAAGCCATTTCCATGGCTCTTTAGAATGTGGCATCAGAATTGGAGATACCAAAATGCATCTTCTTGTAAGCATAAGTCCCCCACTTGGTGGTGAAGGTTATCTTGTACTGGTCCTTCTCCTTGACTAGCTCCTGGTTATAACATGAATACCCATATAAGCGAGAGAAACATTTAAAACTAGCCACCATTTGGAGGAGTTTCTCCATGAATTTTAAAGGATAGTGATCCTTCAAGGAGACCTTATTTGAATACTTTAAGTCAACACAACCAAATCTTACCACTTTTCTTCCTTATAGGTACTAGGTTGGACACCCATGAAGAGTGTTTATTAGGAATGATAATTTCTAACTCAATAAGCTTGGTCAACTCTCTTCTCATGAACACCTCTACCTTTGGATTGATATGCCTCTAATTTTTCCTTACAAGCTTTGCATTTTCATCTAACTCAATGGTGTGCTAAGAAAACTAAGGGTTAAAACCTCTAAGATTAGTGTACTCCCAAGAAAACACATCTATAAACTCCCTATAAAGTTTAATGAATGCAACTTTCTCAAGATTAATATTGACCTTCCTAAGCTTTACAAGTTTACCTTGGAATATGATAACTCTATGATGGTTCTCTTCACTAGTGGACATGCCTACCTTGTCTTTCCTCATGAAATCTCCCTCATGGAAGATACTCTCAAGGGTCACCAGCCCCTTAAGAAGTTTTTTTGATTTAAACTGGAGAATCTAATCTCCATAATTATTTTTTAGCTTGTTCTAATTTGAATATGAAAATTTAGCCTCTTATTGCAAGAAGCAGGCAATTTTATTATCATTGTCAAAAACTTGCCAATTAGCTTCATTGTCAGGAATGGATGTTCTTGAAACCATCTTAACATGTGACTAATTTACTCAACTCAGATGGTATATCAAACTAGGCTCCCATTGATGACAATCTATCTACATGCTTGTTTCTCTTTCTAGACACACTTTGGATGTTGAAGGATTCAAAATCATCCAATAGATCCCACACCATATGCTATTAAGATTTCATCAAATAGTTATTAGCTATATTTTAGATTCTTACCTAATTGGCAATGAGTTCATTGTCTCCATATACTTGCAATTTCTTGATTTTTCACTTTTTATCCCATTCGAGGCCATGAATAATGCCTTCATATTTAGCTAAATTACAAGAAAAACTAAATCAAAACCTATAAGTTGAATAATACTTATCATTAGAGGGAAATACTAAAATAACACCTACCCCTACTCCATGTTTTGTCCTTGATCCATCAAAGAACATTTTACATATTCCATTAGTCTCCTTTTATGGCATAATAAGAGATGGTATAAACTCATTCTCTTCATGTACGTCATAGACTCCCATATATATTTATTTACTACTTCCCAAAGGGTTACGTTGTTAATTCTTATTCCATAATTCATCCAAGAAGATATTAGGTATTAGCTCAACATGAGTGTCTATCTCTTAATCAATAGTGTGGTCTTCCTCATCTAGGATTGTGTAGTTGATAATTGGGTTACTTGTTTCATAAGTCCCAATGTGAAACTTTGTAATTGTTTCAACCTTAATGGATACCTTAGTTCCATAACTTATCCTAAATTCCATATTAGACCAATCTTGTACTAGGTAACCACCAACTCTGGTGGTAAAGTCTATATATAAGCATAGAGAAAAATGGGGTGGTACCTATAGAATAAATAAATATTGGAACATTTAAACACTATGAATATTATGGGGGGTTAAATTTAGACTTCTGATAATACCAAATGGTCTAGTAAAAAATCTATCAATATGTAATAATCCCTTAATGAGGGAGTTATACTTCAAACCAAGTTGATATGTTATTGATTTAGGCACCACTAAAGTCCTTTCCCCACTATCCACCATGAATTTGTGTACCAAGGAGTAATTAATGGTCTAGAAAATGTAGAATGGAAGAGGTTTGATTTCCCTTCATTGGTTTTGATTGAATTAGTGAGGATCATAGTCTCCTTGCTTAGTGGCTTCTTTGAAACATTAAATTTTGACAAACCTTCTTGAAGAATATCCACTTAACCAGGTATATAAACTATTTCCCACATATGGAAACTCACATTTGAATTATTCATTTTCTCAACAATGTTGATGTGTGCACCACCAACCCTCACTTTTGCTTTGGGAGCCATAATAGTGCTTTTTACTTGGGAGCTTTGAGGTATAAAAGTACCTCCTTAGTTCTGATGTTTCTGAGTTGTTTGAGACTTTACAACTACATTAGGCTCATTTTTATTTGATAATAATGGATGAGGATTATAATAACCCTTAATTTCTTCTTGGTTTCCCTCTATGCTCTTTATCTTGAACCTTGTGTTAGTTGCCATAAAAAATTTGACTTGGATAATACTAGCTTATTAATTGAAAGAGTAACACTCCTCCATGGTAGTTTACCAATGTAATATGTAACTAATTTTGTCCCTCATTATCCCCTTGGCCTTTTTTAGGCTCTTCTAATTTAGTCATCATAGGTACTTTTGCATTTTATACCATTAAAGCATGGTTAAACCCATAACTAGCAACCAACTACTATTGTCCATTAAAAACTTGGTTGAACTATACATCTAGAGTGATATCTTGATTTTAATATTGATTACAAAGTGGATAATATTCACCTTCTTGTGCAAGGTTATTTTGAATAGGGACCAAGGTCTAGGAAGTACTTGCAGTATTAGAATTATAGTTATTACTTAGTTTAGCACAGGTGAGTTTCCCTTTCCCTTGATAATTAGCCTTAAAGGGTGGTCGATTATCTTTATAAGTTTATTAAGGCTGATATTGAAGATGGTATGGTATATTAAATTTATCTTATTTCCTCATGACATTCAGTAACTCATTTCCAAATGTTTGGAACATGTTCTTGAGTTCATGGAGTACACTATATTAACTAGTTGAAGTTTTGTCTTGTCTTGATGCAGGTGTGGAATTAAGAGGATAAAAAACATGAGTCAGTGGTTGAATATTAGGTAAAAAATGCATAATATTCTTAGGTTTGATCTTGGTTGCTTGTATTAGGCTATTCTTTACCCTGATTTCTACCTCATAAGCATCTGGTAATGTATCTCCCCTCATTTACTATATCATAACTATAGTTTCACTATTTAGATAACTTAGATAATATAGGAAAGCATAATTATGAGTTGGATTGATAAGGATTTTAATCCTATCACAATTTTTTAAAACCTATTGTTAAAATCCTGCATGACCTCTTGATTAGCTCTCTTAATTTTTACCAACTGCTATGTTAGTGACTAGTTATTATGCTTATCTTCAAACCTCTTGCATAGTTTCTCTCCTAACTAGTCCCATGTTATTATATAACTAATATTTAGGTTATTATACCAATCTATATACTTTACCTTAAAATAGATGGCCAACACCTTGATATCAACATTCTCTTTACTGATGCCATGGATGTTGTAAAAATTAGCTATCTTTGATGTGCTCATAATGAGTTGTAGAGTTGTCTCTTATGTAGTAAGGCACACTCTTAAGGGATTCCACTAGGATATGATCATATTGGTAAAGATAAAAAGGAATTTGACCATATAAATACACAAAAGGTAAGGCTCTAGGGGCATCTATGGTAATGAAAGTAGATAACAAGGATATTCTAGTAGAGGTAGACATAAAAATTAGCTTATGCTGGAAACTTTTCAAGTATGGATGAGTGTTATTAAAACTTGATCTTCTTCATGAGTTAAATGGAAATTCAAAAAATTCAAAAGGAATACCTCTAGATGCTAACCTTTTATTCACCTTTGACATGAAAGATAAGCATTGTTTTGCCACTAGAAAGCTGAGTGTTCATTGGAGTTTCCATATACTGAAAGTGTGGATGATACAACTTCTATAAATGGATAAAGTACAACATAAATCTTAATCAATATTATTCAAATGTGTCCCACCAAGAATGCCTCAAGCTATTATGGAATAGAATCTCACCTTGTGAGAGGGTTATTTAGGCTATTACACTCCTAGAGGTAAAATGGTATCAATCCCAGGTTGTGGGTATCCTATGATGGGAATAAACCTCTAGAAAATGGTGGTTCCTCTTGATAGATCACCTAAACTATTGATTTTGCTTGGGAAAAGTGTATAAAAACTGCATAAAATGAGTAAAATATTAACAAGGGTGATGCAAAAAATTTAAATACACTCCTAATTTATCAAAAGCAAACACAAAGGAATCTAAAAGATCCCTCAAACAATCTCTAACACTAGCTAGTTTTGCATAAATGATTCCAAGTAAGGCATTATAGACATGGGATAAAGCATAGAGGAATGGTAAAAATCACACTATAACCCCACCTATGAATGAAATAACACAAATTCAGACCTAAAAACAAATTAAACAACCTAAAAAAAGGAAATAAAGAAAGGATAAATACCAAGGAAGAAGACCTCTTCACAAGGTAGTCATGCACAAACTATATAGAACAAAATGTGTAGTCAAAAAGATAGGTAAAATAGATGATCTTATTACTTTAAAAGTTCTTATTTAAATTTTTTGATAGGGTTATACCTTATAAAATGATATTATATCTTAAAATGAGAAAAAATATATATTTATATAAGAAGAGAAGAGAAAGAGGATGAGAAATATTTCAATCTTCAATAAATGTGCTCCAACCATTATCTTTAGCCATCCAACATAGAGGAGTAAATGTATTTCAAAAACCTTCCATGTCTCTTAGGGAATGATAATAATTTTTTTACTAATATTATTTGATAAAATGGGGCTTCAATAGGTTTTATTGGCCTAGAAAGGAACTTGAGGGAAAAAAGCATTGAGGTCCATATACTTGTCAAATCAATACACCATTCTAGATATGACATTTATATATTTTAATTATACATTTATCTAATTTTAAATCAACATCATTATAAATAGGTATAAATAAAATTTACAACATAAATAATAGTGTCAAAAATGGATCTTTTTATCAAAATATATGGCTAAAAAACTAACACACAGTTGCACACAGTCACATTAACACCTTCAAAATATGGAAAAATAGAAAATTATAGAGAAAGATATGATCAAAACCCATCATATTTTATATTTTCATAAATATATTTAAAACATGCTCAAAATGGTATTTTTAGTTTTTTTAAATAATCAAACTAACCCCTATGATATTCACTTTGAGTGTTTTCTTGTGAAAAGTTGGCTAAGTGATAAATCTTCCTGGGAGCATCACTTCACACCATCATATTTTATCACTAGAAAGTCCAGCAACTATAAAATCAAATGAATTACATTTTTAGAAAATTAGGGTAAAATAATTCAAATTTTCATGGAATTTATAATCCATTCATTTTGTCAAAAATGGGATTTAAAAGTGCTCACTATGCAGATTTAGTAAATGGGAGATGCAAAAAATGACTAAGTAAAAGTTAGCTCATAAATGGAATATAATAGATGTGTATTCCACACATTATATTTAATATTTGCACAATATATTTTTATTTACACTATAATGACATTTATCTATCACCATTATAAACTTAAAAAAGATTTGACCTCTTTTACTACTACAAAAATGAGCTTGAAATGTGTGTACTGACTAGATCTAAAAACTAGAAACACAAAAATTTGACTAAGTAAAAGTTAGCTTAGAAGCCAATTTTTAACCCTACACATTTCACACATGGGAGAAAATTTTCTCCCAAATTTTTTACCTTCATATTATTCCCACATTTTGGCTACCATGTTGTGAAAATTCAATGTGATTGGAATGATTTGGTTCTATGAAATGGTGTTTGAAAAGTGTTGTGTAGGCTAATTTGGCAACTAGAAACACACAGAAATATTCACATTGGGAAGTTTTCATGAATATTATATTTTCATGTGAATAATAATTATATATGACCAACTTCACCATTATATTCCCATAACATTTATCTACCATCATACAAGTTTTTTATAGAAATGAGCATGATTTAACCTTATGAAATTGCTCTCGAAAAGTGTTGTGTAAGCTAATTGG
Source organism: Torreya grandis (assembly GCA_037957365.1). NCBI lineage: Eukaryota > Viridiplantae > Streptophyta > Pinopsida > Cupressales > Taxaceae > Torreya > Torreya grandis. The sequence continues at coordinate 312,820 of JARHVA010001607.1, read as the reverse complement.
ACACCAGGAGGTCTACTTTTTGCATAAGGGATCAAGATGAATTTATAATTTATTTTATTATTCCTTGACCATTTATGGTTTTTTAGATATATAAAGGATGAAAATTAAATTTTAGGCCTCCTTCAAGAGTTGTAACAACAGTGAAAACCTTTAAAAATGCAATCTTTGTGCTCTCTTGAGCTCTCAAAGCTGATACAATTGCCTGGTACTAATTTTATTTTCATGGAAATATATTTGGATTTGTTCTCTTTAGATGATGATTGTTTCATATCTTTACATGATTTATACACACTATCACATCAATGTTTTCCTTTAGAAAGACCTAGAATACTCATTTCCAACTCCATGTGTGAATAAGCAAGTGAGAAACCTTGACATACTTATTCAGTATATCTATAATTTTACATTTTACTAAGTTTTATTGTTAGGATAAAATAAAACATATATTTATATCCAAGTTGAATACAAGATAAACTATGAAATGAATCAATCAAACATACATAAAATAATCATAAACATGCACAAAATAGGAGACATCAGATTTATCTTGTTTCACCCAAGATGGGATACATCCTCTAAACTTGTCTAGTATATTAATTTTGTAAGTAAAATGGAGAAAAAAATATTGAAAAAAAACACTATTACACCTCTCTACCTCTTTCTACCTCCTCTCTATGTGCAATATGTTTCATCTTTCATTGCAACCATGTAACAATATATTTTAGGGATAAAAACACCTAAACATAACCTCTACCGTCAGATTTGGAAACCTTTAATAAATGGTATAGATTTAATAAATAAATTAAACTTGGAAAACTTTAATATATATCTCCCACCTTGAAACCCCCTATGCCATCATGGACACAAAGAATGGGATCCAAAACCTAGCTGAAATACCATCAGATTTTTAAACTTTGATCCTGGAAGAAAATCAAGCTCCACACCTAACATTTATATGGTCCCAAGACTTAATATTTTTATTTATTATGACCAAGATGAACCCTAAAAACTATTTAAATCATTTTTTGGCCATTTTCAACCATAAAACCATCCATAATTACCAATCTAGGCCTGCAACACACTTAAAAAGTGAGAACCAAGAAACCTAAGAAGTGAGAATTAGGCATATATTGAGATTTATGAGGTATCAAGACCTCATTAATTTTTAATTTGTACATGTAATCACCCCTATAACTATTATAATCATAATATAACATCATATAATCCTTTTAAACTCTTAAAAACATATTTTTTGATTGTCCCCACTTGCATGATATAACCCTAAATCTTGTAAATTTGACACTTTTTACATGAAAATTTTGATTGAGAAAGGTGTAAAAATATCATATAAAATTTAAAATGTTAATGAATGGTTTTTTATGGACTAAATTATGAAGTATCTCCTTTTAGTCTTATCCATACCTTGAGGGTACTCACTTATCATTAAGAATATAATCATGTCTTGTATCCAATTGATGGAGTGTAGAGGTATAACTACTTGTAGGCCATATGGAATAAATATAGTAGCCTATTTTTATTCATGTATGTTATAAAAAAGGAACTCAAATAAATATTCACCTATCACTAACTTAGTAACCTTTATTGCAATGCCATACTCCATGACTCTGGCAATCCAACTATCCCACTTCTCATTTAGATATCTACTCAAGAGGAAATCTCTCGCACCTATATGGGAGACCATGAGATGGATCTTATTATTTCACATCATAAGCCTAAATATTTTAAATGATATCAAAATACCTATCACGTGATTTTAAAATAACATATGCCTATATTCATATCCTTTAATTCCATGACTAAAAAAAGTAATTATCTGCTCAAGACCTTCTTGATTATATTACATGAGCATAGCTAATATGTTGTCCATGTTAGCAAAGGCATATAGGTATAAATATCTTTAAAAATTAGGATTTAAGATAGTTTGTACTTGTGTAATGGTTAATTTGATAGCCTCAAAAATTTCTTTGCCTTCTTTTGACCAAGATAAGACTTGATTATTATTCAACATTATTATCACAGGCTTGACTAAATTTTCAAAATTACATATGTATCTTATCACAAAATTTATCTTCCAAAGGTATATTTGAATTCCTTTCTTGTGTTGAGGCAAAGACAAGGCCAAGATGTCACTTATACTCTTAAGGTCAATGGCTATTCCTATTTTGAAGACAACATGCCATAATAGTTTACCTTTATGAATAGAAAAAACACACATTTTGGGATTCAAGGAGATCCCAAAGTCTCTACAACTCTCAAAGATGAGTCTTAAATGGTATAAGTGGTCACTTTTCATCTTAGAGAAAACTATGATATCATCTAAGTACACAAACACCATTTTATCAAGTATACCTTGGAAAGTTATGTCCATGGCTATTTATGATGTGGCATAAACATTAGAGAGACTAAAAGGTATCTTATTGTACTCATAATTCCCCCACTTGGTGGTGAAGGTTGTCTTCTACTAGTCTCCCTCCTTGACTAGAACCTGGTTGTAACCTAAATACCCATCTAAGAGAGAAACATTCTGAACCATCCACCATTTGGATGATTTTATCCATGGATGGAAAAATATAATGATCCTTCAAGGAGGCCTTATTAAAATGTATAAAGTCAACACACAACTAAATATCATCACTTTTCTTCCTTATAGATACCAAGTTGGACTCTTATGAAGAGTGTTTATTTGGAATGATAATGTCTGACTCAATAATCTTGTTTAACTATCTTCTCATGAGCACCTCTACCTTGGGATTGATATGTCTCTACTTTTGCCTTACATATTTTACATTTACATCTAACTCAATGGTGTGTTGAGCAAGCTAAGAGTCAAAAACTCTAAGATCAGTGTACTCCCAAACAAACACATCTATGAAATCCCTACAAAGTGTAATTAATGAAAATTTTTCAACCATAGTATTGACCTTCCAAAGATTTAGAAGTTTTTCTTGGAGGATGATAACTCTATGATGGGTTTCTTCACTAGTGAACATGCCTACCTTGTCCTTTCTCATGAAATCTCCCTCATAGAAGATGCTCTCAAGGGTGACCATCACCTTAAGGATTTTTTTTATTTAAATTGGATAATCTAATATCCATACTAATTTTGTAACTTATTATAATTTGAAGATGAAAATTTAGCCTCTTATTGTAAGAAGTAGGCAATCTACTTGTCATTGTCAGAAACTTGCTAATTGGCTTCATTGTCAGGAATGGATGGTCTTTTAACCACCTTAACATGCGATTGATTTTTTAATTTAATCAACTCAGATGGTATATCAAACTAGGTTCCCAATAATGCTAATCTACCTACTTTTTTTGCTTTCTCTAGACACATTTTAGATGTTGAAGGCTTAAAAATCCTCCAATAGATCCCAAACCTCACACTTTTAAGATTTCATCAAGGGGTTATTGGTTGTATTTTTCCTTCTTACCTTATTTAAAATGAGTTAACTATCTCTATATACCTACAATTTATTGATTTTCATCTTTCTATCCCATTGGAGGCCATGAATAAGGCTTTCATATTTAGCTGCATTACAAGAACAACTAAAGTGAAACCTATAAGATGAATAGTATTTATCACTATAGGGAAAGACCAACATAAAAAATTCCCCTAATCCATGTTGTGGCCTTGTATGGGATGGTATAAACTCATTCTTTTTGTGTAAGCAATAAAATCCCATATTTATTTATTTAATTCCTCCCAAAGGGTTAGGTTCTTGATTCTCATTCCATAACTCATCCAAGAAGACATTAGGTATCACCTCAACATGAGTGTATATCTCTTGACCAATAGGTTGGTATTCTTCATCCAAGATTATGTAGTTAATATTTGGGTTTCTTGGTTCATAAGTCTAAATTTTAAACTTTTCAATTGGTTTAGCCTTAATGGACACCTTGGTTCCAAACCTTATCCTAAATTCCATATAGGACCAATCTACTTTTAGGTAACCCCCAATTTTGGCAATGAAGTCTCTAGATAAGCATAAATAAAAATGGGGTGGTACCTCTGGAATAACTACATCTTGGACCAATAAAATATTATGAAAATCACGGGGGGTTAAATTCAAAAATTTGATAATACCAAATGGTCTAGTAAAAGATCCATCAAGATGTAATAGTCCCTTAGTGAGGGGATCATACTTCAAACCAAGTTGATCTATTATTAATTTAGGAATCACTAAAGTTGTTTCCCCACTATCCATAATGAATTTTTTTACCAAGGAGTTACCAATGATCAAATAAATGTATAAGGGAATATTTTTTATTACCTTTTTTGATTTCCCTTCATTGGTTTTGATTGCATTAGTGAGGACCATAGTCTCCTTGCTTAGTGGCTTCTCTGAAACATTAAATTTTGACAAGCCTTCTTGAATCATATCCACTTAACCAAGTATATGAAGAATTTACCACATAGGGACACTCACATTCAACTTATTCATTTTCTCAACAATGTTGATGTGTGCACCACCAAACTTCACTTTTACTTTGGGAGCCACAATAATGATTTTTACTTGTGATCTTTGAGGTATAAAAATACCTCCTTGGTTCTAATTTTTCTGAGTTGTTTGAGCCTTTAGAGCTGAATTAGGATCATTTGTATTTTACAATAAGTAAGGAGGATTATAATACCTCTTAATTGGATCTTATTTTCCTTCTATGTTTCTTGTCTTGAACCTTGTGTTGGTTGTCATAGGAATGTTTGCTTGGTTAGTACTAACTTTTAGATTAAAAGCATAACACTCCTCTAGTTGGTAGTTCACCAATGTAGCATCTAATTAATTTTGTCCCTTATTATCCCCTTGGAATTTTTGAGTATTTTATAGTTTATTCATCATACGCACTTCTGCATTCTATGCCATTAAATCTTGGTTAAACCCATAACTAGAAACTTGTTCCCATTACTCATTGAACCCATAGTTAAACTCTACATCTGGGGTGATATCCTAATTTTAATATTTATTCCAAGGTAGAGAAAACTCACCTTATTATTCAAGGTTATTTTTAATAGGGACCAAGGTCTTGGAAGTACTTGTAGCATTAGGATTGTAATTTTTACTTAGATTAGTTGTGAAGGCTGGATTATTATCTTGATAAGGTTATTGAGGATAATATGGAAGATGGTATGGTCTATTAAAACAAAATTTTTTCCTCCCAAAATTCACTAACTCATTTTAAAATGTTTGAAACATGTTCTTGAGTTATTAGAGTATATTATACTAACTAATTAAAGTCTTGTTTTATCTTAGTATAGGTATGGTAGTAAAAGGATAAGCAACATCACTTAAGGGTTAAATATTAGGGAACAAGGGCATAGTATTCCTAAGTGTGAGATTTCCATCTTATATTAGGCTATTCTCTACCTTGATTTCTACCTCATAAGCATTTGGTAATGTCTCTCCCCCCATTAATTATATCATAACTACAATGTCACTATTGAGGGCCCTTAGCTAATAGAGGAAATCATAATTAGGATTGGGATTGACAAGGATTGGAATCCTATCACATGTTTTCTAAAACCTATTGTTAAAATCCTACATGACCTCTTAATGAACTCTCTTGATTGTATTCAACTGCTCTGTTACTGATAAGTTGTCACTTTTGTCTTTAAACCTCATGCATAGTTTCTCTCCTAATTGGTCCCCTATTGTGATGGAACTAGGAGTTACATTTTTATACCAATCTAGAGTCTTTCCCTTAAAATTTATGGCCAACAACCTAATATCACCATTCTCCTTAGTGATGTCATGGACATTTCAAAAATTAGCTATCTTTTATGTGTGTAGGAGTTGTAGAGTTGTATCCTATGTAGTAAGGTACACTCTTAAGGGCTTTCACTGGGATATGATCATATTGGTTAAGGTATAAATTACTTTGATCATTAAAATACATAAAATTTAAGGATCTAGGGGTAGCCATTGGAATGAAAGGATCTACCAAGGATATTCTAGTAGAGGTGGACTTTTGAATCAGATTAGGAGTAAATCTTATCAAGTATGGATGAGTGTTAAACCTCGATCTTCTTAATGAGTTAAAAGTTAATTTAATAAATTAAAAAGGAATACATATAGAATTTGACCTTTTAGTCACCTTTTACATGAAATATAGGCATTATTCTACCACTAGAAAGTTGAGTGTTCATTGGAGTCACTAGATTTTGAGAGTGTGGATGCTACAATTGCTACAAATGTATCATGTCCAACATCAATCTCAATCAATATTATTCAAATGCATCTCATCGAGCATGCCAAAAATTATTTTGGCATAGAATCATACCTCTTCATAGGTGTTTTTAAGCTCTTTCACTTTTATACACATAATGGGATCAATCTCAAGCTGTGGGTATCCTATGATGGGATTAAACCTCCAAAAAATGTTGGTTCATCTTGATAAATCACCTAAACTATTGATTTTTCTTGGGAAAAGTGTAGAAGAGATGCATAAAATGATTAAAATAATAAAAAGGGTGATTAACCAAATTAAAAGACACTCCTAACTACTCAAATAAAAAATACAAATTAATCTAAAAGATCCCTCTCTCACACAATCTCTAACACTAGCTAGTTTTACATAAATGATTCCAAGTAAGGCATCCTAGACAAGGGATAAAGCATACAGGAATGGTCAAAATCACACTATAACCCAAATTATGAATGACATAACACAAACTCAAACTTGAAAACACCTTAAACCACCTTTAAAAAGGAAAGAAATAGAGGATAAATACCAAAGAAGATCTTTTCACAAGGCAGTCATGCACAAACTACCTAGAATTCAAAGTGCAATCAACGCGATAGGTAAAATAGATGATCCTATTTATTCAAAGGATATTATTTAACTTTTTTATATATTTATACCTTATCAAATGATATTATAACTTAAAAGGAGAATTTTATATATATATATATATATATAAGATAAGAGAAAGAGGAGGATGAAGCTTTCAATCTTCAATAAATGCACTCCAACCACCATCTTTAGCCATCTAACATAGAGGAGGAGTAAATGTATTTCAATAATATTTCATGTCTCTTAGGAACTGATCATGCTTTTTTTTCTAATTTTATTTGATCAAAGGGGGATTGGAGAGGTTTTATTGGCCTAGAAAGGCACTTGAAGACAAAATGAATTAAGGTCTATAGACTTTTCAAATCAATACACCATTCTAGTTACAACATTGACCGATTTTAATTATACATTCATCCAATTTTAAATAAACATCATTAAAAATAAATATAAATAATATTTCTAACATAACTAGTGGAGTTGAAAATGTATTTGTGTATCAAAATATATGGCTAAAAAACTAAACACATAGTTTCACAAGAACCTTCAAAATATGGAAAAATAGAAAATCACAGAGAAAGATATGATCAAAACTCATCATATTTTATGTTTCCATAAATCTATTAAATTTTTTCTCAAAATTTTATTTTTAGTTTTTTTAAATAATCAAACTAACACCTACGAGCTACCCTCTAAGTGTTTTTTGCTAAAAAGTTGGTTGAGTGATAAATCTTCTTGGGAGCATCACTTCACATGATCATAAATTTTCATTGGAAACTCCAACAACTGTAAAACTAAATGAATTAAAATTATCATGACATGTGGTAAAATCATAAAAAATTTAATGGAATTTATAATATATTTTATATGGAAAAGATGGGATTCAAAAGTGCTCACTAGGCATATTTAACAACTAGGAGATGTAGAAAATGATTACATAAAAATCAGATAAAAAATGGAATCAAATAGAAGTGCATTCCACACATTATATTTAATATTTGTATAATATATTTTGCATTTAAATATAATTAAATTTATATATCACCATGATAAACTTGAATAAGATTTAACCTCTTTAACTACTGTGAAAATGATCCTGAAATGTGCGTACTAACCATATTAGAAAACTAGAAAAATGAAAATTTGACCAAGTAAAAGTCATCTCGGAAGCCAATTTTTAACCCTATGCATTTCACACATGGGATAAAAAAATTTGTAAAATTTTTGACCTTCACATTCTTCCCACATTTGGCTACCATAATGTGAAAATTTAATGTGATTGGACTAATTTGGTTCTATGAAATGGTGTTTGAAAAGTGTTGTGTGGGCTAATTTGGCAATTAGAAACACACAAAAATCTTCACACTCGGTAGTTTTCATGACTTTGATATTTTCAAGTGAAGAGTAATTACCTATAAAAATCTTCAACATTATATTCCCATAATATTTAACTACCATAATACAAGTTTTGGATATAAATGAACATGATTTAGCCATCTAAAATTACTCCTAAAAAGTGTTACACAAGTTAATTTGGCACTGAGAACTCTACTTTCTCCATAAGGGATCAAGGTGACTCTCTCATGGTGAATTTCTCATGTATTTGATTCTTCCTTGGCCATTTATTGTCTCTTAAAAATATAAATTATGAAAAAGAAATTTAGGCCTCCTTTAAGATCTACAACAATATTTGAAACCTTTAAAAATGTAATCTTTGTGCTCTATTGAGCTCTCCAAGCCAATATGATTGCCTAGAAGTAATTTTATTTTCATGGAACAAAATTTGGATTGGTTCTCATTATATAATGATTTATTCATACCTTTAAATGATTTATACACACTATCAAGTCAATTTGTGACTTTTTAAAGACCTAGAACACTCATTTCCAACTCCATGTGTGAACAAGCAAGTGAGAAACCTTGACATGATTCTTCAGAAGACCTATAATTTTCCATTTTATTAAGTTATATGAGGTCTAAGGACTTAATTATTATTTTTATTAGGACCAATATGGACCCCCATAACTATTTCAGTCATTGTTTGGCCATTTTCAACCATAATTACCAATCTAGACCTGTAACACACTTAGAATGTGAGAACCAAGAAACCTAGGAAGTGATAATTAGGAATATATTAATATTTATGAGGTATCCAGACCTAATTAATTTTTAATTTTTAAATTTAATGGCCCATAAAAATTCTATAATCATTAGATAGCATCATCCATTTAAACTTCCAAAAACACATTTTTTGACTGTCCGCACTTGCATGCTAAAAACCTGAAACTTAAAACTTTGACACTTTTTTCCTTTAAAAATTGATTAAAAAAGGTGTAAAAATATCATATACAAGTAAAAAAATTTCAATTAATAATTTTATTATAATGGCATAGTCCATCTAGGAAAAAGTGTTGTATGTAGGCCAATTTTGGCCAAAATGACCCTAGTTGACCTAGTTTTATTTGTATTTTATACATAATTACATTGACCATAGTCGATGTAGTTTTATTTCAATATGATGTTATATTTTTAGCTTCCAATAAGTAAATAACACTATATAATCAAGCATTTATATCATATCCTAGCTTATTATCACTTTAGATGAAACTATTCAATTCTTTCCTTAATGTCTTTCGAATTCCAAACCAATTACTATAACAAGTAATATAAATTTTTAATCCTAAAATATAACACCATGTGATACATTTTAATTTTCTCACCCTAATCCTCCTCTTTATACCAATGCTTAAAATCCTCTTCAACCCAAAAATCCTACTCCTCCCATTGACACTACTCAACTCCTTGATCAAATACTTTAACAAATTACTAATATAAAAATCACTCAATGTAATCAAATGATTAAAATTAGATATCATATATTATATATGGATGGTCAACCACCTTAATTCATGATAACTCAGCCAAATCATAATTTTCTCCCTTGTCCTCTTATAGATGCCAATGGGCATATCATCCCTCAACCTCTCATGCATAACAAAATGCTTCAACATATTCAAAATTAACCTTTAGATGAATTCATTATATCCATATATATTAGAAACATTTATCCAAATAATACATACAATGGAACTAAGGACCTTTATATCATATATATTTTGGTAATATTTATAAGGAATGGGTCTAAACTAACACATTTTATACCACCAAGATCCTATCCAAAACCTTTTTTTGTGATGCACTTGAATGGTACAATCAACTTCCTCAAAACATTATCTTGAAACTAGTAGATTTATTCAATACTCTAGTTAAATAATTGTAACACAATTATCTTTTTGAAATAACCTTATACACTTCATCAATGCTAAGCAACTACCTAATCAATCTACTCACCCTTTCATCAAATGATGGAAATCTCTAACTCAAAAAGAAGACCATAGTATTGGTGATGATAATATTTTAAAACTATTTGTTACTTATTTTAAATGTCCTAATATATACAACGTTTAGATGTTTTCCCATAAAACGTTAGAAAAAGCCTTAGACCAATCAAAAAGGCAATATTTTCCTATGAGTTAATTTGAATCACCTCAATAAAATATTAAGGAATATTTCCAATCATTTTCTCATAAATTGATTTATATAATCCTCCCCAACCTCAAAAAGGAACATCAAATTCATCTAATTTGAATCCAACCCACCCTTCCTTGAGTCTATAAGAACTTAAGAAGAAATTTCCAACATCTAAACCCATGAGATTTGATCCTTCCAAACCTCCTCCAGAATGGTATAATCTTTATAAGTTTTTTTGGTAGAATTCTATGATGGGTATTTATCATGATACTTGTCAAGATATTAAATTATTCCTCATTACCTTATATCTTGGTTCGCATTTAAATCTTAATAATTTTACATAATAACATTATTAATATTATCCTCAAGACTCACAAGATAAATATAAATAATCATAATCACATAAACATAACCTACATAATGATGAACAAAAATTTCCACATATATCCAACTCATCCACTAGTGTTATCCAAACCATAGTAAATCCTTCTTCCTAAAACAATAAGTAAATGATAGCTAACATGAACAACTTTAAATAAGTTCTTGAAATTTTCAAACCTCAACCTCTTAGGTCACATGAACCAAAGGAGCACCTATGTAAAATGCTCTCTCCAAAGTGCATCATAAATGGTCCTATTTTGCCTTATAGATCTATTTATACCTCTCTTACATTTCCTATGTCAATATCAACATCCTTAAAATCTAACATATTAACACATTTACCTATATCCAACTATACATGCTATCCCATTGCAATTCATTCTAATTTTTCAATTTCACCTCAGTCCACATCACATTTTTGGGTATTTTTTTATGCCCATCCACATATCACTTTAGAATTTGGGTAATATTTTGATTCCCACACCTACATCAAATTACCCTTTGGTGCATCCTACAATTCCCACTCTTATATATTGTATAATAGAAAATAATTTCAAATTCAATAAACTTTCCAAGAAAATAAATCTTGTATTTCACATGCTCAAATTTGATATAAACAATATCATATATTTTGCTAATTATTTTTGTCTCATATTTCTTTATTTTTATGCATTTTATTTCATTTAATATCACTTTACTTACACCATTTTTTACCTTTCAATTCTTTGCTTTTATATCAAATTAATTTTGGCATTTATTTACATTATGGTTCTTAGGAATCACCTTTAGTTTTTTCATTGATTTTCATTTTATCTCATTTATGTCATTCTTTACTTTACTCTCTTAATGATTCTTTGGTCTATGTTTGCTTTCACCCTGTTTTGGGATGACCATTTACTTTCCCAATCTTTTGGGATGATTACTAATTTCATTAGCACTTGTGTTGTTTCCCTTGTAGGTTAGTATGACTTCCCTAAATGGCATGAATATTATATAATATCCCCATCCATTTCAAAGTATTCTTTTATTTTTGTCTAATCAACTACAAGCATATTCATCATTGTATCAATTATTACATTTAGAGATATCTCATGATCCATATATTTCATTTTATTTGAGACAAACATAGGTTAAATGTCAATATTGGACACTTACTTATGGGAAAGTCTAGGAATATTTAGGAACCATGGTATTTAGGTCATTTTATCTACTGCCCAATTGTAATCTCTCTTATGTTCATAACATATTTAACTTATGATTGGTTCTCTAAATCTATATGGAAGAGTAACATAAAAACCCAAAATCATTAAACTTCAAAACATTAAAAAAAAAAGTCAATTATAAATTAAAAATTCAAAATCACACCAAAATACATGATTCTTCTTTACCACATCTCATATTTTGGTTAAATCTCAAACTCCATAGTTTGTCTCATTATATAGTTGAGGTTCATTACTGTGCAATAGCCTAGTAGAATGGAATGGGAGGTTTAATTATATATAATGTATGTAAGTGTGTGTTTATTTATGTATGTATGTATATAGTTCCACCTACTTTCTCATGCAAGTACCCAATCTTTACAGTATATTGATGGCTCTATAATGGGTCATAAGGAGTGGGGAGCATGTTGTGGGAAATTAGGATCCATTTTAATTTTCATGCATATAGACTTCATGGGATGATATATGTATTTAACTTGTTATCCCAAGATTTGAATTTACTAGTTTGAGTGTCTTAGGTCTTTTATGTCAATAGTTTCTAGACTTGCTCACTTACCTAGTGTGTCTCATTCCTACTAAGGATGTTCACATCACCCATGTGGCACTCACATTCCTTAAGTAATTTTTTTTCCAATATCCCCTTGTTTGATATTTTTTTATTTAATCACATTTTAATTATTACACCTCTTGTATTTTAGTTTGTGAGTTCCATTAGGACTAGGACTAGGTTTTCCTCACAAACATCCCTCCACATTTTATTATGACAACATATCATAATAATATTATTCATGTCATTAGGTGGTTTTGTTTTATTAAATCACATTTTAGATTAATCACTAATATTTATTCAAAATTATTTATATATTTTTATTCATTTATCCATCATGTTCTTGTTTGTTTTTTATGGAGGTCACTTATCTTACATAGGAAAATTGATATGCTTACATGTTTTTATTTATGTTTAACTTGACATGTTTTTATTAAATTTTGATTTGCATTCTCATTTTCATTCATTTATATTTTATTTATGTTTTATTTTACTTTAGGTTACATTTAAATTACTTGCACATTTTTTTTCTTTTTCCTCACATTGATATTTCATTCACATATAATGTTTTACATGCTTTTTCACATAATTTAGTATGTTCTACTTTTATTTTTCATTGTTTTCATTACTTGTTTGGTATTTTGGTTTTAACCTATCCTTTTTTATCTCAAATTTCCAATTTTATAATTAATTTAATTTTTTTAGAGTTATTCATTTCTAATTTGACAATCTTGTGTATGTATGCATTCCTTCTACTTATAGCCTTATATCCCCAAGGTTTTTTAAATTTAGGTATTGTACCTCCATGATTGATACTATGATATTTTCATGTATTATTTCAAAAAAAAGGTATGCCAAGGTATTCATATGGTAATTTCAAGTTTTATTTTTGTACTTCATTTTAATTAGCTCAATTATTTTTTTGTTATGTCATTTCCTGAAGCACCATCCCACATTACACTATTATCACACATGATGAGATCTGAGTGGGTTATATGTATAAAAATAATATTTTAAAAATTTTATAATTTATTGATGTTTTCTCTCTTGTATGAACATATCAAAATTATATCTCTTTGAGTGCATGTGCTAAAGGGTGCATTGGGAAATGGTTAGGTAGACCATTAGTACTTCACAAGATTGTTGTTTAATTTTATCATACCTAAACCCATTAAAAATATTGTTTATCTAATTCCCTAATAAATTATCTTGTCAATCACCCTTAACTAGGGTAAATTTTAGTAGCCCATATAGAGATGAACTTGGGTTTTTTTTGGTGAATTTCTAAGTATGTGTTTTGAAAGTCTATAAAAACTTAATGGATGATGTTTAGGAATGAAGATAAATTGACATGCAAAACATAACTTTACATATAAGGTATGTTGACATGTGACTATATGAAAAACTCGTTGATGGATGGTATAAGGTTTCTTAGATAATAGGCCTTTGTTATTGAGTGACATGAATGTTGTCGCATGACAACCACAATGTTGAATGGTATGTCTATTTTTTTTTGATAGCTATGTTGTCACTCAATAGTGTTGTTATCATTTTATATAATTTTTATGTCTTGATAACAATGTTTTCAATCGATAACTTTTTTGTCACTCAACAACATTTAGCTCGATAACATTATTGTCGCTCAATAATATAGGTGTCACTTGAAAACATAGCTATTACACTACACCATATATGTTCTATGCTATATACACTATAAAATGATAGATAGGATTCCAAATGATATATGTGTTATCTAATAGGTGAAAATATTGTGGGTAAGTAAAATTTGTGTTAGCAAGTGATAAAAGTGCCACCAAATTATAGTTATGTTGATATGCTTTGGAAATTTAGTCATTGAATGATTACATATTACATATAATGGAGAATAAACTCATATTGACTTTTAAAAGAGTGATGAATTGTATTTATATGCATTAAATTTATTTTAAATATAGGTGAATTGACCTAGAAAACTAACTTATACCTATATAATTTACGTGAATCCACATTGTTCACCACCTAATAAAATAGCCAAATACAAATTTATAAAACCATATTAGTCATAAATTAATAGATAATAGACAATAAAATATACCATACCATTAATTAATGAAAAACCCATTTTTACTACTAGTTGTTCCCCAGTCAACCTAGTTTTAAAAGTTACAACACATGTTACACAACTAGGTTGGCTTAGGTTGACCTAGTTTGAGGTTGAAGGGTAATGTTAAAACTGGGTCATGGTAGGATGACCTTGTTATCTAAAATTTTATAAGTTGTAGGACCTTCCCATTTATATAAATACAACCTTCACTTTAATCCAATAGAAATAAACATTCATTTTTTCATTATTATAGCTCACAATTCTACTACATCTTAGTTTGGAGCCATTATTTAGGGTTTACTTGGAGGAAAGATAGCTTATCTTGTGGGAATTCTTGGATGAAAATATGAATATTTTATAATATATCTAATTTAAACTATGTGATCCTTATAAAGACAAAAAAATATCTTTCAAATCACCATTGTTTAAAGGGGAGATTGAAACTCGATAGGTTTATTCAAAGATAAGTATCTCTAACTTTTGTTATTTCAATTTATTGATAGATATTACACAAAGTAATAGGTTTGAATGCATAATTAATTTATTATATTACCTTTACACTTAAATTTAGTTTGGCTATAGGGTTTTTATTGGTTTTTCATCTTCCAACTTAAGTGATTTAGGCCCCTATTTTCCTACCATGATCCCTTGTTTATTTTGTTTGTTTTATTTTATTTAAACCACCCCACTTTGTGTTATGATATATGATAACACTAGATTATATTTAATTTTATGCATTAAAATACATATATATGTTTATTAAATAATATTATTTTCCTATAATCTTTGAAACCCCCATCCTTAAGTGTTGTCTGATAAGTGCTTCTTTAGTTAGGTTTAGTGGATCTAATTTGGTCATGCTCCCAATATAAAAAGTATCACAATAGATGTTTATTGATTACCTTATACAAGATTGTATTTTTTAAGTAGGATAAGTTGTAGATATATCTTAATCTATTGCATACACACTCTCTATTATATCATTAATTCACTAATTAGCTATGGTACCTACTACACTAAGCTTGAGTGTGGCTATCTCACTATCTAATTTTTTGCCAAAATGTTTCAACACTATATGTTTTAATAGAATACCTGTGTCATTGTCCATTCAAACCCTCTCTAAAATTTATTATCTAATTATTTCTTTAGTAAATAGTGTATTAGAAAGTATATGGCCCTTTTTATGTTATTTAGCCTTATGATCATTACCCAATAAATGGTTAAAGGCCAAGTGATTTTTGATCAAGTTATAATTACACCTATACTATCTCAATGACACATCTAATATTCTATTCTAGATTAATATGAAAATTGATCAATGGCATAAATCAATTCCTCTCACTCAAACAATAATGAATAATTTCATGGAAAACCTAAAGGCTCATGCCATCGATGAACCTAAAATTAAAGTCTTAGAACTTAAAATTTCCAAGAAAACCTTACATAAATAGTTACCCACATAATTAAATTACATGAGGATACTTGGACACTCCATTTTAATGGATCCAAGTGACTTCAAGGAAATGGTTTAAGTTGTATCCTCTCTAATTAATTTAGAAATACTAATCCTCCATCTTTTTGATTGAAATTTAATGCTACCAGTAACATGGTTGAATATGAATCCTTCATCCTTGGGATGCAAGCATCGATTTTTAAAGACATCTTTTTTTAGCCTTAAATTTAGAAAAACATGATTATTTTAGGTTTAGGATATTAGATTAACTTTTACACAATGGTCCTGTACTAACCTAATAAGTATGCCAATTAATAGAAAACTTAGATAAATAATATTTTGAGTTTATACAACTGAGATTGATAAAAATGGTAAAGCACAAGTATTTATAGATATTGAAATAAATTATAAACAATGGTACTTGGTTTATTATGGGTATGAAAATTAGGGTAGGAAAAAAATGTAATTGGAATATAAGATGATCCTAGAATAGTTACCAAATTTTAATAATATATTTTATGTGGCCTGAGATGCTTTCCTCTAATCTAGATAGGTGTGTCGATGTAGGTGTCTAACTCTATCATAGGTATTATGGGTTTTATATCACCTTTATTATAATGTATTTAGATTATGTGCATAGGATATCACTCTTTGTCAAATGATCAAACCCTAGCTCTTCACCCTTGGAGTGATTGTGGTAAAAATGGGTAAGTTGGCACATAGTGTTGAGTTGAACCCAAAGACCCATATATCAATGGGAATTTCATAAATATATATTACTATGAATAAGGCCTCATAATTATTTATTTATCCCTTATGTGTTGCCTTATGTGTGCACAAAGATGCAATGTGTGATAAGAAAAGACATGCAGTGACCTAGCTTGTAACTTTTAAAATATAGCTCATTTACTAATATTAGAATGAATAAAACCTTTATAAATTTTTATCCTATGATTGATACAAATATATGGACAAATAAGATAATTTTTCTCACTTAAATTGTTGATTGAGTGATTCTTGGTATATTGCCTTGTGAGTTGTATGTAATTCTTAGGTGAAGAATGAATGAGGGTTGATATTGTATATATTCCAATCCCTTTTGTAATTATCTCAAATTAAATAATTTATTCAAAAATTTTGTATACATCTACTTTTCAAATTCAATGAATTTTGGGCACATGAAACTTTGTAGGAAAATGAGCATTTGCTTCGATGCATGTGTCCTTTTGGGACACAAGTGTTTAGGAAGCTATAAAGGAGGTATAGGTAAAAAATTGATAGTAAGGGATAATAATAAATTTTAGACCTTTTACACATTATATAAGGCCTAGTCATCAGTATAAAAATGGTCATAATAATAGAAGTAATTAGTCATAAAGAGATATTGAATGTTAGCCTTTTTATAGTGGAAAGCTCTAGAATTGAAATATACAACCATGACATGTATTTTCCATATATAAAATACTAAGTTAATATATATAAATAATATTTTAGTATCTATAATCTCCTACCTTCATTATTTAGGTGACTCATAACTTATATATATCCAAAATAGTGGCACCTATCAATACAAAAGATAAAACTTTCTAGGATATGAATTTATTATCAGTCTTGCTAAATACTATACATATTTCACTATTGAGGTAATCCTATGATATAAAAACATTGGCGTGGACTCTATTTCCTCCTTATCTTCTATTTTTCATCCACATTAATATTTACATGATAAACATTGCCTCATCTACATGTATAAATCTCCATGTACCTTAGCACCTAAGGATAATTATCTTATTTACCACATAAAAGTTATCACTACTTGACAAAGATGGTGGTATGAATATGTCATCCAATTAATTTAAAATCAAAAATATCCTCTTAAAGCTAACTCTCATAAAAATACTAAAATTTGTAATTAATAAATCAAGTATGTCGTTCAACATAAATGATTTAATAATTTTGAAAATATTGGTGTATTATTCCTAATTTAGCTAAAGGGTCTAATTAGTAAAATTAGTAAATAAATAGTAAATAATTAAGATACTAATTTATGTAAATTAATTGAAATTTATACTTTTATAAAAATATTAATGAGAGGGAGAAAATCAAACTTAGCTATAAATTAGCTGATACAATTGAGAGAGGGCCTGATACTTGTTGTGCATGGTTCGAATGCTATCACAAACTAAGATTTGAACTTTATTTTCTGATTGGATATGAGCACCAAAAGTATATAAGAGTAGTATTGTAGTCAACTTATGATGTTGTTTTCTTGAGTATATGAGCTTTTTGGGTTTTGTTTACCAAGTCTGTGTGACCATGTTCACAATGTTTTGGTAGTTGAAAGTCTATAAAGCTCCCTATAGAGAAAATTTTCTCTTCAAACCTTATATTTCATTGTGATTAAACCAATTTTGAGCAAGAGGTGGGGTTAGTATGTGTAAGATTCATTGGACATGGATCTAAACCCTTTGTGTGGTCAAACTACCTACATACCAATACTCTGAAGAGGGATCAAGCCATATGTAATTCTCCCACTTGATGTGATTTATGAAATTGAGTATATAATTATGTAAAATTATAAATTAGATGAACTTGAGGTGGTTAGGGGCTAGTCTAAGGATGTGAATAAGATTGTAAGTGTATTGGCTAGTTGTATTTAGGGAATAGGGAAGATTGATTGAGTAGTCTTTCTTGTATTCTTGTTTACTTAGTGATAATTGCCAACCCTTTCTAAATGATATTTGAATGGGATTTTATAGGGATCTATTAGTTATGGGTTAAATATAATCATATTAAACTAACAAGGAAAAGGATGGGGAACTAGAATAAATTAACCATTGGGGATAGAAATGTACTTGGACAAGAGTGCCAAAAGTGAAGAGGAGTGGCAACGATGCTATAGTCTTAGAGTGGCACTATTGTTCTGAATAGATGGGACTTGGGGGGATTGATTTGTCTTGGAAAGAGTAGTCTGGGTGAGATGGGACTAAGTATGGAAGTCTATAGATTATTAGGAATTAGTGAAAATAATCCTAAGAGGGTTAGGAGAGCACATAAGAGGGACTTATGGGTTTGGTGTCCTTAACCATGCTCAAGTTATCAATTTTTGCATTTTATATGACTATATTTACCCCTCTTTATTTTAGTGATGTAGTAAAGTGAAATACTAGGATAAATGAAAATATAAAGTGTACCTAAACTTACCTACAATGGTGAAGCTCATGAAGCTATGTGATGTTGGGTGTGTGTAGAGAGCATGTTATGAAGTATAAATCTATAATAGAAAATAAAGAGTAGATTAGTTCTTACTAGATATGCTATATCTAAAATAATAATGACAAAATTGGGTAAGAGAGAGAGAGAGAGAGGAATAGAAAGGATTGAATACACCTCATCAGTTATGCAAACCAATGCAAAATATATTATGATGATGAGTGATGTTGAGTAATGTTGGATGATACTATACCAAGAGTAATAACATGAACGGAGCTGAGTGCTCAATTCCTTAAGAAGTGGCTCAAGAATGCAAATATTAGACCTTTGGCTCCATAATAACCCACTAAGTGAAGATAGGTGGTGATTCATGTGTTGATCAATGGTTGGACTGTGTCCAATCCCTCTACATAGGTGGCTCAAGAATATAAAGGCTAGCTAGTCTTTTGGCTCCATCATTACCCTGTGAAGTGAATCTATGAAATAATACTAGTATGAAATGTGTGTCATATAATGTGGATCCTAAAGACCATAAATTAACTATTATCCAATAATTTTGGTGTGGATAACTAAATGCATACTAAAAACTAGGCCACTCTTGGCCACTCTAAAAGATTGAGATTAGGCTTGTATGAAAGCCACTTTAAAATTGGTGCACTAGGATTATATGAAAACCACTTGGAAAATTGAGAATGTGGAAGTTAAACTTGTATGAAATCCATTTCAAAATTATGAAAACCACCTACAAATGGGATAAGGCATGTAACTACTAAGAATGCCTGGGTAATATTGAACTCAAAAAAGAAAGGAAAACAAATGTGTTGCACATATTTCCTCTAATCACTGGAGTCTAGAACATAGATTCTAATATTTAAGTTATATCAACTTATATGTCTAAAAATAGAAATGAGAGACATAATTTCATGTATGATTCCCCCTATATCTACATTCTTTGAGCAAAAGTGTACTAAAAACTATTGATTCTAAACTAGTTTGGTTATCCAAAACTATAGCTAGACCTACTTTTTTGCCTCCTTTTGGAAAGTCTATTTTTTTGTTATTTGGAGAAAAGCACCAAAATTAAACACTAGTGGTGCTGAATCTATAATACAAGTTGGTATATATTGTCCTAGGTCAAATCTAGTAACTATTTTGATGTTCTCACTATCTTCCTAGTCTATTTTGACTATTTTAATGGCTGGTTGTTAGTTTGGGTGTGCTAAATGTTGCTTTTTTGGCCATTAGGAGATCTGATCTCTATGAAAAAACCCTTATTTATTGCCCCATTATTCTAAAGGTAATAATGAAGACCCTACAATGACTATGCTCAAAAGAAAGATCCATTCAAGTGTATTATGTTGTAAAGATATATGATATAACAATGATAATTGACAAGATATCTCAAGATATAACATGGTTTGTATTAAGAGATAGTTAGGACAATAGGGGTATGCCTAGATAGATATAACAATGTAATAATATATGTAATGTACTAAAATGTATTTGGAAGTCTGATTAGTTTTTAGTTGTCAAGGAGGGATAGAGCATGATCTCTATCATGGCATCTAAAAAATCATGATAAATGCATGATGTAGATCATGGCATTAAAAATAATGAGAAGCAAACAAGAAACAAACACATAAGTCAAGATGTAAGAAGCATAAAATGGTGACCAAGGGGCCACACAAATAAGGAACATGGGTACATTTCACTCATACTAGAAGGCAAGCATACAATGCATGTTCAAATGCTATGTAAACATATGATTGAAACAAGGAAACCTAACATGGAAACCACAATCACATAGAAGAGTAAAGGCATAAGACACTGGAAAATTTCCTAAGGCACACAAATGAGTAAAGGCAAAGGAAATTGGAAAATTTCCTAAGGTACATATAAGAGATAAATAAGAACTGAGAAATGCAAACAATCTAGTTACGTCAAGCAAGAAAGTAAAGCATGTAAAAAATAGAACAATCACATCTAACTAATCATATCGAGAAGAAAATTATGTAAGATATGTTAGTACAATACTAGGTATATGATAATAAATACATGAGTGCTATATACTAGTGAGTGTCGATAGAGTAATCTATGTAAGCTAGTAAGTAATGTACATCAACATGATAACTATAGTGTGTGGTGTAAGAATGACATAACCTGGATGGTGTACCCATCTAGAATATGCCCCTAGTGGGTATATATATCGATGTGTGTTTTGAATGTATAAGTAGGATGCCCCTTCAATGAGTAGAGTAAAGCAATTAGAGAGCTAGATGTTACTACACGTACTCAAAAAAGATCAAGTGAAGTACGTTAAGTAGATATATTGACAAAATATAGCATAAAATAGCAGATGTAAGTCTAGCATGATAGTATAAATGTAAATCATGGATGATGCATACAATTAAAATATTTTTGGTGTTTTTGACATATTTAAATGTTTTTTTTAGTTTTGATATATTTTATTATTTATGTATTTTGAAATATTTGAATGTTTTTGTGTTTTGAAATTTGTTATATACAATCAAGCATAAGAAACTATATTCAGGTAAGCTATGAAAGGATGATACTAACCAATGAGTCTTATGGGAGACTCCCTATCATGGTGTTATGTATCAAGGAGAGGAATCATGCATGATCATGAAGCATGATGGAAATGTTTATATTGTGGCTCTAAAATCTATATATGTTGTAATTCTCTAAAATATCTAAATTAGAAACCAACTATAGGGTCCCCCTATAAATATGAGAATTAGATGCATTTATGGGGCTCTTAGGGACCCATCTTGTAGTAGGATAATTTCCCTAAACATGTGATATATGAGTATATATATGAGATCTCAATGATACTACCTTGGGTGTGAACACTATTGTTGGAAGTTGTCTAGAATCCTAAAGTTGTGGAGGTGTATGAACTTTATATAATGGTGATGGATTCCTTATCTGTGCTTGAATCAAAACTAAAGGAGGAACTATAACTGGTGATAAAACTAAAACTAGTAGTAAAACTAAATATGGTGACTGTAAAGTAGAAGATGGCTCT
Source organism: Torreya grandis (assembly GCA_037957365.1). Classification (NCBI taxonomy): domain Eukaryota; kingdom Viridiplantae; phylum Streptophyta; class Pinopsida; order Cupressales; family Taxaceae; genus Torreya; species Torreya grandis. Next base: position 290,518 of record JARHVA010001607.1, on the reverse strand, counting down.
GATGTGGGGAGTGGTAACTCATATGGAATTCCACCAACTATAATAACCTAATTAGCATGAATGAGTTTTATGCATCTATGAACTATAGAAGGTACTGCTCAAAGTTTTTGGTTTTATGGTTGACCAAGTAACAAATCAAAAAGTCCTACACTAGGAACTATAGTGAATTGTGTGGCCAAATGTGTTGGACTAACCTATAAAGGAAGTAAAATCTCACCTAATGAACTCTATATGTGCCCACTGAATCCACTGGTAACTATGTCCATTAGGGTAATATGTTTTCTTAGAATACCCTAAATATTATAATAATGTCACTATGCACATGTTCACACTGGATCCATTATCTATGAGAACACTATGAATAAGATGATTATGAATTTAAGCTATAATAAAGAGTGCATGATAATCTAAATCATCCTCAATGATCTCCTTCTCTGAGAAGGAGATGGAAGGTCTAGCTAGAACTCTAGAATTGTATACACCAATCATGTTACTTAGAGGATGTGTGTCAAATAAAGGTGACTTGTATGTATCTACTGGTATATGTGCATGATATTCTTGGTGAACCCTTGATGTGTCCCTTTTATCTTGTTTATCATATTTTGGAAAGGGTTCTAAAATATTTTCAAAGATTTATCCTAAGTTTGATTTGCCTGAGGATGTTCAACTAAAGTGTTAATATCAATATGATTATCATCTATCAAATCATATATATTGGGTCTAAAACTGATGCATGTGTTTATTATATGGCTTGATGCCCTATGAAACTCAAAAAATACATGTTGATCATATCCCCATGAAAGAGGCTTTATTGGGTCAACTTCCTAAATAAGAGGGATAGATATGATATTATATTCCAATAGCTTCTATAAGACTCTAGTTGGATAAATTGGTATATTGGTAAAGTTTCATCGAGGAGGTATTAATAAAACCACTTACTAAAGGGGATTGGAGGCCTCACTAACTATCGATTGATTCTAACTCTTGCTATAATTGACCTTGAATTTATATGGGTCTTTTTTATTACTCTTATTTGTTGTGTCTAAGTTAATTTTATACTTGAGTTTTCCCATTTAAATGAGTTTGAATTCTCATTATTTTAGTGTGTGACATAATTTAGTGAAGGAAGATAATATTTTAAACTTAATGGATTCATGTAAAGCTAGTAGAAGACTATGTTTGAAGAGATATTGTAACTCTTGATTGGCCACGAGGCTAGTCATCTGAGCCAAAATAGTCTTATATAGGAGAACTTAATTTGTGAGATGTTCATTTGACCTTTCTTTATGTTGTGCAACTTGATCATATGAAACCGTATCACTAATGTTAATGTTGAAATGAGCTAGGAACATTTTAGCTAAATGATTGATTGAATTGATCGACTGATTCAGTAGACTATAGACTCATTGTAAATTATAATCCTTTAGGCTTTATGGAAATATCTTGCTAAGTATCCATTCATTTGGTACATATTCCAAGCATGCTACATGAAAATCTCTCAAATGTGTCTTTAGATCACCCTTGCCATCATATAGAGTAAGTTTGGGTTGAACAAAACCTTGTGGCAAGGGTGTATGCAATAGATCAAAATAATCCAAAGCCTGTGTAGGTCGAGAGGCACCTTGATCAAGATGTATCACCTTGGATTGAAAATATCTTATCTCTTACACAAGGGCTGCCACATCAAGAGACAAAGATGTACTAGCTAAATCTAGTGACATAGAGGCAAGCTGGGATGCTATAGGGGGCTATTGAGATGTAATTTTCCCCATAGTGTCATGTTCAACTAGTTTCTCTGTGATTTGAGAATATTGACCATTTTTTACTCTATTTTTATTCTTTTAGTATTTTAGGAATGTCATATTGCATGCCAGGGTGTTTAGTTAAGAGTTTTTGAAGTTCCCTTTTATTGGTTTCCTCAAAACTGGTATATTGGGCCATTATTAAAGTAGGAAAATAATTTGAGATTTGATTGAATTTTTTGTAATAATTTGTAATGGACAAAGTGCTAAGAAATGAAAGTAACAAATATAGGAAATGTAAAGTCCTAATAATAGTTAACAAAAAACTGTATAAAAAGGATACGAAACTCATAAACATGTAAGGTGATACCTTAATACACAAATAAGAACTAGTACATGAAACTATGGTTTTAAAGATGATTATTTAAATAATTTACTAAGAAATTTTGAAATTAAAAGTGAATTTCTAAGTTATGATATGCAAATAAAAAACCAGAAATTTCTTGGAAAATTTGTTATTTAACAGGACCTAGTAAATGCAACTAGGGTTTTGAAAAAATAAATAATTTTGAAAATTACTATTATATTTTAAAATTTCATTGGATTTTTTAATTAAAATATGCTCGTAAAAAATCAGAAAATTATTGGGAAAATACTGGGACCTAGTATGGGCAACTAGGAACTGAAAGAAAATTATTTTAAAATTACTATGAAATTTTAAAATTTAATTTTAATTCATGATTTTATTCTACAAGTAAAAAAACAAAAAAATATAGGAAAAAATAGTAGGAAATTTATCCTAGGGTTTCTAGGGTTTTTATGTGCAATCAAAGTAAGTTACGTTCACCAAATGATTTAACATTTTTTGGAATATTGGTGTATTATTCATAATTTAGTTAAAGGGTATGAGTAGTAAAATCAGTAATTAAATAGATAATAATTAAACTATTGATTTGTGTAAATTAATTTCCATTTATACTTTTCTAAAAATAGTAATGAGAGGGATAAAATAAAACTTAGATAGAAACCAACTGATATGGCTTAGATAGGGCTTGATACTCACTGTGCAGGGATGTGACACTATCAAAAACTAAGATCTAAACCTCATTTTTTTATTAGACATGAGCACTAGAAGTGGATAGGAGTTTCTCTAGCACTATAATATACCTCTATTATTTTTATCTTAAGGATCTAAGCTTTCTAGGTTTTGTTTGCCAGGTCTATGTGATCATGTTCACAAAGTTTTGATAGTTGGAAATATATAAAGCTCCCTATAGAGAAAATTTTCTCTTCAAACCCTATTTTCCATTGTTATTTTACCAATTTTGATCAAGAGGGGGTTTAGTGTGTGCAATATTAATTGGAAATGTATCCAAACCTTTTGTGTGGGCACACTGCCTATATACCAATACTCTAAAGAGGGATCAAGCCATATGTAGTTCTCCCACTTAGTGTGATTTATTAAATTGAGTGTACGATTATGAAAAATTCTAAACTTAATGAACTTGAGGTGGCTAGGGAATGATTTAAGGATTTTAATAAGATTTTAAGAGTATTGGCTAGTTATATGCAGAGAATAGGGAAGATTGCTTGAGTAGTCTTGCTTGTATTCTTACTTGCTTCGGTATGATTTCCAACCCTTTCTAAATGATCTTTTAATGGGATTTTATAGGGATCTATTGATCATGGGTTTAATGTAATCACATTAGTATGATAAGGAGAAGGATGGGGAACTAGAATAAATTAACCATTGGGGATAGAAATGTACTTGTACAAGAGCATTAAAAGTAGACAGGAATGGCACCAGTGTTATAGTCCTAGTGTGTCACTAATGTCCTGAGCTTATCGGACTTAGAGGGATTGATTTGTCTTATAAAGAGTATTTTGGGTGAGCTATGACTAAGTATGGAAGGATATGAATGACTAGGAATTAATGAAAATAATCCTAAGAGGGTTAGGAGAGAGAAAGAGGGACATATGGGTTGGGTGTCATTAGTCATGCTCAACTTACCAGTTTTTGCATTTTATATGACTACAATAACATCTTATACTACCTTGACACTAAATTCACCCACCTCTAATTACCAATTAAGATGTTTCATCTCTTCTTAAGTAATCACTTGGGTGAATCTTTAGATGCTAATTTAGTGGACATACTACATCCCCAAAATTCCTACATATGGGTTACTATTTTCCTACCATTGAAAAATACGCCATCAATTTTGATAAGTGTAATTATTTTAAACTCCATTATGATTTTATTCAATCTCCTTAGGTTGATCTTAAAACCCTTGAATCTCCATAAAATTTTTATATGTGGGGATTAAATCTCATCAACAAGTTTCATCAATCATAATATGGTCATGTTATCATTATTACTTCCATTGAGTAATTTACCAAGTGGGTACAATAAATTCCCATGATTAATGTTACTATATAAATATAATTTATCCTCAATCATATCATCTATCATTTTATAATTCGTCACACCATTATTTTTAAAATTATTAAAATTTCAAAAATAAATGCATGAAGCGATGTTGTACTAAATCAAAAATTATGTTCAATTTCTCCACACCTTATTAGTCCTAGTGCAATGAATAATGTTGAAGTGAATAAAATAATTATTAATAATATATTAAAAAATAATATTATGGATTCTTTCTTGTATTATAATCTCAATATTTATCCTACATTCTTGGCCTATCACACTAACATCAATAATACCACTAGTGAAAATCTATTTCTATAGTTTATAGCTTTGAATTCATCCTCCCATTATACATGGAATCACCCTCATTGAAAAATTTTATTCATGGATTTATTTATCATGAATAAATATATAAATCCTTCCTTCATGCCTTAGACATCTTGATGAATGGTGTATGAATTTTTTCCGTCACAATCATCAATATAAAATATGCATTGATAATAAACACAACAAGAAATTCAAATTTTGTAAATTGGATGCCAAATATTTAGTGTTGTAATTAGATTACACCCATGAAAAAGAGGGTAAATATGCCATAAAGTGGTGGTGTGATTACCTTGGAAAAAAAAGCATTATACCTATCACATATTTATTACAAATTAATGAATGACATATATACAAAGAAATGATGAACATTAATTTATTGATTAATTATTTTGATTGACATATTTTCTTCTTAAATTATTTGTATCCATGTTTTTCATCTCTTTTACATTGTTTCATTCATGGGCATGTTTATTATATTTTATATATGATCCCACTTTCTTTCATGTTTTATTTTAACCTTTTATTTTTTATCTTGTAATTTATCTATATACATATTTTGATCTCTTGTCACCATTGTTCTAGTTCTTTTGTATCTATTCATTTTTACACCTCTTAGTTATTTAATTTTTGAGTCATATGTTAAGATCTTGGGGAATCAACCAGACCTCATCAAATATGAATATCCTCTTCATTTTCACCTTTTATTACACATATTCACATTTTTTCCATTGCTTCCTTTATGTCTATTTGGTACCTTTTACACTCTCACTTACTGGCATATTTTATATTGATTCCCTTATGGTTCCTTAGTGTATTTTATAATTATTTCACCCTTTGGGTTTTGACATATACTTAATATCCTTTATATGCATCATAAATATATCTTATTTATATTTGTGCCTCATAAATTTTCACTTGTTGAGTTTCATTTTAATAACTTGGAGAATACAACCAAGCCTTCCTAAAAAATATATTTCTAATTTATATCATCTTCCTGATACTCACCATATCTAGGTGCTTTCTTTAAAATATAACATAATGGTAAAGAGTGGTGTATTTTCACTTAAATTTAGTTATAATTTTTTTGGAATAACTATGGTAGTATATCTACATGGCCTCATCCACCTCTTACCATTTATTATGATATAGTCTTAAACTTATCTATCATTGTATTATCCTCTTTTATACATTTTTTATGATTTTGGAAACCCAATTATTTTATGCTCATATTTATCTTTCCCTCTATTTAATAATTATATTTATTCACACCAAGGTCAGTTTCAAGATTACACTCATTTATAAGGTGCAATTCTAGGAATATCTAAGCATCTTAGTCTTTGAGTTCTATTCTTTAGAAATTATGTGTGATCTTTATTATTTTATTCAACTTTATCACCCATTATTGGCCTTTTAAATACATATAGAGGAGAAAAATAAAAAATATAAAAGATTAAAAATACATAATTTAAAAAAATAAAAATAAAAATAAATAAAATATCAAAATCCAAATCAAACTAAAGGACATGATAATATATTTGGCACACCCCCTATCCTAGTGGAAGATCAAAATACATAGTTGACCTCATGATAGATTCAAGGTCCATTATGGTGTCATAGGATAGTAGATTGGGGAGGATCTCTCACTTATTTAATTAGTGCCACATATTTTCTCACACATGTACCCAATCCTTGTAGTAGATGAATAGAATGATAAGGGGTCCTAAGGAAATGGGAACATGATGTGGGAATGTGGGATCCTTTTATTTTTATTGAATATTATGCTTCATAATATTATATTTATACTTAAATATTTATCCCAAGATTATGCTTTATAGCTGGGTTCTTTAGGATCATTGATTTTCAAAACACTTAGTCTTGCCCAATTTATTAGAGATTTTTATTTACTGTTTTTACATTGGTGAAGCCATATTTTCCCTCCCTTCATAGTTCCTACTTAAATATAATTTTTTTTTATAAATATATACCATGTTCACCATTTCATATTCTACATTCCTTTTGGACATATTTGTACTATGACAACATTAGTGTTCATAGGTTTCTATTTGAACCTTCCATTCTTGAAAATAAATTGTATCTTTGAGTTATTATGAGATGCTCTCTTGGTCATTGCCATATTTTTATATAATTATTATTATTTTTGTTTGGCCTCCTTAATTTTTATATTCCACTATTATGCACCATTTTATCCCATTTCTCCCTTTCATGCTTTCATGTTTCACCTTTTTCATGCCTCTAGTCTCTTTTCTACTTTTCATGCTTTACTTTATATCACTTAATTATCTATTTCCTTGGGTATTTTGTTCTAATTTAGCCTTGGAATTTTGGATTGCCTATTTTAACTTATTATTATATTTCCCTTATTTATTTTGGTTCTAATTTAGCCTCATAATTATTTTCTTGACAAAAAAATAGTTTTTACAATCATTTCCTAATATTTTTCATTTATTTCCATTTATTGAATATCCTATATACACACCATTGATTTTATTCCATTTTTAGCCTTTTGTCATTACAATTCCCATATATAGTTTTTTATATAACCAAAAGTATGGAATTCAATGCATAATTTAGGTGTAAAAGTAATTCAAGGTATGTATGTCTTAATTTTAATTATTCATTTATTTGCATTTATTTTATGATTTTGTGTTACTATGTATCTTTCTTAAAACACCAACTTGTATTACCTTATTTGGATATGTGATGAGCTTTGGGTTGGGAATATGTCTATACTAGCATTTTTATCTTTATATTTTATTGATAATATCTCCTACAAAACTCATATTTTCATCAATCTCCCTAAATGTGCATCCTAAGTAGTGCAATTGAAAATGGGTGGCCTTAGCTCATGTTACATTTCAAAATATATTCACATATATCTATTTATACCTAAATTACTATCATCATAATCTCCCTTGAGTCTATTTTAACTTCCTTATCCATCTCCTTATGTTTATTTGTGTATCCTAAGTGTATCTCCTATTGTATCATCATTTTTGATACATTTTTTTCATACATTTTTATCCTTATAATATATCATCACTTTTGATAAAATTATTAAGACTTTTATGATTATTTATTATATAATGATTGATGATAAGTATTATTTCAACTGATATAGATTAATATTGATAATGTTGAATTATATTAATAATTTATTAATAAGTTTTTATCTATGTATATAGGGTCCACAAATATCATTTCCATTACTCACAAAACTCATCCACTATGTGTGTTCTCACATTTCTTCTCTTAAGTAGTATAAGGAAGAATTAGTGGATAAATTCTTAATATTTAAGATCACATCTTTCTCAAGGTATCTAAATTTCAATAGGTGGAAGTTTACTGAAGGAAGTTCCTCTTAGTCATTGTATTCCTAAATTCAAGAAACCTAGGATTTCATCCTTTCCATTTTAGGTCCTTCACCTATAACATCTCTTTAAAAGTGCCAATATAATTAAGGGAGAGATTGATATACTAAAAATTCAACCCAAGGTATGTATCTCTATCCCTATTATCTTTCCTTTTATAAATATATGTTTTTTATTATTTTTAGATTAATAAGTATGTTGTTTTCCTTTCATCGCCTAGGTTTATTTTATACCAAAATCTAGTATATTATAAGTTGCTTACACCTATAGATATGATCATAATGTATGTCCTTGTCAAGGCTATATTTTCTCTACATTTAGACATTTTTCATTTATATATTATTTAGTTTAGTTTCTTACCAGATTTGATTTATGTTTCAATTGTTTATGAGTTCTTTGCATGTGGTTTCCTTATTACATCCTTGATATGTATTTTATAGTTCTTGTTCTAAACCATTTATAATATATTTGGCATTAGTTATAGAACATATATTATATCATAGTCATATAATTTTTAGCCATATACCATTTATATTGAGTGTATATTACTATCTACTAGATCCACAACTATTTACACCCCTTAGTTATGTCACCTCCATATCTTTGCATGTATACATGATCTAGTTTGGTATCTTATTTATATCCTAATGTATTTAGATAAATAATATCCCTAGATTAATCATATTATACCACATATATATTAAACTGATATCATCAAAATTTGGGTCCATTTTTATCACATCCCTTGGGGCTAAGAATCCCAAGCTTAATCAAGATGCTAGCAAAGAAACTCAGTGAGTTATTTAATATTTACCATGAAGATGATGGACCTTAATATTATTTTTTAATAATTTTCATTAATTTTGACATTTCTAGACTTTTGTTTCAAATATTCATAATTTTTTCACATCATGGCTATTTATTTTAGCATGTAAATTTTGAGGATTTTCCATTCATTTACTTTCGATGCAAAAAAATTGGTCATAAAATTTTAGAATCTTCCTCTCCCAAGGTTTATGTGTATTAATCATTAAATAATTATATATTTATTTTTAAATTATTTAAATTATACAAGGATCCAATTCATAAGACCCAATATGGCTCTTTGGATACCCAAGAGACTAGTGAGGAGTTTTGTACCCAAGGAGGCTATGGATGTTGCTAAAATGTTGATAAATGTTAGTATTTTCCAAATAAATTTTATAGGAGAGAAATAATTTGAGGTTATTCATGTGTTATTATTGGTTAATGAAGAGGTTTTAATGAAGTCTATGATATCAAAACAAAAAACCATAAAATTATTTCAAGATTTAGAAGACCCATTTTTTGGGGTAGAGGAATTAGATACCCTAGATAAAATGGAATCCCATACCATCTTACAGATAAAATCCAAGGTATAATAAGTAATCAATATCCATGAAAATTAAGATGATGAAAGAATAAAGTATAAAGGTTGTATTTAGATGCACTGAAACTAGAATATGAGGCTTCATAATGGACTATGGAGGCTACAATAATGTATATTTCTCACCATTCATTGTTACTCTTAAGAATGGGATATTATTTGAAATTTTTAATATAACCATGTTTAATTTTGTATAAATTTTTAAAACTTGATCCGTTGGATTATCAAAAGCTTAGGCCTATTTATATTTCTAATTATTTGGTTATGTTCTTTGTATGTTATTTAATTTTTTGATATAAGGTGAGATCCCCTATATATTATCTCTTATTCACATATCCAAAACATAACATACTATAATGATAATCTAATATAATAATTGAAGATAATAACATACAAATATAATGTAGCCATAAAATTAAGAGGATAGGGTGAGGAATATTTAATGTGGATTTTATTCTAAGGGCATTGATCTCCTCCAAATTAGATGACATGTTTTAAGAGATGTTATATGTGAAATCAATATGGAAACAATAAGACCTAAGTATCCTTAGTTGGGGACCCCAAATACTAGGTGTACCTTGTTAGTTCAACTTATCTTCTTCATATATTTAATTCCTTATGAAAAATAGTCTTCCATAATTTTAAGTTATTTATTTAAAATTTCTATTTTTTTATTAAGTTTAATTTACATGTGCAATATATATATATATATATATATATATATATATATATATATAAATATACATACATATATATATGTATGTATGTATGTATATATATGTATATATATATATATATATATATATATATATATATGTATATATATATATATATATGTATATATATATATATATATGTATATATATATATGTATATATATATATATATGTATATATATATATATGTATATATATATATATATATGTATATATATATATATGTATATATATATATGTATATATATATGTATATATATATATATATATATATATATATATATAATTTTACTATGATATGGAAGTATAAGATTGAATTCAAATGATATGAAATATGGGAATCTAAATTATGGGTTTCTGATATAAAAACTCAATCTCTAAGCATGCCTAGTTAGGACTATCAACATTTGGTTAGTATCTTAACACCTATGACTAAATATTAGAGTTTCATATTTGTAGATTATAGTTATATATTTTTACTATATGTTATAGTGCCTACTTTTAGTTTTTCACTATGTGTTATCGTAAGGGTTAACTATGTGTGTAATACCTGACAACCTATTTATTTATCATGAAACCCTATATCCAATTTTCACACTAGGTTTTGGTTTGTAAAAAGGGAAATAAGATGGGTTTATCTAACCTAAAATATTCCTAGATGAATGGTTGAGTTTTGACTACATATCCAGTATTTTTAATAGGGAATTTAAACTGCATTTATTTCTCATTATTAAGTGAGTGTGTGTGATAGTGTTCCTTCTATGCATTCAACATATGACCTAGTTTTTGAAACTTGGTGAATGAAAAATCTTGATTGAATTTGAGGTGATATGATCTTCTCCTTGGTATTAATTATTAAATTGGAGATAATGAGGAAGTCTATTTAAATGTACATAAGTGCATAGGTTTTTCCTTGATGAATTCTAGGTAGGGAAATCAGCTTAATCATATTTAATAGTTATATGGGACTCTTTGGGTACTTTTTCATGCCACCAGCATGTGAAACATATGGGTTGACCAATGTTAAATGTGATTATTAGTTGGTACAGGAATAAAATGTCATGTTTAAATGGTACCTAAATTGTAATATTATTTGAATCTAACATTTATATCTATGAGGAAAGAATATTTATCTAATTATTTGGATATGTCTAAGTATAATAATTAACTATTTTATCATAGACTAGCTAATTCATGTAGGTAAATGATAATAACTTGGGAGGATTGAACCAAGGGTAAACATGTATGTTTATGGGTCTTTTGACACATCCAATAATAGGTAGGGATTGTTAGTCCCTATCAATTCTAAAAGGAGACTCACATGAAAAAATATCACAAAGGTCTTGATTACTAGATCTTGGTACATAAGGTAACCTAGTTGGCATGTTGTGACCATTCCATTTTAGGGTGATTCGATGAGTATTTTTTTTATTAATCATATGCATTTTAAACATAGATATTATGCCTTAAGGGAAAAATTATAATTATTTAACTATGAATATGAACAACTAATTAAAAATGAAATTTCTATTACTTACACATTCAAAAATGCATAAATGAGCAATAAACAAAGGAACATGCAATTAAGATAAAGTACTAAATTCAAATTGTAAATTATAAACTAAACTAATATAATATAGCATACTAATAAAAATGTAAGAGTATGGAGAAATATAAGAAGAGTCTAATTTCTAATGGACATGGTTAGTTCCTCTTGATTAGATAAGTCCCTACATAAACTAGTCCTTAGGCAATACCTAGCACAACCTCAAATAAGTATGGTGCAAAAGTTTATGGAATGAAGTAACAGAGCCAATGAGGAAAACAAGGTCACCATATAAAAGCACATACCAAGTCTATCAAATGACAAAGATTTCATATAAATTAAAAGGATCAATTAGGAGTTCATCAAATAATCATGTGAGTTATATACATAGCTTCCAAAGTCTTAACTTATAAAAATAATCTAAAAAAGAGTAAAATGTGGAAAAAATGGGCATAATCTCTCTAATCCTAAAAATATTAGTCTCAACTCAGAAAACTAATTTATAAAATAATAAAATTTTGAAAATCAAATGGAAATAATCTCTCTAATCCTAAAAAGGTCAACCTCAACTTAGAAAACTAATCTAAAAAATAAGAAAATGCTAAAAAATGCCCATAGTCTATCTAATCCTAAAAATATCAGCCTTTATTATAGTGTAGGAGTTGATCTTATATAGACACATAGGCCTATGGATTTTAAAATTAAAATTTACCCACTAATGGGGTAGATACCAAAATAATCAATGTGGTGGGTCAACTTGAGATCAATTGGGATGAATCCTACTTAATTCCATCATGAAAATATCAGGCACCATGTTTGATTAAATTGGGAATGAATGACTACAAGAGAATGAAGTTGAGATTGCATTGATATTACTAGTCACCCATATCCTATGCAATTAAAACCACACCTCTAAAAATTAGAAGTCACACCTATTTAAGGTAGATATTCATCTTTTGTTCTCTATGCTCAATCCAAACATGCATGCCATACCTTGATTAATTCTAATAGCTATACTTGTATTGAATTCTTCCATTTTTGATAATTTTTGGTTAGAAACAATCTAAAACTTGATTCTACAAATAAAATTAAAGGCATAGTTCCATCTCAAGTTTTTATGAATTTTATGGGAAGGATGATCCATCAAATTTAAATTAATTTCTTGATGAAGTTATTTTTAGTGTGTCATCTATTGGTAGGGTCATTCCATTGGCTACTCCACACTCTTCCATTACTTATTTAGGGTTTTATATGTGTTGATTATACTTTGGCCATGATATAATGAGATTATGCCACATAGTGCAATCTCACTCACACAGAGGTTAGATGGTTTCATCAAATTACACATACCACCCCATGTCTATATAATAGTAAGATATTTCCATGTGACAAATTCTTACTAATAAAAAGGCTTAGGGGTTTTAGAATTTATACAAACTATACCAAGATAATGGGTCATTAGGATGGTTCCGTGTGGTAGCATCCCACTAATTCAATCACACAGAGGATTTTATTTTGTATGAAGTTAGCTAGGGTAGTGGGTTGTTAAGATCATGCCACTTAGTAGCATCCCACTAGTCTATTGAGTTAAAGGTTTTTGAGAAAAAATTAAAGTTTCTAAGTCTCACAGAGTGGTGAAAAGATGCCATGTGGCTCTAATAATATTTCAAATAAATTGATTAAGTCTTTGAAGAGCTGGAAAAGTTCCACGTGGCTCTAAGAAACTTTTGAAGAAAGTAATTATCTTTTAAGAGGCATAAAATTGTCGCATGGCTTTGGGATAAATTAGACAAAATTAACTAAGTTTTAAAAGCCTTTTGAGAATCGGTCAGGGATATTAAGAGCTACGAGATACCAACACATGGTGTTATGATCAATTTAGACACCTATGAGAAAGAAAAAGTGAAGAAACATAGTCAATAACGTTTCAAATTTAAAATAAAAAGGTTAAGAAATTCAAATGAAAATGGATAAGGAAAAAGCAAAAAAAAATGACTAAGTATAGATTAAAAACCCCATGAAAACTTATCCATTTGCTTGATCCTAAATCCAATTTAATCCATTTTATATAAAAGTGACTAAGTAAAAGAATAAATAAGTATGAACACTTGGTCACTTGAAACCAAAATGAATTAGAAATGGATTAAATTGCTCAGGAAAAGAAGTGGAAAAATCTAAAATAGTTAGATAATTTGCATAAATCAAAGGAAAAATGGTTTAAAAAGAATGTTTTAAATGTGTTTCAAAACACAATGAATATAGACTATAACCCAATAGAACCATGGAAATTTATACTTTAACTTAATGTAATTCTATATGTAATTTATATGCCAAGTGTTTACAATGAAAATTTATTATAATTCAAGTTTGGATAAAATAATGAAGCACATTCAAACTCTAATCTCCACACTAGACAAAATAAACTCCTAATATGTAAATTCAAACAAAAAAACCACCAAATTCATTCAAGACATGATACCAAGATCTAGAGTAAAATGAGGGTCCCCATTTTTACTTTGAAAATGGGATGTGTTGTGAAAGCAATAAAAAATGGTGACTCTAGATGGGAAATGCTTCTAAGCATTTTGAGAGTCTAAAATCTCTGATTTGACAAGAATAAAAAACATTAGCTACAAGTAATGACCTAGATAAAACAAAAAATCAAATGTTCTAATGTTTACCCCAACTTATGACATACTAATATACCATCTTGCCAAAAATCATCTATACGTGTGATCAAATGATAAATTCATTTTCTTTGCATTCACATGTATTAATTCATATTTGCATAAGGCCAAAACTAATAAAGTAAAAAAAATTGTGATTTATATTAGGGGGAAGTGATGTGGGTATTTATTTACTACCAATAAAGCATCTATATCCTCAATAATGATACCCATGGTCCCTCATAAAGGCCTTACTCCACTGCCAACCAGTTCATAAAACCTATGGTGTAGGCTACCAAGATCATCCTTTCAAGGAATATTTTTATATTTTGTAATAGGGTAAGGCTTATTTTGAAAGGATATTTTGCATTTTCATCCTTAGAGGGTTGGGGCCCAACTCACATGTATAAGTAAATTAACAAGTCCATGACAACTCAAGGAAAATTAGAATTCAATTAACATTGCTTTTTTATTTAAATATTTCATTAAGTATATTATATGGTTTTGAACAAGATAATAAATTTTATAAATATACAAGCTATGTTATGAATCATTGAAATTTAAAATTTAGGAAATAAACAAATTAATCAAACATTTCACATAATATTTTCAAGAAAAAATTGTAATCAGGCTTTCAGTTCCATTTATGTTACCTATGCAACACCCTTTCATTTCATTTCTTTGATTAACTTGGGAACCATAGGGGAAAATGGTTGGGATAGAATAAACAAACAAATTAGGAAAAAAATAAAAGAAAACCTCCACTAACAATAAGGGACATGAAGGAAAAAAATTTAAAAAGCAAACAAGAAAGGAAAGGATAAGGGTTTACAAGAATTTCTAATCAATTTCATACTTAGACTAGTTTGACACTTGATTTCTTAAGATTTTGAGAAGGGAAAAGGAAACATATACATGCCTCTATGTTATCATTTACATTGGAAAACACTATCCCATAGATATTAATCAATATTATTTTCATGTAAATTAAAAAAATCTAATATTGAAACACAACAATGAACCTATGTTTAACTTACATAAAGAATTTGGGAGAAGTGAGAGAGAATAACTCAATCTAAACATTATACTATGGTTAGTGGTAGGGGTGTGTATTCTTACATACCATAGATAACTAAGCATCAAACCTAGTAAGGGCATCATCTTCACTAAAACCATAAGATGAATCATTTGGTGGCTACTCTTTGATGTAAATGGATTTCTACATAACATCCTTTTTATTGTAGTTGTCATCTAGAAGGAAATAGAGTGACTCAAATTACTCCCATATCAATTACCTTCTAAATTTATTATTAGTGGCCAAAGTATGTGGAGATCTAGGTTGGATTATATCATTCTCATCTTACATATCCATTGTCATGACTTCTTCATTTAGGCCCTATGTTCATGACTCCCCATTTATAGGTTGACTTCCTCTACTATTGAAGGTAAGGCTAAAATAAGGAGAGAGATAATTAATTTTAAACTCTTCCATATCATTTTCCTAAAAGGGACATTCCCTTATTCTTGGTTCTCTTCTTCTTGGAACTAGTAGTATGTCCCAATGTTATTTTATTCTACCTTGCTCATCTCCAAAGATGGGTTGGGGGGGGCATAGTTATACCATTGATCTACTAGACATTTTAAATCAACTCTTCAAATGGAAATATGAAATAATAGGATAATAATGCTTCAAGTGCATATGTTTTATTTTCCTCTTTCATCTCTTTGAATTCTTCTTCTAGTTGACAATAAGAGGTTTTAGTTTATTCCCCTTGTGTGGACAACTTTTTATCAATTACATTTTTATTAGATAATTTGACTTCAACAATATTTTATTTCTCACTTTTAGAGTCATCATCTCCACTATTTTATTCTTCAAATAATGAATCAATCTTGTGAAATGGGGCATTTTTAGCATGTATGATTAGCTTAGCATTAGTAGCATATCCAAGTTCACAAACTCTAAATGGTGCATTTAGGTATGTAACCTCATATCTTGGATTATAAATCACCCAATTATACTATCCTATAATAAATTTCATGAAATTTATAAATGTATCAAAATAAATTTGATTACTAACCAAGGAAAATTTTGTTTAATATATAATGAATTGATATAATCAAATATAATAAGAAAAAAGTGGGGATTTAATTATTTGTAGGAAGATGATTATGGTTATAAAATTGAGGTAATGGTTGATAGTAGAGCATAAATTGGTCTATGGGATGACTTATCGGCAATTAAATTGAGTGATTTTATATATAGACACTTTGTTACTCTGAATAAATTGGGTCAGTGTCATAGCCTTGTGGCATCAACTTATCTTAAATGATGAAGGCTTATTGATATGTTGATGCCAATGATGTAAGGGTATATGGAGTCCTATAAATGAGCATATAAATAAATGGATCCAACACATTTATATATACTCCATTGGTTTCATCCTCTATTTATAGGAAAGGATATTTCAACCTCTCATAAAACTGATGGAATTTTTGGTTAAATGCACTGGTTGGCTCATTACACTCTTTATGTGATGTGGAAAACAAGTAAAAAAATACATTAGGGTTGATGGGAATACTAACATAGTTTATAAATATATTTTTAAATATGTCCCACATGGTGATGCACCCTTTTATTAGACCAAGATACTAATATTATAATACTTGATCTAGCAAAAATGGGAATAAGTGATAAGCCACATCATGTGGAATCTATATTTCGATAAAGGATTCTTTAAAAAAATGAATGTGTTTTTTATTACTCTTGACCCCACCATTGATATTATTCACATATAATTTGTGGGGGTTCTTGAGCAAGTCATGGGAATGTCCTAGAAGATTCACAAGATACCTACGTCTTCCTACATAAACAAATTCCATTGGTGGGCTCAAAATATCATTATTCTAGTATTATAATCTACAATATTACTTTTAAAAACTCTAAAAATAAAATTTAAGTTAGAAACACTCTAGTTGTCCCCCCTTCTAATGCTAAATATGTTCATGGGTCTTTTGACCTAGCCAATAATAGGCAGGGGTTTTTAATCCCTATCTCTCCTAAAAGAAGACTCACATGAATAAATATCCCCAAGGTATTAGTTACTAAGTCTTGGTATGTAGGGTAACCTAACTATATTTTTGTGACCATTCCATTTCAAGGGGTTTTGGTGAGTATTTTAGACTAATCACATGCATTCTAAATGTAGAGATTTGCCTTAAGTGAACCAGTAAAATGATCTAACTATGAATATAAATAACTGATTTAAAATGAAATGTTTATTGATTATAGGTTTGACAATGCATAAATGAGAAATAAAAAAAGGAGAATGCAATTAAGATAAAACATTAAATTCATATTACAACTCAAAAACTAAAATAGTCAAATATAATAAATTGATAAAAAAATAAAAAGAGGGAAGGGTAGAAAGAAAGAGAGGAAGCATCTACTTTCCAATGGACCTGATTAGTTCGTCTTAAGTAGCCAAGTCCTTGGATAAACAAGTCGTTAATTGAGCTAGACCTAGCATAATTTCAACCAAGGATGGTGCAAGATTCTATGGAATGAAATAACAAAGCCAATGAATAAAATAGGGTCACCATATACATGTGCATACAAGCTCTATCAAATGATAGTTTTCAAATAAAGATATTTCCATTAAAGGGATCAATTGGGATTTCATCAGATACTCATGTGAATTATAGACATTTCTTTTGAATATCCTTGACTTAGAAAAGTAATCTAAACAATAGGAAAATGTTAAAAAACTATTAGCATTAGTTCTTGGGTTTCACTAGAACATGTTAATTATAGGGATAAACATGTGATATAAGGAATAACCTACTAGTATTTATATATAAATACTTATTTGCAACATATAGAATGATATTTTAGGTATTTTACTAAGGAAAATCCACTGCATAACAATTAAATCTAGTAAATACTAACAAAAGGATTACACATGAAATACACTTTCATACATAGAATGCCATAAAATGTAAGATAAACACAAGGACATAACATTAGATATTATATTGACTCTCCATGATAATTATTTATAATAATTAGAGCATAGATCATGTATATATATTTATATATTATGAGCATAAACCTCAATTCCAATATTTTTAACTAGATCTAGGGACTAGTAAAATACACTAAAATAATTATACAAAAGTTGAACCCATTCTATTACATTATAAGGAAACATATAGCCTAAAATATTTTATCATTCTTAACCTCTAAGTCCATATTTAACACACACATATGTGAAATCATATTTTATTTATTTTTAACGTTATTGATACCAAAAATACTAACCATATTAAAAAAAAATAACTTCTATAATATAAATAAACTATTATTCTATCCACATGGAAAATACATTTAATGTTAAGCACGAGATATAATGAGAGGGGGGGGTGAATCAGTATATCATATATCTTATAAATCTTTTCCTTAACCAAATTTCACTTAATCAAACATTCAAGATATGCAATAAAACTCAAATAATAAACACCACACAAGATAGAGAGAGACACCAGATATAACATGGAAACCTAATGTGGGAAAAACCACATAGAACAATCTCAAATATATGAATGATCACCAAGCCAAAAAATATTTGCAATCCAAGCTTGCAGGAGCACCAACCCCTTTGATGAGCACCAACCCACAGGAGCACCACATCCCTTTGCCAAGCACCAACCTAGCTACTATTCATGAGCACCGACCCAGTGGAGCACCAACCCCTTTGTCAAGCACCAAATCAGCAAAAATTTGTGAGCACCAACCCATAGGAGCACCAACCCCTTTTTGTATACCACACACCTATCTCTCAATGTTGTTATCTCAACAAATGATAGATCAATACAACATCTCTTTCCTCTCTCTCACCTTTGCTCTTCAAAGCTAGATATAACAAATAAAAATCATATTCATCTCTCATAATTGCTCTTCTAATCTAGATATTACAATATCAAATCAACCTCTATCTCTTATATTTACAAATGGCTTCTCAAGCCTTTATTTATAGCTTTCCAAATGACCTTTGGTCTTCCCCCTTTGTGACCCTTCAATCCTCATGTAAAATGGCACCAAACTTGTATGACCCTTCATATTCAAGCCTTTGAAAATTCATTTGGTGACCCTTCATGATCAAAAACATCCTTCCCTCTTTTGTCCTCATCTTGGTGACTTTTCATATTCCTTAAAGTGCCCCTTCATGAGAAATTGTGCCCTTCCTCTTTTATCTTCACTTGGTGACTCTTGGAACTCCCCAAGATGACTCTTCATGGTAAAATGCATCCCATCCTTCTTTTTTCTTTATCCCATAGCTCTTTGACTTCTCCATGATCCCTTTTTTTGTCTCGTATGCAACCAAAAATATATTCATTAATATTAAATAAATATTAACTCATATTAGCCAAGATATATTTATTACAAACAACATTAAATGCAATGGGCCCTTTATCACCAATAATGCTAAACCTTTGACATCAATGACAATATTTCTAACAATCTCCCCCTTTGTCATTAATGGCAACCTAAATCTTGAAACTACCACATCCTGTCACTTACACATACTATCATCTGAAAACATACAATAACTCACCGTTACTGTAGCAACCTGTACCTATTCCTTGTACCTATTTTATACACCTGTACTTGTTATTCTCCCCCTTTGACATCAATGGAAAAGGGCCTACCTAGAGCTAACACTTATCTCCCCTTCAATTGATGCTAAACATTAATGGTAGGAAGTAATAGAAATTACTCCTAACTCTTCTCACAGATCTTTGAATGTGTCCTTTGATCGTGACTTTGAGAAGATATCTGACAATACATATACATTACTCCCTATCCTTTGAGCATTTGAAATCAAATCATTTGAATATTTTATTCTAATCTCACAACCTTCAGCATGAAACATTAATGTGTATCCTTGATCACATATTTGACTAACACTCAACAAATTATGCTTAAGAACTTTTACCTATAAAACATCCTTAGTCTTAGTTCTGCCATAATCCAAAATTAAAGTACCTTTTCTGGCTATCTTGGCAGTGGTTTTATCTCCAAATCTCACTGTACCACCATTGATCTTATTTAGAGTTGTGAACTTACTTTTATCACCTATCATATGCCTCGAACATCCGCTATCAATTAACCATGGTTGATCTTTACCTCTTACATGTAGAGCTGTCTTAACCATCATAGAATCTTCAAGTTATTTCTTCTACCATGAACATGTCTGAGCCTTCTTCTTGATGAATGGATCTTTGAAACTCTGATCCTTCTTGATTGACTCGAACACACTTCTACAATACCGAGCTATGTGTTCAAAGTTGTTACACTTGTAGCATACTATGGTCTCTTCATCAAAGCTTGATAGAGGAGCAAAAGAGTTGTGGCTTCTCCTTGACTTTCCTTCTCCTTATTTTTGAAATTTTTAGCTCTTTTTATACATTCCAATTTCTTGTGACCATATCCATTACAATAAAAATAATAGCCATAAAAATAAGACCTATCTGTATATCTCTGACCTGATTGTCTTTTGTAGCTTTGTTCTCTCTAGCCTTCTCTATTTGAAATGCCCTCTATATTTTTCACTTCTCCCCTTTTTGTTTCCTCTTTTTTAAAAGCTTCAGCATAGCTCTTTTTCTTTTCAAATCCAATCCCTATCTTATCTAAATTTTATTTTTTACTTTCCAATATCTTATTTAGCATGTTAGTGCTATCTTCAAATTTTGAATCACTGACTACTTTATCACTGACTACTTTCTTAATATCTTTTTTTAAAGAGGCAATTCAATAACATACCTTTGACATTCTTTTCTTGCTATTTCCAACTGTGTTATGAGGTCTTCTTCATTCTTCTTGGCTTCTGTAGATTTAAAAACTCTACATTTTCTAAGTTCAGTTACGCACTCCAAGTTTTGTCATTGTACTTTTCAGTTTTGAGATAGTGAAGTTTTTTTACTCAGAGCGCGGGCTCCAATTTCTTTTCACCTAAAATTTTTTCTAAGTGTCAAAATCAAGTGGAAGCTACCAAGTGTCATCAATTGAGGCACATTTCATAATTTTTATAAGTTGGTTAGAATGTGACACATGTCCCATAGTAACTCAGCAAAGTGCAACAAGTTTTGGTATCCGCATCTCATGTTTCTTATACGTTTCAAAAACTTCTTTTCAATAAGCTTTTATCATGATCAAGTAGAGGGTGCCAAGTGGTAATTGTAGAAGACTTCAATATGCCTTTCTAAAAGAAAACAGAAGAGACCACGTATCCCTAGCTAAATAAAGTGGAAGCCACCACGTGTCAACATTCGAAGTATCTTCATTTTTTGTTTCATCGATAAGTAAAGACTATGGTGGGTCCCAGTTTTTGTTTTTGAAGCAAACAGAAGCTACCAAGTGTCATCATCCATGTAAATATGAAATTAGGCCCAAAGGTTTCTATAGTATAGATAGAGCGATGTGGAGACCAACACGTGTCAACTTCTGCAATATTCTCAAAAGTTAGCTAAAAGTAGTGGAGACTGCCACATGTCCCTTGTTAAGGATGTGTAGAAAGTGCCACCTATTCCTATTCCCTTTTTGAAGTGGCTCAGGTGAGAAGTGATATGGGTCCCATTTTCTATAAGTTGTTAAAATTTTGAAGAAGCAGACTGTGATAGATGTCAAATATGAAACACTCCTGAGTAAAGACACAGTAAAGAATATACGTTACACAGAAGGTGCCATGTGTCTTTGGTAAGTGTTGCAAAACATTAATGTCCTTTTCTGGTGCCTCTTAAATAATAAGGTTTTCAAGTAGAGTAAGGGAAGTGGCCAAGTGTCCTCACCTATTTCATAGTGGGAAGTGTCTTGTATATCTATTTCAGCCAATGAACTTATAGGGAGACGGAATGTTTTAGATCTAAGAAATATCCTGTGTTAGACACTTCCAGTTTAGTTAGAATTTTGTTAGGCCATTGGATTGGGAATGGGTAGGCAATCTAGAGCTAGTTTGATGCTATAAATAGGGGTACAGAGATCACCAGAGGGGATCATTAGAATATAGAGAGAATTTTATATGAGAGATTATTATCAAGAGTTTTTAGACATTTTTAGCTGTGATCAGGAATATCATTTCCCTTTGTTTTATTTTCTTGAGTTAGAAATTTTATGTAACTATGCATGTTTCTGTGCCTTTTATGTGACTATAGAATTAATAAGAAGACTGAGTTATATGCCTTTGTTGATATATTTTGTGTCACTACAAAAGTATTCTAAGTTGTGAGCCTCTATCTCTATTGTTTTTCATCTTTTACATTAATCATGCCTTGTTCGCTCTTTAATGTAATTGAATCTTACATATAGCTTCACTGTGCTCAGAATTAAGGGTCAAATTAAATTTAGGTGTATCGCCATAGTTAGATTTTCTTTCATTGTACTTGTGTTTTTGTTTAATTCCTATCCATTTTCCCATTATACACTTGATATAAAGAAGAGCTAGATTCTTTAAAATCTAGAGGTTGTTTCAGGTTGCAAGTCCCACATTCTTGAAACTTCCCATTGTTGGTGTTAGAAATAGTGTAACTTTAATCATCAACAATTTTTGGCATGCCCAGTAGGATACCATCTTGAAGTTTCTTTCAAGACCATATGAACCAGAGAGCTACAAGGAGTCAGAGTTATAGACCAGTAACAAGATCTCAATCTGCTATAAATCTAGGTATTCTTTTTCCACCTTTGATAACTAGTCTAAGACAAAGAGTCAATCAATTCTTACCAATACCAAGAGTAAATATGGGAGCTCCTATACCCCCAAGGAATTATGCAAGTTGGAACACTAGCAGTCCTTTGATCCTCCTAATACCACCAGCCACTTGGGACCCTATTCCAGTAAATGCCTTGAAAGCTCTACCCAAATTTAGTGGACAAGATTTCAAAACACTTGAAGAACATCTTCAGGATGTGTCTGATGTATGCGCTATACATGTGGTCACGCAGCAAAATGTTGCCATAAGATTGTTAGCAGCTTCTTTTAAATGAAAGGCTCTAGAATGGTATAGATCTTTGACCCCAAATACAATATCTACATGGGATCAAATTGGAGATATTTTCTTTGAAATATTTGAAGAAAAAGGTGATAAATATTCTTTATTATAACAATTGATTACTATAAAAAGGGCACCATAATAAGCAATGACTGACTTCAATTCAAGATTTCAAAGGACTTGGGAAAGAATCCTTCATACAATAAGACCATTACCAGGTATGTCAATAGTGTTTTATCTTAAGGATTTAAATTTAGATATATCAGTCATGATTCAGTCACTTGGAGGTCAAACTCTGCCAAAGGCTTATGACTATGCAGTCAAAGCTGAAAATAATTTACTAAATGCTAAAAAGTTACCCCCAAGGCCTCCCATGCCCATGTTTCTAGAGATTTCCTTACCATTGCCTCAAGAAGCCCCTAATTCCATAGCCCCACCTGTGTCTATTTATAAATATCCTTAACCAATTTCTAAAGAACTTGTTCCTACCCAGTCATCTGAGATGGATGATATCAAGAATATCTTAAGGACATTTTATAATGAGTTAATTAACATAAAGAGATAAAAAAATCCTTACCCCAGACCCCAATATCAAGGCTATCAAGGAAATAGATTACCATCACAGCCAAACCAATATCAGGGTCCTCAAAGGCAAAATAACCCTTAGCCAGCAAACCAATTAGTTGCAGTCCCTACACCCTCATAGACTATTCCCCCAAATCCAAATAGGGAGATTGTTCAAGGGTAGAATAATTATGTGGATGGCACCAATGCTTGGTTTTTACCTTATAATAATGCTCATACACCTAGAGATTGTCCCATGGGTAATCTACAACAAAAGGTAGTAGAGCAAAGAAGAATGGATGGAGAATTTACAAGTACTTCTGATACACAAACTTACTAGTCTCTTGGTATGCAAAATTCAGTCCTAATGGCTCAGATGTAAGGGATGTATTTACAAAAACAATAAGAAATAGCCCCTGAACATGCTTTGTTTTCATGGGTTGAAGATGAAGAATCAGTATTCTTGAATGAAGCTTCTGCTTCCAAAAAACCAGTGGTGCAATTAGACTACTATACTAGTTCAAAGAGAAGAATGATGGAATAGCCTGAAGTTGCAAATAATCAAGTTATGGAGAATCCTCCATTTCAAGGTCAATGAAACATAGCTATCAGATAGGAAGTGCCTCAGCTAGTGCAGAACCAAGTGATTCTACTACAAGTTTAGGAAAAAGCAAGGTATCCTTATTTTCCAAGAACTCAAGCATTAGGACCAATGAATGTCATGGAACAACTGAAGAGGACTCTAACACAAGTATCAATATGGGACATATTATCTATTCCTAAACAAAATACAATGTTACAAGAAGCTCTACAAGGCCAAGCAATGTCTAAACATAATGGCACCAAAGAAGGAGTTGATGATAAAGAAAATCTCAAAGACATAGTTTCTCTGAAGATAATAGCCATTGTGAACAATGCAACAGAGGTAAGAAAAACCAAACCAGAGCCCTTCTATTTGACTCTGATAGTGGGAAAGAAACTATTACATAATACGATGATAGATTCAGGGGCTAATACTATAGTAATGCCTAAGCAAATAGTTGATGCTTTAAAAATAAAGTATGAACCACTAACTAAAGGAGTTACACAGCTAGATGGCAAGTCAGTACAAAAAATAGGGAGAATTAAACAACTCCCATTGCAATTATATATTTTTCCCAATATAATTGTCAATCAAGATGTAGTAGTCATAGATATACCTCCTATTTTTGGTTTATGTTTATCCAAAGACTTTACAGCCAAAATAGGAGGATATATGTCCCTTGATTGGTCTCACCTCATCCTAAGAACCAAATATCGTTCAAAGATGAAAATTCTATTTGAACCACTATCAAAGGACCACATCACCAATGTACCAACATCAAAATTAGAGGCAGATCATGCTATGTTAAATAGAGAAGAAAGGG
Organism: Torreya grandis; assembly: GCA_037957365.1. Taxonomy (NCBI): domain Eukaryota; kingdom Viridiplantae; phylum Streptophyta; class Pinopsida; order Cupressales; family Taxaceae; genus Torreya; species Torreya grandis. Next base: position 265,281 of record JARHVA010001607.1, on the reverse strand, counting down.
TTTTTGTTGAAGAGTTGGGTGACTGGACTGAACATGACCAAGAAGAGGAAAATAACCATTTGTTAGCTATGATGCATAGTGATCCATATGGAAATTATGACTCTAATGGTCTAGGAACTTATGTAATTTTTGATGAGAACCATGAAATTTCAAATGTTTTAAGAGAAGAAATGCCAACTACTCAAGAATTTGAAAAAGATTAAAGAATCTAGACCTTAAATTTTGATGGGGCTAGAATTAAAAATGGTGCTGGATTAGGAATTTGTCTTGTTGCTCCAAATGGGGAGAAAATTTTGAGAGCTATTCATTTTCAATTTTCTTGTACTAATAATGGTACTGAATATGAATCCTTAGTACATGGGCTCATCTTAGCCAAGAAAAAGGGAATAAAGAATTTAATAGTAAAAGGAGATTCAAAATTAGTGGTGAAGCAAATTAGGGAAAAGGCAATAGCCTAAAATGTAAGGATGAGATCCTATAGACACATAATTTGGGACTTAATAGAATATTTTGAAGCTTTCAATATTGAAGTAGTTCCTAGAACCCAAAATTTTGAAGCTGATAGGATGGCATAGATTGGCTCATAGTTTGATCTAGAAATTGGCCTATTAGTTATCAATGAGTCAGTAAAAGTTATAGTAAGGCCAACTATCCCAGACAATGATGAGAATTGGTAAGTATTTGAAAATGATTCTCAGGTACTCTCTTTATTAAAATAATCAGGGAATTTTGTTGATCAATTGCAACCTAAAATTGAAGAGGCATATGGAGACCAAATTATACAATTAAAGACTAATAAGCTTCTCAAAGTCTTAATCACTTTAGAAAACCTATTTGATCTAGAATATGTAGGTCTAGAGAAGAAAAGGTTCCAAGTAAATAAAATAGATTATTATGAAATAGAAGTGAGTAAAGGGAGAAAATTAAAAATTAGAAATTCTGCAACTCAAGAGGAAAGGGAAAGACTAATTGACTTATGCAAAAGATATGACAAAGTCATAGCCTGGATTTATGAAGACCTTCATGGATATAATAGAGATATCATTCAACACACAATAGAAATAACTGAAGGATCTAAGCCAGTCAGATAGAAGTAGAGGCTAGTAAATCCAAGGATTGAATCTCTAATGGTGGATGAATTACAAAAAAAATTAGATTCTAAAATAATTTTTCCAATCAAACACTCAACCTAGGTATCAAATCTAGTGCTAGTCAGGAAAAAGAATGGTGACTTAAGACTCTGTGTAGATTTTAGAGACTTGAATAGAGCATCTCTAAGAGATCACTATCCCTTGCCCTCCATGGAACAAATTATATAGACTATAGCTAGATCAGAGAGATTTTCCTTGCTAGATGGTTTCTCTGGATATGATTAGATTTGGTTGGCTGATGAAGACCAATACAAGACTACTTTTACTAAAAAATGGGGAACATTTGCATATGCTAAGATGCCATTTGGCCTATCAAATGCAAGAGCCACTTTTCAAAGAGTTATGGATGTAGCATTTGGGGAAATTATAAATAAAATCATCTTGATTTATCTTGATGATCTTACTATTTTTTCCATGAATGTTTTTGATCATTTAGAATCTATTTTTAAGAAATGTTAAGAATTTGGAATATCTCTGAATCCTAAGAAATGTATCTTTATTATACCTCAAGGAAAATTATTGGGACATATAGTATCTAAAGGAGTTTCTATAGATCTAGAGAGAGTTGTAGCCATAATGAACTTGCCCCTACCAGAAAATAAAAAATCAATTCAATCTTTCTTGGGGAAGATTAATTTTGTTAGTCAGTTCATATCTGACTTTGCAGGCTTAGTAAGACTAGTGACACTCTTGTTGAAAAAAGACTTGGTTTTTAAGTGGACTATAGAAGGAAGGCAAGCCTTTAAAGAAGTCAAGAAAGCAATTTCAATGGCCCTAGTACTTAGAAACCCAAACTTTTCTATGACTTTTGTAATGTATGTCTATGGAGGAGAGCTCAGTATTTTTGTTGTTCTAACATAGAAAGATGATAGACAGGAGGGAGAGCATCCAATAGCCTTTTTCTCAAAGACTCTTAGGGAATATGAAACTAGATAAAACTTTGTGGAGAAACAACAATATGCTATTGTAAAATCCCTCAAGAAATTTAGGCATATAGTATCAAGAAGTAAGATTTTGATACTTGTGGCTCACCCAAGTGTCAAAGAGTACATTATGGAGGGTGAAATTACTGAAAAAGAGCAAACTAGATAACAAAGATCCTTGAATATGATGTAGAGGTCAAAACCACTAAGTTATTCAGAGGTAGAGGGTTGTGCCAATACATGACTCAAGAGCTTGAAAAGATGACACCTGAAGAAATAGATTCAAAAATACAAAAGGAAACTGTATTGAGGATACAAGAGGTTGGTCAAAAATCTTGGGTCATAAACAAGATTCATTTTATGAAATATGGGATTTACCCAAGAGAACTCCCTAAAAACAAGAGGAGATACTATAGGATGTAAGGGGTCCATTTTGTTTTAATTAAACAAGTTATATTTAGAATAAATTTTGATGGCAAACTTTTAACATGCATAGAGAAAGATGAGGCTAAGAAAATACTGCATGAAATGCATGATGGAGTCTTAGGTGGACATCTTTTTTCAAAGACCATAGCTATAAAGATAAATGAGGTAGGTTATTTTTGGCCTACTTTATTTATAGACTATTATCAACTAGTTAAAAAATGTCAATCTTGTCAATATTATGTGGGGATGAGAAGGAATGCAACAATGCCTCTTAGTCCTATAATTGTTGATGAAACTTTTGCTCAATGGGATCTTGAATTCATTAGAATGATAAATCCATTGTCTAGTATGGGTCACAAATGGAAATTAACTGCCACAGATTATTTCATTAGATGGACTAAGGCAGTGCCACTTAAAGAAGTAACAAAAAATGTGATCCTAGACTTTCTAGGGAGTATCACTACTCACTTTGGGGCTCTCCACACCATAATTTTAGATAATGCTAAAGCATTTTTAGGGTCTAAAGTATCTGGATTTGCATTAAAGCATGGAATATATCTAAAAACTTCCTCTAATTATTACCCTCAGGGTAATGGTTTGGTAGAATCAACTAATAAGAACCTGATTAGACTTATCAAGAGAATAGGGGCTAATCATCACAAAGAGTGGCATAAAGTGCTGAATATAGCATTGTGGGATGATAAAATTACACATAAGTAGGTGATGAAAATTTCCCCATATGAATTGGTCTATGGAAAGCCTACTATAATACATCTAAGCTTGGAAATTTCTACTCTCTGAATGATAAAATAGATTGAAATTGAGGAAAATGGCCCCATGCAGGTTAGACTTGCTGAACTTTTGGAAGTTAAAGAAAGGAAGATGTGGCACATGATTCATTAATAAAGCATCAAAATAATTAAAGACTACTTTGATAAAAGGACTTCAAATCCCCATTTTGAATTAGGCTCAATTATTTTAAAATGGGATGTAAAAGCTGCTAAGCTAGGTCAACATACTAAATTTGAAGCATTATGGACTAGACCCTATAAAATTTGTGCATGTAAACAAAAGAATTCATTTGAGCTAGAAAAAATGGAAGGTGAACCTAAAGATATTCTTGTGAATGGGATCTACTTGAAACATTTCAGTTAAACTATGTCTCTAATGTATTATAGTTAGATAGTTTCCCTTTCCTAATTACTTTGTTTGCCCATTTTTTTTCCCGCCCTTTCTTTTAAATAATTTTTCTTTGAAAACGTAGCCACATCTTGAGCCTTTTTCAAAATTTTCAAAACTCTTAACACTTTAAATATCTCCCAAATCCTTAAATTCCCCAAGGTAACTTGTGTAACCATTTGCATGACATGTCTAACTCATTGTCCCATGAAGATTTAGTAAGTTTTGCTAACAGTTATCCAGGTTTAATGCCATTTTGAGACTTGATGGGTCAAAAAATACCTCATAGCAAGAGTTAAAGCTTACAATGTCTCAAACATTCTTGTGTCTACTAGAAAACCCCTGCTACTTGCATTTTCAGCTCATAACAAACCTGCTTAAATGAAAGTGCTTCCTTATTGCAAAAGCTTCATACCTATTACCATAGTTCACTATTTTCAAGAATAGATATAGATATGGAAGGAGCATAGTCTTCACAACAAGGGTATAAGATTTATGAATCCCTTGATAAGTTTCTTACAAGTAAATCATATGCTTCAGCACCTGCACAACATTAAAGACCTATCTATGGACTAGAGTCCTTAAAGTTAGTTAAGCAAACAACCCAAAAAAGGTGAAAGATTATACAGATGGAATTATGGACCCAATTCTTCAAATAACTAGTAGCAAAAATCTCAGAGAAGGGGCACATCAAAGGTGTATTTAGAGAACTAAGGTTGGACACTATGAAACATTTACAATGAGGATATGGAATTCACAACTGGCATAATTCATTGTCCTAGGTGTGAATCTATGCCTTGACATAGTTGAAATATGCACCTAATTATTTTATGCTCCCTCAAATACCATACAACAAGATCCATTCATGATGTAGATTACACCAAAGGATATTAGAGAGATGTTAGCCCTATATCATGATAAGACAGCCACATTTCCCACCATTACCAAAATGTAGAAAATGTGGGAAAATATCAATACTCAATTGAGGTTTTTGAAATCAGAATTGTAATTAGGTGATGATGATACCACTATACTAACATTGCCTGCAGTAAGAGCACAATTTGCACAAGCTAGTCAAGATGCACTTTCCATGATGGCTTTCATTTTCAGAATGAAAGATGATATAACCATTTATGAAGAACAAATGGCTATCCTCTTCAGATTGAAAACTGTTGACAAGACTTAGGAGTATTGGCTTGATTTCTCTAAGTAGATTGCATATTCAATGGTTGAACAACTTGCCTAGTTCAAATCTAAGGGGATTTTCAAGAATTCTTTTTATTTTTTTCACCTTATGTTGTATCAAAACTCTAGCATCTTTTCCCAACACATGCATCTAAATATGTATGACCCAAGATTCAGTCTACATAGAACCACTCATGTGTCTGCATGGATACATATCTTGTCCAAAACTAGTGACCCATACAAGTTCTGGGAACTTTTTGTTGCCCCTCCTTTTTGTCATCTAAGCCCATAACCAATTGTAAATAGACTGTTTCCAAGTGTCTCAAACCTTATGACCAGTTGCCCTATTCCTTTTGATTACTTTTTTGGATCCCATCATAATATTATTAGAGTCCATGGTTTTAGTGGGGAACCAGTGTTGCTACCTAAGATTTTGACTCTTAGGTTATCATTCTTAGAGTTCACTAGGTAGGTGTCTACGGTAGATAATGAATATGGCTCTGGGAAGAAGAAGAGGAAAATGTATGATGTTTCATGGATGACAAACAACATGGCACTAGAGGCTAGAGATGTTGAGATCATGTTGCTTAGAAAGCTAGCCTTCCTAAGTTTCTTTCTAATTGAAAATAAATGGGTATATTATCTAAATGGTTTCATAGCTTCATGGATCAGGACTAATAGGGTTGCTTTTAGAATTGCACATGAGGGCCACCCCTTTTAGGAAAATAAGAAAAATTATAGGGAAGATATTCCTGAGTTTTATGTTGAATTGAAAATTTTGCCCCTTTAATAAGACAGACCATGGGAAATTTTTTATGTTAAGTAGAGGGATTTTGATCCTAAAATCATAATGACTTCTAGTTTAAGAAGAGCATTAAAGAATAAAGACTAGAACGTTGAGAAAATAGAAGCCTATTGGAAATATAGGCAAGAGATTTGTGAGACAACTCACTCTTTTGGAAATGTGGATTCAGATGAGAAATGGGAGGAAATCTAGGATGAATGTCATCTATCTCCTATGTCTAGCCCTGATACAAGTAATTTGTAGACACAGGGTGGTGAGCTAGAAGCTAGAGCATAATCTAGTCAAACATCACAGGCCCCAGTGCAAACTTCAGTGGTAGTCATTGTAACTATTTGGCCCTAATCTCTTAGTACCATTGAAAAAAAAAGAGTGTGGTATCATCACCACCAAAAGCTTCTCCATAACATCAGTCCCTGAGGTTCCTAGTTCTACACAAGCACAACTAGCAGCAGTGGTAAATGTTGAAGAGAAAGGAGCACAGCTAGAAGAAGAAACACCAAGGAAACATAAGAGGCTGAGGTTCCAAGTGGATTTAGAGGAGAGGGAAAAACCCTCACAACACCAATCATAAATTACTTTTTTTATCCTCATGTAAGTATTATTTCTCCTCCTTTTTCTCAATCTCTCTCTTCTCTTATAGGGGTGATGATTCCATCAGGCCAAACAATGTCCCCTGCCACCTTTGCTATGTCCATTTCTCATTTTGACCTATCTATCCATACTCAAGCTATATCATTGCCTCACTTTTCCCCCTCTATCCCAAAGAAATTACCACCTCAGACTGCCCTTAGCCAACATTTGGCTATTCCATATGGCTTGCCATAAGGTTATCCTTTTGTGGGTGGGCACATTGCCTCTCCTTCTACCTTCCGAACTCAAGTAGATACTACCAAGAAGGCTAGAGAAGCCATGATGGAGAAAAAGAGGATGAAAGATAATAAATCCTTGCCTACACCACATCTGGGATCAAAATTTGACCCAATCTAGCAGTAACTTACGGTGACTTATCTGTCACCCAATATAGTGAAGCCAAATAAGCAGATGCAGTGCGAAGATTACACAATGAATGTAGTGGCTATAGACATGCCCATTTTTAGACCATAAGATAGGGTCAAACTGCTAAATGAATCTACTTTTATAGTAGCTAAATATTATTTGAAAATATCAAAGAAGCTATAGAAGATGGATGCTGATCTATCCAAAGAGAAGGCAAACTGTAGCAATTTGACCATAGAGATCAATACTAAGAATATTGAAATAGAGAGTCTTAATAAATAGTTGCAAGATACTATTTCTCTTCAGACTCACCAGGTATCCAAGCCCAAAATGATTCTTTGAAAGTAGGGCTAATGCAGGGGAAGGATGTAGTGACAACCTTAAGGTGGAAAAAGGTAGCATTTCAAGAAAAATGTGAAGAAAGCATGTTATAGGTCACTCAACTTCAATAGAAGCTGTTGAATGAGAAGAACAATACCACTGCTATATAGGCCCAACTTGAAGCTGAGTGATAAAGGACAAAAAAATTGACACTTGAGTTGGCTAATAGGCCAAAGAATGTAGGGGTGTTGAATCTGGTGAATGAGCTTTATGAATCAATATGGAAAAGAATATCTTAGGAGATTATTCAACTCAGACCTTCTCTAACCTTTCTGCTAAATGTACAAAAATTGTGTAAAAAGGTGGAGACTTTAATTGAAGACACTCTGTCTACTATTTCTAGGAGAGTGTTTGATTCTCAAATGCTACTGCAAAAGTTATACGATGCAACTAATGGAATGTTGTTAGTAGTAGGGATTAGTGATAGAATGGTCACTGCTAAAAGAGTGAATGAGGTTCTCAATTGCAACTCCACATCAATAATTTGCAGAGAGCTTCTAGATGTGGTGAAGGAAGGAATCAAAGACATGAAACAACACATTGAAGATCTGTTGATATTAGGTCTTCCTTCCCCTTTTCCTGATAGCAACATTATGTTGATGATTGATGAGATTAAACCTTTGTTGTTAGCCAAGCAAAATGATCAGGCAGTCTTTTAGGATATAAGAGATGATTCATCAGTGCTTGAAGTAGAAGCTATTTTGATTTCCTTTTCCTAGCTAGAATTTAAATTGAAAGCTACAATTCATATTTTGCAAAAAATTTCACACAAGGATATCATCAACCTTGATTTAGCCTTCAATGAACTGCAAAATAAGTAGGGATTATCTGACGATGAGTGGTTTGCTTATTAAATAGCTTTACTGAAGTTGTGGTTTTTGTTGCATTTGATCATGTGGGAGATTGTGGATTTTCTTTTTGAGCAGACTTAAAAGTCCTTAGGGTTTCCAAGAACTGTAGAGTAAAAAACTCTACATTTTTTGAGTTCAGTTATGTACTCCATGTTTTGTCCCTACACTTTTCAATTTTGAGACAATGAAGTTTTTTTACTCAGAGCGTGGGCTCCAATTTCTTTTCACCTAAAATTTTATCTAAGTGTCAAAATCGAGTGGAAGCTATGAATTGTCATCAGCTGAGGCACATTTCATAATTTTTATAAGTTGGTCAGAACATGCCACGTGTCCCATAGTAACTCAGTGGAGTGCAACGATTGTCGGCATTTGCATCTCATGTTTCTTATACATTTTAAAAACTTCTTTTCAATAAGCTTTTCTCAAGATCAAGTAGAAGGTGCCAAGTGGCAATTGCAAAAGGTTTTAATATGCTTTTCTAAAAGCAAATGGAAGAGACCACGTATCCCTAGCTAAAGAAAGCGGAAGCCACCACGTGTCAACATCTAAAGTATCTTCATTTTTTGTTTCATCAATAAGTAAAGAATGTGGTGGGTCCTATGTTTTGTTTTTAAAGCAAACGAAAGCCACCAAGTGTCATCATCCATGTAAATATGAAATTAGACCTGAATGTTTCTATAGTATAGATAGAGTGACGTGGAGACCAACACATGTCACCTCTACAAGATTCTCAAAAGGTAGCTAAAAGTAGCAGAGACCACCACATGTCCCTTGTTAAGGATGTGTAGAAAACACCACCTATCCCTATTCCCTTTTTGAAGTGGCTCGAGCAAGAAGTGTTATGGGTCCCATTTTTTATAAGTTGTTAAAATTTTGAAGAAGCAGACTATGACAGATGTCAAAGATGGAACACTCCTAAGCAAAGACACAGTAAATAATATAGGTTACGTGAAAGGTGCCATGTGTCTTCGGTAAGTGATGTGGAACATGCAAAATGTCATTTTCTGGTGCCTCCTAAATAATAAGAAGGTTTTCAAGTAGAGTAATGGAAGCGGCCAAGTGTCCTCACCCATTTCACAGTGGGAAGTGTCCTGCATATCTATTTTAGCCAATGAACTTATAGGGAGATAGAACATTTTAGATCTAAGATATATCATGTGTTAGACACTTCCATTTCAGTTAGAATTTAGTTAGGCCATTGGATTGGGAATGGTTAGGCAATGTAGAGCTATTTTGATGCTATAAATAGGGGTGCATAGATCACTAGAGGGGATCATCAGAAGATAGAATTTTCTATGAGAGATTATTGTCAAGAGTTTTTAGACTTTTTTACCTGTGATCAGGAATATCATTTGCTTTTGTTCTATTTTCTTGAGTTAGAAAGTTTATGTAACTGTGCATGTTTTTGTGCCTTTTATGTGACTAGAGAATTAATAAGAAGACTGAGTTTTGTGCCTTTGTTGATATTTTTTTGTGTCACTACAAAAGTAGTCTAAGTTGTGAGCCTCTATCTCTATTATTTTTCATCTTTTACATTGATCATGCCTTGTTCCCTCTTTAATGTAATTGAATCTTACATATAGCTTCATTGTGCTCAGAATTAAGGGTTGAATTAAATTTAAGTGCATCACCATAGTTATATTTTATTTCATTGCACTTGTCTTTTTGTTTAATTCCTATCCCTTTTCCCATTATACACTTAATATAAAGAAGAGCTAGCTTCTTTAAAATTTGGAGGTTATTTCAGGTTGCAAGTCCCACATTCCTAAAACTTCCCATTGTTGATGTTATAAATAGCATAATTTTAATCATCAACAACTTCTTCAAAGTGTGCTTGTAGATCTTCAATCATTTCCTTTGACTCTTGTTCATTTTTCTCGATCTGGCACTTTAATCTTTGATTCTTCTTCTAAACAGCTTCTAACTCTTCTAAGGCACAAATGAGCTCTCCTTCCATATTCACTTCAGCTTCTTCCTCTTCTTCTTCTTGATCATCTTCATGTATGGCCATGAATAGTATCTCTTCTGCTTCTTAATCACTGACACCACTATCTTTGTCTGAGCTAGGATCCTTAGAATACATGCTCTTCTTCTTGAATCCCTTCTTAGATTTGCCTTTGAAATTATTCTTGTATGTAGGATTTTCTTCTTCATCATCATTAACCTTATATGGGAATCTAGCTAAAAAATTTCCAATATTTCCATAATTAAAACATTTAAAAGGTAATTTTCCTTGATATTTACCTGTTCTTCTTTTCAGCTTGTGAATGAAAAGTGCTCCATTGTCATCTTCATCATCACTGGAACTATCACTTGATTTTTGAATCTTAAATTTCTCCTTCTTTGATGTCTTGAAAGTTGCTTCTCTCTTTGAGGGTTTATCTTATTCTATTTGCATTTCATATTCTGTGAGAATACCATGAAGCTCATCCATCTTTAGCTTGGCTAAATTCTTCATTTCCTCAATTGCTGAAACCTTTGAATCATATCTCATTGGTAGAGATCTCAAAACCTTTTGTACCACCATTGACTCTTCCAATGTTTCTCCAAGACCTTGAATCTAATTTATGATCTAATCAACTCACAAGAGATAATCTGCTATATCTTCTTCTTCTTCCATCTTCAAACTTTCAAACTACCTTCTAAAAGTCTGTAGCTTAGCTTGCTGAACCTTTCCATCACCTTTGTAAATATTCTCAAGTTTTACCCAAGTTTCATAAGAAGATTTATATTACATAACTTTAACAAATTTAGATTCACATAAACCACATAAAATAGCATTTAAAGCTTTAGCATTACATTCACTTGCTTTCTTTTCTACTAGAGTAATTGCAAATGTCTGTGGCTCTTCATATTCCTCCACCACTACTTTCCATATGTCAAATCCAAGGGCCATCAAATAAACCTTCATTCTCATGCTCCAAAAATCATAATTCATACCATCAAACAAAGGTACCTTATTTGTAGAAAATCCTTCCTATGATCCAGCCATCGTTCTTTCCCGATCTACCTTCAAGCTGTAAAACTTTTAAAAAAGGAACTTGCCCTGATACCAATTATTAAGCATGGGATATACTGAGAGGGGGGTGAATCAGTATATCATATATCTTATAAATATTTTCCTTAACCAAATTTCACTTAATCAAACATTTAAAATCTGCAATAAAACTCAAACAATAAACACCACACAAGATACAAAGAGACACTAGATATAACATGGAAACCCAATGTGGGAAAAACCACATAGAACAATATCAAGTATATGAATAATCACTAACCCAAAAAATATTTGCAAGCCAAGCTTGCAAGAGCACCAACCCCTTTGCTAAGCACCAACCCAACAACTATTCGTGAGCACCAACCCACAGGAGCACCACATCCCTTTGTCGAGCACCAACCCAACTATTATTCATGAGCACTAACCCCTTTGCCGAGCACCAACCCAACAACAATTCGTGAGCACCAACCCATAAGAGCACCAACCCCTTTGTGTATACCACACACCTATCTCTCAATGTTGTTACTCAATAAATTATAGATCAATAAAACATCTATTTCCTCTCTCTCACCTTTGTTCTTCTAAGCTCGATATAACTAATACAAATCATATTCATCTCTCATAATTTCTCTTCTAAGCTAGATATTACAATATCAAATCAACCTCTATCTCTCATATTTACAAATGGCTTCTCAAGCATTTATTTATAACTTTCCAAATGACCTTTGGTCTTCCCCCTTTGTGACCCTTCAATCCTCATGGAAAATGGCACCAAACTTGTATGACCCTTCATATTCAAGCCTTTGAAAGGTCATGTGGTTACCCTTCATGATCAAAAACGTCCTTCCCTCTTTTGTCCTCATCTTGGTGACTTTTTGTATTCCTTAAAGTGTCCCTTCATGAGAAATTGTGTCCTTCCTCTTTTGTCTTCACTTAGTGACTCTTGGAATTCCCCAAGATGACTCTTTATGGGAAAATGTGTCCCATCCTTCTTTTGTCTTTATCCCATGGCTCTTTGACTTCTCCATGGGCCCTTCTTTTGTCTCATATGCAACCAAAAATATATTCGTTGCAACCAAAAATATATTTGTTAATATTAAATAAATATTAACTAATATTAGCCAAGATATATTTATTACGAACAACATTAAATGCAATGAGGCCTTTATCACCAATAATATTAAAGCTTTGACATCAATGACAACATTTCCATCATTTAATTAGGTGGTTTGGTTCTCACATTCATCTGCTAATAGTTTCCCATACTTAAAATCTTGTCTCATCCTAAGACAATGCCATAGATGTTGAAGAGGCACAAAAATAGGTTGAAGTCACAAGAATCATAGATCTCTCAAGGTGTCAATTTACTAGTTTTCACCCTATATCACACTACTTATCCACCCTCATGGATCTATAGCTAAGTATTAAGCTAGCATGTTGTCCTTGAATGTTTTCAATAGGACAAAAAAACCAAGGAGCTAACATTTCAAGTTTTCAACCAACCTAGATCTATAATGTAATGTGATCCAATCTATAGCAAAACTAGGTAAAAAAATTCAAAAAATTCCCACCAATGGCAAAATTATCTAGATGAAAGATGCATTTATTGTGTTGTAGAGATGAAAAGAGGCTACAATGTTGACAATGTTCCCTATGAATGATTTGTTGTGATATTATTCTATTATTTGAGCTTTTTTTTTAGTTAACTAGATAGAATAAACTAAGGTACATCAACTAAGGGTTAGAGTGAAATATCAATACTTGCTAAAATAGTTTTATAATACTACTATGCAAGAAGAATTATTATGTTTTAGAATATAATTCATGTAGAGGAGATTGATAATATAAATTTTTTTAGTGTTTCTAACCTTAGTGGTTGGAAAAGAAGTGTGAGAAATATCCATATTAGTGGTGATGTTTGCATGGAGATGTGCAAGTTTATCAACATGGTGTTGTGTTTGAACCCCTATAAAAGTGTTTTGCAAAATTTGGTTATGCCAAGTTTGGAATTACTACATGACATAATAATGATCTTTAAAGGAGGGATACTAAGTGGTGTCCATACCTATAGAAGTAGAATATTGGTCATATAGGGTAGACTTTGAAGTAGCAGTGGTAGTGAAGTTAGATTGTGCACTAATCTAGACCTTGTCCAAGTATTATTTCTAGTCAATCATTTTTTGAGCCAACTACATTGTTTGGCTAAGTGAAACTACAATACTGAGATGGTATGCAGTAATAAGTATTAAAATAACTCTAGATTTGTATTTAATGGATTGACCCTAGTGTGTGATATTTGATAATTGTTGAAAACCTACCAATCCTTGGTGAGTTGTGAAATTAGAAAAGGATTTTTTTAAGAAGTAGAGAGAAGGTTGGTTCCAATAAATTGATTATAGTGTGATGGTCAGGAATCATCAATGAGAGCATTGACATTATGTATATACTATCAAATCTCAACATTGTCTGGGTTTAGTTGTGTAACATGCTTCTCTAAAGAGATTGATATCTATGTAATGGATTTTGGAATGAAAAAACCCCTTCAACTTACTTGGATAAATTTTTGAAACATCCAAATATACCTGAGTTATAGGCAATGCCATAGTCAATGTAGTCATTGAGGTGCCTATCAAAATGTGATGTAGTGGACCGAGGGGAAAATAGAAAATAATTTGCCCAGGGGACATCATAGGGACATCTAAAATTGGATACTATAAAGTCATATTGGCACATCCTTCACTTGATATATTTTATTTTCCCATTATTTCCATGGTGTCTTCACATTTATCATAGCCTATGATGTGGATGTGGTGAATCTATCATGTATGGCCATCTCCATAACAATATTCGACTATAAATTAGGTGCCACTTTCTTGGTGCATTCTACATGTGTTGACTACTTTTATTATTATGCATTAACTTTCATTATGTCTTGCATAACCTTAGCTAGTTGTGTAGTTGTAGCTTCTACTTCCTCAAAATTTCTCTGATTCCTAGTTACCTCACAAGATTATTCTTCTTTCTTCAAATTCTCTTGAGTTTCCTTCTCTTCTACTAATTGTGATATTATGGCCTCTTCCTTGCATTGATCCTTAATCATAACTTCTTATTCTACTTATTTTTGCATTTGAGAAATTTTTATATGAAATACATGGGATATTTGTTGTGTGACATCTACTTATTATACTTTAATTTAATATAAGTGTTGACATTATTGGGCTCCTTTAGCTTTTAACTTCACCTCTTCCCTAGCACATTGGTTTTTTTCCTAGCAAGATTATCTTTGAGCTACCCTTGTTGCTTCTTTTCATGAACTATGAATTCCAAGTTATCTCCTTGGTGTCGGTGATGATATCCTCAAAATATGATGAGAAATAAGAAATGATGAATGACTACACAATGATCTTCTTAACATAGTATTTATTTTAACTAGTGGGAAGGGGAATTTATTCTAACCTTTTAAACATTTCTATGTGAATGGATTGAGCGACCTATGAAGCTATCATCATTAATTCTTGTTCTTACATAGACATTAAAAGAGGTGATGCTTCTTATTCCTTTTCGATGGATGGTTTTTAATGTATAAGTGTACTCTTCTTACATGTAAGGTCTCCTAAAGTAATTTAATGGAGAGGATTAAAGGGGTGCATTTGAGAGGAAATTCCAAATCCTCCTTCTATAAAAATCATTTCTCAAATATTCTAGATTTTGGCATTCTCTCCAATGGTATAAAAAATAACCAAAGGAGTACAAGGGGTAGTTCTACCCATAGATGATTTAGTACCTAATTACATATATAAATCATGCAAATTTTTTCCATAATAAAAATCCTTCACTTCCTCCTAGTATAAATATTTGGCCATGTCATCCATCATCATGTATTACACCTCCTACTCATCTATCTAGATTTCACACTAGTGACATTGAATTGAAATATGAGGAATATGAGTATCATCTAATTAGGTCCTATATCTCATTGTATTACACCTTGGATAAGAAGGAAATCTATAATCTATAAGATACTTGCATTTTATGTGGTTTTTTAGTTGTTATTTGTAAAGAAGTGGTGAGTTCAACACCTAATAATACTATTTTTAAAGGATTTTCTCTTTGAGTGGTGAGCTTATTATGATGGCTGACCTTTATCGACATGATGACCATGTCAATGAAGAATGGTAAAGGTGTACTTGGTACCTTGGGAAATTCATGAATTCAGATGACTATTTTATGAGGGATTTTTGTCATCACTACATGCTAGACCAAATACTTCATCACATAATAAGGAATGTGTTGGTTAATGATAACATGTTCTACTCATTCATCACACCATGAATTAAACAAACATTGATGCACAAATTATGTTATGTCTTGCATCTATATTAAGTTTTTGAATGCTACATTAGGCCAATAGTTAGCATCAAGATACACTATGACTTATAGAGACTTCCATTGTGTTAAGACCCCAATAAAATTAGGAATGGGTACCATATTCTATGATTCATATATGTCATGAATTTTTCAATATTAATAATGAGTTATAATACCTGGAACTCTAACCAATAAAATTCCTTACTTCTATTTATCATGTGATGGATGATATTAACGATTCCCTTTGTGGCCTGTTTGGTGCCCTTGGTTGTTTGCCATAATCTAGTAGTGACGAATTATATGAGAATGTGAATGGGGTGGTATTTAATATATTCTATGGGAATTCCTTGATGTCCTCTAGTATAAACATCATGGATTTTTATCAAAATAGGTGTGACTTTGGATTTGTATAGACCTAAACTCCTTCATGGTACCATTCAAGTTGTGCATGCCATAGTTGCTTCATTGACATAAATTGTGACATATGAGGAAAGATAAATATTTACTTAATTAAATATACTAAGTATATGATCCATTATATCTCCTAATTGACCAAATGTGGGCAAAGATCAAAATTTTGGTATATGTATTATGGAGTCTATGTACTAGTGTGATTGTTAATCGTTATGATCTTTGTAATTCTACAAAATCAAAAACATGTTATTCTGAAAGCTTAATGGAAGCATATGAATTTGGGTTCATAAATGTGGTTTAATGTAAATTATCCCCTATCCTAATATCTTCCTATAGTGTGATAGTGAGTCCTCTCCACAACTAAAAATGTTCATAAGCATCCATCGTGTATGTTTGTCTATGAAAATTTTAATATAAATATCTTGCTACTAGAAATCTCAATGATTTAAGTCTTCTAATCAACTTATTAATCATCATAGACTCTATTTCAATGTTTCAATTTTTTGAGGGTTGTAAGTTCAATGATTTAAAAATGGTAATTTGATTATCCAAATGATCTAATTATAGATCTTCATATGCCCTTTCATATATTGATACTTTAAATGTATCATGATCTTTCTAGTAATATCATTTAATTATTAATATCACATTCACCTAAGTTTATCATGATTTTTGTTGAGTTATCACTCCTTTTATGAGATTATAAATAATTGATGTGATTGGCCACCCTTTTATTCACCTAATATACTTGATTATTCTTTCCCTAATGTCAATCCCTCCCTTTTTCTCTATCATTAATTGAACCTAAATAAATATTAATCATTATATGATTAAGATCTCATCATTCATGTCTTTTCTAGACTTAAATTCTAATACATAGTCAACTTTGTCATGATGTTTCACTTGGTCATTAAACTCCTCTATTAATAATGCTCCCTTATATATGGTTCCTTATTATAATTTGAAAAATTAATAGGTAAACTTATGATCTATACACACAATAAAATGGGAACAAACCAAATCCACACAATAACTAAAAAATAATCCTAATCTAACATTGTGTGATTATCACATGTTCATGTTTGTGTGTACAACTTACTAGTAGTAGAGTTTAATCCTACTATCATTCACCCTTCCAAGTAAAATGGTACCTTTAAAATAATTTAAGACCATGATTTCTATTTTCATTAAAATATGGATGACATATGTCCCATTTCATCTAATATAGATCTTACTTAAGAAGGCTCTAAACTAATTTTCATAAAGCAAAACTAGTTGATCCACATGAAATTATTTCATACGTAGGTTCTTGTCATGCTAGGATTTTTGGCTGAATTTTTACACCACATGTGTCTAACATTCCCTATGTCTATCCTCATCCATTTTATTTATATTTATTAACCTATGTGTCAATGAATATTTATCACATATGCACATAATTATTATGATCTACAGACTGGGTACTAAATACTCCATTGCCATGACTGCCTCTAAGCCATGCACTAACTAGAATGGGTTGAACCCTGGCACTCATTTGTAGTGTGTGTGATATGTCCATAGAACTACATGAATTTTATCCTTCTAATCAATATGTTTAACATCATATACCTTGGTGAACATCTTAATAAATACCTTATTTATAGCCGTAGCTTGGTCATTCACTTGGGGATGATAGGTTATAATTTTATGGTGCAATATTAGGATTTCATATTTAAGGGTATTTATTGTTTTATTTAAAAAATGTTTCCCTCTATTTCTTACTAATGTTATGGGTCAACTGAATGTAGTAATTATGTTCTCATATTAGAACTTCATAGTATCATTCAGACCATAACTAGTTATTACAACATCTTCTACCCATTCGGTAAAATAATCCATCGCATTGATTATATACCTTACATGGTTACATTTACTGGGTAGATTTATAGGCCCAAAAAAATTTATTCCCCATTATTAAAATGACTATTTTGAAAACACAGGTTGTAGAGGCATTTTATCTCTCTAATTTAGCTTATTCATTCATTGACATACATCATGAGGCATTTTATCTCTCTAATTTAGCTTATTCATTCACTGACATACATCACACTATTATGCAACTCAATGATAATCTTGAATTAAGTAGGCCACCAAAAACCACTCTATAATAATTTTATCATAGTAGCATCTCTTTTGAAGTCACCTCTAGCTATCCCCTGATGTGATTCTTCCAATATTTGAGGTCACTCATGCTATAGTGTAACTCTGTATAACACCTCATCTTTACCTAAATAATAAAGGAATACATCAATAATACTATAGGGAAGGACCTTGATATTGAGTTACTTCTTATTATTTTTTTGTATCATGATTTGGGAATGTCCCTTCTTCTAGAAACTTTGTGATTTCCTTTAGTTTCTATTGAATTATAGACACACAAAATAAATGTATTAGGAGATTAATATGGGATCTTTATATCCTCACCATTATTCAACCTACTCAAATGGCTTGGACTAACATTCTCCCATCCCAGCCTAACATTGATACAAAATGAGAATTCCTAGAATAACATCAACCATCATGAAATATATCCTCCCAATAAGATTTTATTAACCATGTATTGTAGTGCCTAGTGATTGGTGAGTATCTCAAATGGCGTGGCCAACAAGTAGTGCTAGAATTTTTGAAGTGTCAATACCATTGATAAGGCCTCTTATTTAGTTTTTGTGTAATTTTTCTATAAAACAAACATTTTATTGCTTGTGAAATGTATAGGGTGGTCCAACCCCCATCTATTGGTTATGATAATAATATTATGACTATGGTTTTTGATACATATACATGTACATGAAATGGTTTATTCTAATCTATGAATATCATAATCATTGTATTCACTAGTCTCTATTTTAAATCAATAAATCCCACTTGGCATTCGTTTATCCATATTAACTATGTTCCTTTTTGTATCAAATTCTCTAAAATGGTAGGTATACTTATATAACCCTTAATAAAATTCCTATAGTATCATGTATGTGACAAAAAATATCACACCTATGTCAAACTTATAGGTGGTGTCACTCCTAAAATTATTACAATCTTAGCTTGATCTACCAAGATATCCTTACTACAAACTACATGACCTAGAAAAACCCCAAAGGGTGTAAAAAAATATTTATTTAAATTTAGTGTTATTGATATAATTATACATATCTCCACCATTAATATAATTTTAGATAAATGATTTATAAAAAAATAAAATACTTCCTAGTCATCTAAATACACCTTCAAAAAGTCATGGATAAAACCTTTAAATGCAATTACTATATACTAGATAAAAACACAAGTGAACTCTTCAAACTAAATGGCATTAACTTGTATGTGAAAGAACCCCATTTAGTTGTAAAATTAATCTTGGATATATCTTCCTCTATGATTAGGATCTAATGATATACATTAAAACCATTTGAAAAAGAATACATTTTGTGTCTTCTGATCACCTCTAAAATTTCATCTATGAATGGAATAGGAAATAGATCATTAGCATAGGCCTTGTTCAAGATATGGTAGTCTACAAAAATTCAAATCTCATTAGTATTATTAAGTTTCATAACCATGGGACTAACACAATAATCTTTCTATATAGGAAATATGATACCATATTCCAACATGCAATCCAACTCAGCTTTCACTTTAATCTTCATTTTCATATTCAATAATTAGGGTCTTTTTCTTAACTGGACATGCACACTCCTTCAATTTAATTTGTATTTATAATAAGGATGGATCCATACCCTTAAACTTTGTGAATTTTTTATGGAATACATCTTTATAATCCCATAAGAGCTACAAGACTTTTGCTATGTCTTCCTAAGACCAATAATCTCCAATATGTTATAGATTGGGAATAACTTCTATTTCAATTTTCCCCACATGTTCCTTTAAAGGTTCTTGATAGATGTCTCATTCTCCCTTTGGGACAAAGTCACATAATTTTTTTTAGGCTTATCTCTTTGGAGTATTGATATGCCATAGTATTTATTCTTCTATTTTCTCTACTACTAGATTTAGGAAAGGCTCAATATCTCATTACAGTTCAAATAAATTAGTTAAATCCATATTATCCTCACTACCTAACATAGAAGTTTTATTATCATGATCTTGTATCCTATGGAAATGATGAATGAATATTGGCTCCTTCCCATTTTCTACTTTATTATTTTGTTTACAGGTTGTGATTTGTTGAAAATATTATTCAGTTACAACATCCAAGTCCTTAACCCATCCCTAGCATAAAAAAATATTTAATTTTTGTAATGCTTTATGCATCAATGGGTTATCATATTCAAAAATGAATGTTTTAAGGAAGTTAATTTATAGCTATGTCTAATGCTTCATCTTTCTCCCATGCTCCTTATATATATATATATATATATATATATATATATATATATATATATATATATATATATATACCTAGTGATTAGAAGAACATCTAATTTATATTTGAAAACATGTACCCATTAATTTAGAGCTACACATTCTAATCTCTAGGTTTCAATGCATCAATAAATATGAAGTTTTGGATAGTCTCCTTATTTAAACATTGGCTAGTCTTTTTTGATGAACTCTAGTAATTATAATCTTGCTAAAAATAATTTTCATGCCTCATCCTAACTCATTTATTTATCATAGTGGACTAAACAATAGTTTACAATAATCCCCTTTAATACATAATTGAGAATGCTCACTCTCTTGTTAATATTTGGTACATGCTATTAGAATCAAAGAATAAACTGGTCAACATCCTTAAAGGAAAAATAGTGAGGTATTTGGTGTTACATTTCAAATACCATTTGTAGAGGAAATATCACATGATCTCCCTTTAAAAAGTTCATAATGTGTGTATCCATGTCCACACTCACTAAATAAAATATATCCCATGGTAATATTCCTTCTAGATTTGGATATATGTGTTTTTTGTCCATATTACTAGATTGGTATACAAAATCTATGTTCTACCAAGTTAGGAACCAAACACACATAGATCACACCTCCTCCATTTATAGTTACATGATTTTTAGATGATTTTGGAAAGGTTTTCATAGTAATATACCCTTAAACATATATATATTTTATGGAATGGCACTTTCATAGAGGAAGATATATCGAAGACATCATAAAACTAGTTATTTGTCTTCTTTGTTCACTTTCATCTAACTACTCTCCCCACAAACATAGGGTGAATCTGGATCTTTTGGGATATAATATGATTGGTTTTTTCCCATATTTATTTAATGTAATTACTATTATTTTGTCTCCTTTATGAACATAAAGTTGATTCATGATTGTGCTGATGGTCATCTGACCATCATATGGCCATTTCTTCCTAATCAACATAGAGTAGTGAGTGTCATCCATCTTCATATCTATGAATTTAAAGTCACTATATAGTCTCAACTATTTTACTTTCATTTCCACATTTTTTATTTGATTAATAGGTTCCACTCATCCATATTTCACAAAGCTAGGAGTGGCAAGACTATAACTCAATACACATTGCCCACTAGCAATCCATGTTGATATTAGGATCATAGTAACTATGCTTCCAAAATATAATAAAGTATTCAGTATTTATTATCATACTATTTAAATATCCATCCTAGAATAAACATACCAAGGTGTTCTAGTCTTAATATAGCAGATCATTCTATTAATACATTATTTTCCTTTTTATGCAAATTCTAGTAGGTTATGGAGTAAGTTGGTGATGTTTTGAGAAATGTCTTCATTATGTAGTGTGTTAAGTAAACTCATGAGGTCCATCAAGGTAGTGACAACACCATATTCACATAAAATTCATACTATATATCCATATATCTATGCATCAATAGTCACAACATCAACTTCAGTGGTCTCTTACTATTGGATTATCTTCATAATCTATGTTGCTTCACACAATAATCCTTTCTTAATAACTAGTTTAGGATATTTATTTGGTCAAGCTTTCCTTATACCATGATCTCTAAGCATATACAAAGGTGGTAATATTTTCTTTATATTCTTTTATGTGTAAAAACTTATAAAATAACATCCTCTTGGTGTTGTGTGTTAACCATTTTCACATTCCTTATAACCTTGTTTGTGCATTATTAATGACTGAATGAAATAAATAAA
This sequence comes from Torreya grandis, assembly GCA_037957365.1. Taxonomy (NCBI): domain Eukaryota; kingdom Viridiplantae; phylum Streptophyta; class Pinopsida; order Cupressales; family Taxaceae; genus Torreya; species Torreya grandis. The sequence goes on along the minus strand of JARHVA010001607.1, from coordinate 243,451 downwards.
TAGCTCCCCACATGAAAAATTATAGATTATATTGTTAAATATTGATAAATTATTTCAAATTTAGAATGATTGTATGTGTAATAGCATCTACTCTACTGGGAATAGTCATGAATCTAATTGTCACAATTACTCAGGATACATTATTTTAAGATATATTTATTTAGCAAATATTTTTCTTAAAAACTACCCTACTTTAATTACAATAATACTATTATTGAGGGTTAATGGGATATTTTATTTGTATATGATTAAATTCTATGCACAAATAATACTATATTGGAGGTTGTTGAGCATTATTCCCCTCCTCCTTATGAACCATTGTGGTATCCTCCCATGTTGCCTCCAATAAATCCTCCTCTATTTTTTTAGAATAATTAGGAATTTGGTTTTTGTGTCCCAAAGATACAATATTCCTATTTATAGTTTCACCCTTATTATTCTTGTAGTCCTTCATACCCACTGTATTGGTACTATGGAAGTGATGGCACCAAAGTTTCTTATTATGTCTGGGCAATCTGAGGTATCTAGTTATGGGATGGAGGTGTCCACATCTAAGCTAGTGATGTACAAAAAACAATACTTAAATTTTATTGTTGAGGTTCCTATGAAAACTATGTTGCACATGACTATGTTTTACTAGTCATGCTAATTTTTAGTTTGGGAATTGGTTGGGTAGCATTAGTTATTTTCTAAGTGGTAATTACAAACATGTTCTTTATAATGTCTTCATTTAGTTCCTAGAGAGATCTAAAATTATTTTCATCATGATTAGGTGAAATTCATAAGTTAAAATTTAAGATATATATGTTCTTGACATAATATTCTAACAAATGATAGTGAGATGTTGCATGTCCTATTACTCTATATATTTCATGGAGCTCTATTTTTATTCTTAGGAACTCATTTTGGTGGTACCATTCCTTCACACACTCCATGAACCATAGGCCTAACTTAGGCATATATCCAACCTATTTATATTAATATGACCTTCTTATTAATTTTTTTATATTGTTTTATATCTTTTATGTTGATTTTGATTTATCACCATAGTCCCCAATCTATTTGACTCTAATCGTAGTGTCCCTTGCATTTACCTTAGTGTCAAACTAGGTTTATGTGGTGAAAAATTGTATTCTTATATATATCCATTCTAAAAAATATTACAATAAATTCTTTTCTTATATAAAAAAATCTACTTTGTTCATCACGTTAGAAAACCTATGATCATATTCAAAGATTAAAAAAATTCTCCATATCAAATTTTTTTCAAATCTTGTATGATCTAACTAGAACATTTCATGATTTTAAACTTTGTGATAAGTATCTTTTTTATATATTGTAGGTATTTTTTATTTACATATATTTAGTACATGAATTATAATTCATAACCACTTAAATCTCTAATCAATTCACACTTCTTTACTACATCATTGATAATTCCTTTAGCCTGCCACTTCATTTTTCAAGTGAGAAAGTATTGATTGGGGTCCATAAACCCATCATAAGTTTAGATATTAATAAAGGATCCCAAATAAGGATCCATAATATTATTTTTTGTAGGTATCACAATAAATATTTAAATAACTAGTATCTTCTAATTTATTATAATAGAGGTAAATACTGATATAGTTGTAGTGACATATGGAAATACATGTGATTTTGACATTTGTTATGTTCCTACTCATTCTAGTGATGATTCTGACTAAGAATTATCTTCTTAATCTTCCTCTTTTTCTAGGATTTTAATCTACATAATGAACTACAATTCTTTTGCAAGAATCACAAGGATTGTCTCTATCAATATTAATGCTTGTATATTCTTATTATGTTGTTCAGTAAAATTATGTGTGAATTCATAGTGCATTGTATTTTGTGCCTCAATTCCTTTCTAATGAACTTCTTTAAATGGTCCTTACCAGTCCTTGTCTTCCAAATTTATATTATTGTTGCTTTTATTTTGAAAAAAATAGGCTTGGAGGATCTGTGCTCCCATGATGAGTGTTATATACTTATAACAACATATTTCTCAAAACTTGAACCTGTGTTATGTTTGAAACTATATGACAATATAATTTATTTCCCATGGAATACTCTTCTATATATTTTTGAACTTTTAATTACCTAGTTTACTTCTACTCTATTGTATTCCTCTTCTCTCAGTTATTATTTTTTGCCTTCTCTTCCTCCACATAGGCTCCTTACTCCACTCATCTCCTGGCTCATATTTCCTTGTTTCTCTCTCATTCATCTTATATGCTACTATAACTCCTTATGTTCACAATTTATTGAGTTTCACTTTATTTGTTTTATCGTCTATGTTGTCATAGATGTCTTTCTAATTCCAAAGTCTTCTTTTGATATTTTTCCTATTGGTTTTCCATTCTAGACTCAGATTCAAATTATATATACTTATACATCCCCATAATGCCTAGAGTGACTAATCCATGATGGATGGAATATGCTCCATGTCCTTTTCTATAGTCAGCAATTTGATCAACAATGGTAGTCACTACAACAATTTACCTCTTATACCCCTAATAAATATATATTTTACCACTTCAAAAGTTATGTACCCCTACACTACAAACTCAATGATGTATCCATCAATGGTATCCCCAGTCTAGTGGTCTACCACACATGTCCAACTAGCATCCAGGTTCTACAACTAATATATATTTTCTTTAGTCCATAAAATAACATATGTAGCTCTAGATTAGAATTAGTGATATTTCAAGTGATCCAACCAATAATTTGATAATCCAAGTAGATCCTACTAAAACATTTCATATATCTCACCATATATGTGTTCTTGTATAATTTATTATGTGTTACACTCTATTCTTTATGATTTTCCCTCTATGAAATTATGAATCTTCTATTCTAGCCAACTTTCTACCTCTCTTTGTGTAGGTATCCATTTAAGCATCTCCTTGGTTAGTGAGTTCCATGTTCACTACATCATTATTAGAAGTGGTTCTTAGGTTACATTGAAACATGATAATTATAGGGACAACCTTACATTATAAGGAATAACTTACTGAGATTTATATATAAATATTTCTTATAAAGATCTACATTAAGATCATAGATAGTTTACTAAATAGAATGCACTTCCACAATAATTACATCTAGTAAATACTAAAAAAACTCTTAATAAAAGGATTACACATGAAATATACTATTATATATAGAATTACATAAAATTTAGGATAAACACAAGGAAATCATAATATATATTCTATTGAATCTACATCATAATTATTTATAACAATCGAAACAATATTTTAAAAAAATTTAGGGACTAGTAAACCACACTAAAATAAATATATAGAAGTTGAACCTATTTTATTACCTTATAAATAAATATATAGCCTAAATTTTGTTATCATTCTTAGCCTCTAAGTCTATCTGTAGTGTACACATGTGTTAACTCATACATTATTTCTTTATAACACCATCAATACAAAAATATACTAGCCATGAAATAACACAGAATCACTTATACAATAGAAAAAAAACCATGATTCTATCCATGTGGAAAATAAATTTAATGAGGTGGTTTGGTTAACACATTCACCCACTAACAAAAATAAATGGGCATAATCTCTTTAATCCTAAAAATATTAGCCTCAACTCAAAAAACTAATATAGAAAATAGTAAAATGCTAGAAGAAATATGGGTATAATCCATCTAATCCTAAAATAATCATACTCAACTCTAAAAAATATTATATAAAATAGGAAAATTTTGAAAAATGGGCATAATCTCTCTAATCCTAAAAATATCAACATTATTACAACATAGTATTTGATATTGTATAAACATGTAGACTGATCCACACCATGAGGGCCAAGACCAAGTGTGTAGGGGATAATCAAGTTTTGGTTATGTAGAGTGAATTAATAAAGATAATTTAGAAAGAAACAACTAAATATATTCAATGTATTGAAATTCTTATTTGTAATAAATGTAACATGTGGTAATTAATAGAGAATAGAGAAAACTAGTAAAAATGTGCTACAATGCATGTTTTATAGATTATATATATGGAGCATGTTATCTATGTTATGACTATCTAGAGCATTGACCTTTGACTAAATGTGTATGTTACACACTTGTACAATTAGAATAAAACATTAGTTATAGCCACTATTAATTAACAATAATATGGTTGTCTCAGTTATCAATTACCAAGAAGATGGTTACATCATTTCATCTTCTAGGTTGGATGATGGTTGGTGAACACCTTGTAGCATGTCACCAAGGTAAGGTGACATGTGGATGTGCTATAGAGTCCAAGAGTTTTCTAGGGATATGGGGATATGAAATATAGTACATGACTATGATGTGTATATACATACAAGCTATGAAGAACATAGAATTTAGTGAGCTAATGTATAACTTGTGTGGTTCATGATTATATGGAGTGTGTAGGGGTTATTTCTTAGAAGTATACAATATGGTGTGGGACTTCTACATATGACTGATTAAAATTTGGGTAAGCAGTGCACAAGATTAGGTGAGAGGTTCACACCTTAAATATTAGAGTGAATGAGGAGTAAGCTTAGTTACATAATAGATGTACACAAATCATTTTCCCTTTCTTGAAGAGTAATGGTCTCCATTATGTTGGTGCACAATTATGGAAACTACACCTAAATTTTTTGTGAAGTGAACCACTTGGATTTATTAGTATATTTCCCCACCTTGACCAATAAAAAAAAATTATGTGTGTCATGGTGGGTGCATGTGTCTTTAAATTTAATTATTTGGTCCTTCTTTGTGGGATCCAAGTTATCAAGATACAAATCATAATGATCTTCTATCACTCCTAGCTCAATAAGTTTTGGAGTGTAAGGATTCAAAATATCTATGTTGAACATAGGGTATATTCCCAAGTACTAAGGTAGATCAATAATGAAGCATTATCACCATATATGAAAAAAATAGTGTAAGGACCATAGTGTAGAGGTTTTATCTTTTGGTTTTCACCTTTGAATCACTCCTTATAAAGTTAAAACCAAACTTTATCATCAAATCAAAATGTACGAGGTGTGTGATGTGCACCATGGTATTCCTTGTACCTATGAGTATGAGAGAGAATATGCTATATGTATTGTTTAATAGATTGGATGTGGCATAAAAAATTCTTAACTTTGATCACTTTATATTCCTATACATGCTACTCATTCCTTGATGGTGTGTGATGGGATATGTCTAGAGGTGTCAAATGTTGAAACCCAAGACATGTATGAAATAGAGTGTGGCTAGTAGAGATGTGAATAGCATTGTTTTATGAATGATGAATGTATAATAAATCACCATAATAGGTCCAATAATGTGTGTGGTTTTACATTAATAGAAGATAAACAAGTGTGAAATTGAACACTTTAGTTTTCCCATCTATTTGAGGATGAAAAGTTGTCAACCAGTCCAGCTATGTACCCATCAATTCTCACAATGCTTGACAAAAAATGAGTCACAAAGCACAAATTGTGATTATATATAATGGAGTTTGGTAACCCAAAATGAACAAAAACATGGTTGAATAATGCCTACATAGTGCTAGCTATGTCAATGCATTTTCTTCATGAGACCATGATGTCCATCTTGGAAAACTAATCCACTACAATAAACACAACATCATGTTGTTTTATTATCATAGGTAATCCAATCATGAAATGCATGATAATATATTCCCATGGTTTACATGGAGCGAGTAGAGGTGTGTAAATTCCTAGCTTATTATTCATAGGATTAATAAAATGAATTTAAAAATTGATACAATATTCCATGTATGTGCATATGTGTGGCCTGTATAAGTACAATTATAATGTGGCTATAGTATTTATCATGCCAAGTTATCCCAAGGTCTTAGTTTAGTGTGCCTCATAAATGATTCATTAGTGAGGTTCACTAGAGGGAACATAGAGATGTCTAATCTTGTAGAAAATTTGGTTAGACACATATAACTCTTGAACTTTTAGACCTTGTGTGAGGCTAGTGTAAGTTATTGTGAAGACCTAATTAGTTGAGTAGAGAGGAACCTAGTCTACAAAATTATGGCCGTGCTTTTCTAAAAATATGATGATCTCATGAATTTATGGTTGGTTAAGGCAATATATGGACTTTTTGTCATTCCATTTCTTGTGTTTAATCACAAGAATAAATTGATAGAGGTAATTCATCCATTTCATGTGGCACACATTTTCTAGCTAATTATATAACTATAAGAACTAAATTGGGTTATGGTCTGAATGAAAAAATTTATCCTCCCTGATAATTTAGTGTCACCATTTATTAATTACTTGTATAATATAATATAATTTATTCTCATAGGTGGGGTACCTTTATACCATGTCATCAAATGTCTCATAGTGGTATGCAACCAAATGTCAATACTACATGAAAACTATATTGAATGTATATTTAGACACATCAATGTGTATTTTAAAGGCTTGTGTAATGTCAGGAATCATGAGAATAAGCACTACCACATTGCTTTATTTCCTCAAAATTACACTATTGCACATGTGTCTAGTCAAAAATGGCTTTGGTACATGTGAGTTGGTTGAGAGCCTAATATATGTGTTAGAAACCAAGGATGAAGTTGTGATAGAAATTATCAAGTCTAAGAATCTCCTCAATTCTATGAGATTATGTAGAGTGGGACAATATTGAATCACTTTTATCTTATCTAGATCTACACTGATGCCAATGTGACCAAATTTTGTAGCCTAGGTATTGGATCTATATTTCAATAAATTTAAACTTTTATAAGTTGTCTTACAACATATATTGGTGAAAAGTGTCTAAGATGTATGAGATGTGCTCTCTATTCTCCTTATAAGTCTTGATAAAAATGATAATGCCATCCAAGTAGACAATGACAAATGAGTTTAGGAATGGCTTGATTAGATCATCCATCAAGCACATGAAAGTGTGTGGTGCATTCGTAAGGTCAAAAGGCATGACCAACCATTCATATAATCCTTCTTGAGTTTTGAAGGTTGTCTTTTAAACATCTTTAGGATATACTAAAAACTTATGGTAACATAACTTCATGTTGATCTTGGTGAATTATTATACACCTTAGAGTTTGTCAAAAAGGTTATTAATGCATGGTATTGGATACTAATTATTCACCATGATTTTGTTGATTACATGATAGTCTATGCAAAGTCATCAAGACCCATACTTATTGGGTGTGAGGATTATCAGACTCCAACAAGGTGAAGATCTAAGCATGATCTTGCCTTGATTGATAAGATTTTGAATCTAGAATTAGGCATCATCATTCTCCTAAAATGATCTATGATAAATGGGGTTATTTTTAATAGTGGATCTAGGAATGAGATTGATGCAATACTTTACTACATAGTGTGTTGGAAGGCCTTTAGGTTCTATGAAGACTTTGTTATTTTTATTTAATAACTTATTGATTCATTTTTACTATGATGATGTGCAAGTGTTTCATGATACCAAGGTGTGCTTAAGATTTGACTACATAGGTGTATCAAGGCATAACATGAGTAAAAAAAAATTTTATGCATGAGAGATGTTCTTAGAACATTGATTAGAAAATACCATGGTGACTTTGGTCATGGGAATTGACTCAAAGAGACTCTATAAATGATCTTGCATGTGAATATTCTAATGCTAAGTCTTGGATTGATATTTAGTTTCATGATAATGCAATTATTGTCTCCCTAGTAGGATGTCACATACCTTCAAAGGTGCAATATCAAAATTTACATTATCCTCCATAGGCTTGATTTTGTACTAAAAAGTGTAGTGTCATTGGACCTATATATCTTTCCCATAATATATCCACCCTAAAGAAGATGGATAAAGATGTGTATTAGTGGTAATATGAAGGTGTTGAGTTGTATATTACATGATGATGCTCTTATATCTTCCAATATGGATGATGACATGGAGAGGGTGACCCTTCACCTAGAACTTGTTGTGGAAGTGATGTTCATGTTATTCAAAGATGTATATCATAATGGTGTTGGTATTTAGGCAAAATGTGTCTAGATTAGTATCATCTATATATGTGGGTCTTGACATAGATTAGGTGAGTAGGTATTATTTCACACTGTATTTAGAATTTTCATGAGTGGATGAGTGATGGTGATGGTACCACTTATCAATAGACTTATTATTACCTTTGTTTGAATTAGAAGGTGCTATTAGCCTTTGAGGTTTAAGTAGTCTTCTAGTTATACTCTCAATTTCAATAAGTTTGTTGTTTATTATATATATATAAATATATATATATAAGGCTAGATGTGGAGTTATGTGAAGGTTCCACCTTGCGCATTACACTGGATGAAGAGGTGACATGTTGCTTCACTCTTGCCTTGGATTTAATCTTTGAAACATTATGATATGATCACCCCAAAGTGTGAGAAATCAATATATCCATATTCAAATGGATATAAGGTGAGAGTCCACTTATGGGATTCATCAACTTATGTTTTTCTCTCAATTTCTCATGTAGGCATGTAAAGTATTCATGAATTTTTTTTTATACTTCCACAAACTTATCTTTGCACTAGTTTTATTGTTGGAACTTGATGTATTCATGTTCAAAGAGGAATAAATTGTAGTATTCCTTATTAAATACATCAAAAAAATTCTTTCATGATTCAATTAGAAAACACTCTTGTGTACACTATATGTTGAATCTATTTCAAGAGTGAATTAATAGTATGGACATATCTAGTATTGTGAAGGTGATCTTTTCAACATCATTGAAATAATTAACTATGAATTATGCCTCAAATTATCAAATCTAGGCATTTAATGCTTTGGTGTCAATATTTCCTTAGAATAAAAGGATGTTGAGATTGACTTGAATTTTGAATGGTTTTGTTTCTAAAACCATTATTTAATGAATTTTTAAGGTGTAGTTGATTCGGGAAACAATTTAGGTGACAATTCGGGTGACAATTCCACCCCAATTGATGATGGAACTTTTAGGAGACATAACTTTTGCACCATAGCTCCAATTGACTCACCGTTTGAACCATTGGAAAGCTAAGAATGAGGAGAAAATTATGAGATGGCATGATATTTTCTCAATGAATTTTCACCCCAAAAAACCCAATGAAAGTGACCCAAATTTCAATTTTAGTAGTGCAGTCTAAAAATAGTAAGTTTTTAAAAATAGTAATTCCTTGAATTCTGTATTATTTTAAATATTGGAAGTCAAACCATTTAATCTCCCTCAATATTGGTAACCTTACACATCCTCCCCATTCTTTTTAAATTTTTATAAATGAAGAGGTGACCCGAAAGGTGAAGATAGACATCTCTTCCCAGAGATAAGCAAATATTTGTATTGTGATCTTGAGTAATACTACATCTCTTCTCAGAGAATTCATTATTACTATGTTATTTCTATGCTATTGAAATATTTATCAACTAGAACTTCTAAGTTTTGGATCAGTAGTATAAGGCATTAGATTGAGTTGTACCATCAATTTATGGAAGTGGCAAAAAAATTTAGTGTGTTATGCCTCTAGTGTGTTAGTGATGATATTTCATACCTAATGGGGCTACCTCAAGTTGATTCTAGGTGTCATCCATATTAATCTTTCTATGGAATTATTATAGATATTCTGAAATAGATATGATTGACAAACCTTCCTTCTTGAGTTGTACCTACATTTTTATAGGCATAAAAAGGAATATATATGTTTATCTATGATACCAATGATCTAAAACATAAGACCTAAGACCAAGCATGTAGGGGAAAACCAAGTTTTTGTTGTACAAACTAAATGGGCAAAGATAATTTAGAAAGAAACAACTAAACACATTCAATGGAGCACAAGTCTTACTTGAAGGAAATGCAATTTATATTCATTAATATAGAATAGGTGAAAGTGGTACAATGTGTGACAATGCATGTTTTATAACTTAGATATGTAGATCATGTTATTTATGTTTTAACTATATAAATCATCAACCTTAAACTAGATGTGTATGTTACATAATTATACATCTAGAATACAATATCAACTATAACTGTTACTAGTTACTAAAAAGATAGTTGTGTTGGTTGTTAGTTACTAGTAACATAGTTGCATCAATTCATCTTCTAGGTTTGATGATGATTGGTGAACCAATTGAAGCATATGGTTGAGGTAAGGTGACCTATGGATGTGCTATGGAGTCCAATAATAGGCTAGGCATGTTGGACTATGAGTTATTGTATGGGAATTAAGGTGCATGAATCTACAAGATGTGAAGAACATTAAAGTTGGTGAGGTGGGACAAAATTTGTATAGTGTGAGATTATGTGAGTTATAAAGTGCATGGTACATAGTGTAGATTACACAAGGGTCAGTGCATAGAAGTCTCTGATATAGCATGGGACTTATGTATATGACTAAGAAAAATTTAGGGAAGTAGTACACAAGATTGGGTGAGAGGTGTGTGTCTTATGTAGTAGAGAAAACTAGGAGTAAGCTCAACTATGTGAGAGATGTGCATGGATCACAAGCCTATGGAGTTTCAAATTCAAATTCACCTACTAATGGGGTATATATATATCATCAATGTATTAAGTCCACTTGAGATCAATTGGGATGAATACCTTCAAAATAATGTAGTTGAGATTGCATCAGTATTGTTAGCTACACACACCATATGCATTTGAAACCACACCTTTGATAATTATAAATAATGCCTAATTAAGGTAGATATTTGTCTTTTGTGTTATGTTCTCAATCCCAACATGTAAGGCATACCTTGAGTAATTCCACCAACTAGACTTGTATTGAATTTTATCATTTCTAATCATTTGTTAGTGATAAATAATCTAAAAATTGATTCTATAAATTAAATTAAATGCACAATACCATATCATGTTTTTATGGCTTTGATGGATTAGATAGGTTATCAAATTTAAACTAACATCTTGTTGACATTATTAAGAACATTTATTTTATTGGTATGGTCATTCTATATGGCTTATATACTCTCTTGTATTACTTGGTTGGTGTTTTATATGTGTTTATTATGCCTTAATCATGATGCAATGAGATCATGCCATATGGTATAATCTATATATGTACAATCACTAAGAGGTGGGGGGGGGGGTGAAACAATGAGCCAGATATTTTAGACTTTAATTCCAATCCTTTCAAACTCTTAATCAATTACCAAAAGCATTTTTAGAATATACAAGTCATTCATAATAATGAATAATAGATAATGTAATATCACACACACACAACACAAGATCTATGTGATAAATACTCTTGGGAATAAAACCCACTATTAATACTATAAACACTTGTATTACTTATCCTATAAGCTATTACAAACATGAGATTGGTCAAGTCTTTCTAGACAAAATTTAGTGAAACACCTATTTCAAAAATATCACCTACCTATAGAATGATCAAGACCTTATTACTACCTATTGGTCAAGTACTTTATCCCAAATTTAGTGAAATACCTATTTCATAAGGAGCACCTACCCTAATATAATCAAGCCCTTTTGACTAGCTATTGGTCAATTCCTTATGACCTAGATGTTGAGCACCCTCCCAACACCTATGAAATGAACATCTCTTGAACTCTTATTGTCTACCTATCTAATGGATATATAATGTATGTCATCCCCCTTTACTTATTCACATGGCCACAAACATCAAAAACCACCTTTTAGATCACACTATACTTATTATCAAAAACTTTATCATAACCTTATAAACATAACCAAATGGTCATACACACAGTCCACACTTTGATTTGACTCTCAAATCAACTACCAAGCTTACTCAGACATCATATATCCTTTACTCACACTCAAGGCATAGAAAACATCCTTTTGGATCACTTTGGACCTCTTAACTCATCATCAATCTTCAAATATGAAAGAGAACTATTCTTGACATCATAAATATAACCTATAGGTCATACACATGTCATCAACCTGTTATTCTCTAAAACCCATCCACTAGGCACACCCCCTTTCTTCTTTCCTTATCTCTTCAACTCTCACATATATCTCTTCTCTCAAGTATAGAAATCACCACCTTTGATTTCACCTTTTATAGAGCCTTTATGATTATTATATTCACAACCTTCCTTCTTGACCAAAACATGTACCTTCACTCTTAAGGCATCTGCATGTGTCGCCTTTAAGTAGTACCTTTTTTCAAATAGGCATAAATGTCTTTTTAGGTCCTATGGACACCCATTCACCTCTTTGACACTTCTATGAGCAAAATTAGAACACACAAAACACTTTAACAATATATAAACCCATGACACATGATCTATAGGCCCTCTTTAAGTGATAACAACCATTATAAACCCTTACGCTACAACACAACTATCCAAAACATCATTTTATACGTATGATCATCAAGAAAAAACACACAGTCAACTTCTAATCCTTTGATAATATAGAATATGGATTGGTAAAACCTCCATAATCAACAAAGATGGTCTTAATGAAGTATACAACATGATCCAACACTTATTTAATATTAAAACATCAAAATACCATCAATAATAACTCAATTACACATCTCAATTTACATGCAAAGCATGAAAACATACATATTCAAATTTAGATCTCTAAATATTTTATTATATAAATAATTAGACATTATAACTAGGTTTTTTCAATGTGTCATGAAGTCCTCTACAACTTTACCTTTTACACCATCTTCAAATTCTACATATATCAAAAGTTATAACATAAAACCTATAGATTCATCTTCCCTCACAAATTTGAATAATTGAATTCCAACGATCACTTTTCAAACATTAAACATTGATCACCTTAACCTCATCTTGTGCTTCATATCCACTGAGGACAACACACTTTATCAATCTCTATAGACCATCTTAGTCTTTACATTGAAATTATCACCATTGATCTAAGCTCTAAGCTCTTATGATTGTGCCACTTGGTAGACCCACATGCCTTCTGCACATTTGACTCAATTACTTTAACATGCACCATTGATCTTCTAACTACATGATCATCTATGAACCTTTGATCTTATGTCCAAGCTCTATGAATATGACACATGTCATTAGCATGTTCATTCCTTGACATATTGACTTTTACTCACACTATTGGATCAAGATCTATGATTTAATGCACACTATTAGATATACTAACTAGATGACCCCAGACTTCAACATATTTTAACTTTATGGTGTCTAGCCCATCATAGTCTTCTAGAACAACTTTGAATCTTTATAACTTAAGATAAATAATACTTCAAGACTCCAAATTTTTAGAGTAGCTCTTGGCACTATAGACAAAAAATCCATGTAAACCTTTGACCTTAGTTGGAATTTTGAGTACCTACATTAAATTCACAAACTTTTTGGTTCATTCATATCTACATGATGTGTAGTGATGGTCTGGCTAAGTATAGAAACTTAGTGAACATCTATGTGAAAGGCCAACTTTGCAACCACATATCTTTATTTATGCTCAACCTCATGACCTAAAACTTGGATCATAACAACTTGGGACTAATGTGATCACTCCCATATGACCAATTCCCCATTACTCATTCATAGATGGTATTGGTGATGTTAACAAACTTCCTACTCATATATTTCTATCACAAAGCCAACTATGCCAAGATGAACATAATGAATAACCAAATGAATACCATACACTTCCATAATCTCTCTAATAATATTTGACCTATCATAGAACCCCTCACACATGTTCAATACTTCATACCCATCCCCAATCATTCCAAAACTAAATATCAACCAAGCCTACTTCAAGCATACTAGGAGAAGCATATTGTACACTTTATCATTGACACTTAGACTATCAATTCACTTCATCCAATCACCTGGACAACTCCATGATATCATTGAAATCTCTCAAATAATATCCCCATTCTTCATTGATGTCAACACCCATCATATAGCTCACCTTCCTTCTCTCTCTTTAAGCACTCTCACAATAGGAACCTTTTCCCCCTTTGACACAATGATAAAGTGGGCATAAACTAATCTTGAGGCCCAAAAAATACCACTAATAAGAGAGGACCACATTATAAATATGATACAAACTCCCCCCTAACTTGAGCCTACCTCTTCTTTCCTTGACAAATTCCTCTTGCTACATGCCAACACTCTCTTCAACCAAACGCTACAACCAATTGAATAAAGAACACATAAAAGCACTAAAAAATGATACAACTCACCAAGAAACATCTAAGAGGGATTCCCCCTAAGATATCTAAGCTTTTTCACCTCTTGATCATCTTTAGATATCCACCCACCATGCAAAACCAACACACATGCTTACTAGCCTTCTCTCTCAAGCCACCTCTAGAGCAAGCTCATAAGCTTGTTTATCCCCCTTAACCAAAATACCTTCTATTGATTCATATAGAAATAAATGACACCCATGCTTTGTCTTAGATACTCAAATTTATCTTTTGATAATTATTTGGTCATAATATCTACATATTGCTCTTTTTTAGGCACATACTCTAACTTAACACTTTGATTACTCACTTGTTCTCTCAAGAAATGATATTTAATAGGAATTTTCTTAGTTTTTTTAGTGCATAACAAGATTCTTTGAGATACTAATTTTTTAGTATTGTGATAATAGATAGGGAAAGGTCTATTTTGTCTTACCTTATAATCTTCCAAAGTTTGTTTCATCAACATGACTGGTACGTAACAAGAGGTAGCTACTATATACTCAACTTATATAGTTGATAGAGACACTAAGGCTTGCTTCTTACTTAGCCAAGACACAAAACATTCTCCCATGAAGAAGATCCCACAATTGGTACTCCTCCTATCATCCACACAACCTAACTAATATGTATTAGTATATGATTTCAAAGTGAATTATTTACTCTTGAGATAACATAAACCATACTATATGGTGACTTTGAGATACCTCAACATCTTTTTGATTTATTTCAAGTGAGATTATCTAGGATCAACTTAAAACCTTCATATAATAACAACTCTTTTCATTATATCAAGTCTAGAAGTATTATATTATAAAAGACTTCCAATCATGGATCTATACAAAGTTTGATCATCTTTTGGTAAGTCGTCTAGTTTACTTAACTTACATCTTGTGATCATTGGAGTACCCATTAGATTATAATCCATCATGTCAAAATTCCTTAGCATATCCTTGTTGTATTTAGCTTTTGAAATGAATATCCCTAAATCAAGTTGGTTAATATATAATCCTAAGAAGAAAGAAAGTTCTCCTAACATTGAAATTTCAAACTTAGTCCTTATAGTATCTGCAAACTCTCTACTCATATTATAATTATCAGATCCAAAAAATATGTTATCAACATATACAACCACTATCAATTGATGATTTCCTTCTATCTTAATGTATAAATTACTATCAGCTACCCCCTTTTTAAAACCTTAACTAAAAATATACTTATCTAACATGTCATACCAATCTCTAGGAGCTTATTTAAGACTATAAAGAGCCTTATTTAGTTTACACACAAAATCTTGATTATTTGACATGAAGTATCCTTAAATTAATTCAATGTATACTTCTTCTAAGTTTCCATTCAAGAATGTATATTTCACATCCATTTGGTATTCCTTAAAACCTTTGAAACATGCATATGCCAAGAAGAGTCTATTTGATTCCACTCTTGCCATAGCAGAAAAATTCTCATCAAAATCTATTCCTTAAACTTGAGCATATCATTTACACACCAATTTATCCTTATTCCTTGTGACTTCTCCTTTCTCTTTCATCTTTTTTTTGAAAACCCACTTGGTACCTATCACATTTTTATCTTTTGGCCTATGAACTAGATCCCATGTTTCATTTTTAACCATTTGATCAAGTTCTTCATCCATTACACCATTCTAAATTTCATCTTTTATAGCTTAAATGAATTTTTTGCGTTCAATAATGGATAATAGAGATGAGTCTTGGTGATTCTAACTGATCAACATTCTCCTTCTAGTCTGTAAACCTGAACTAACATTTCCAATAACTTGAGAGATTGGATGATTTTTATAAATTCTTCTAGATGGAGCTTTAGAGTCTTGTATTTCTTCATCCTCTTCATATTCATCATTTTTTTGAATAGATAACTCATCATTATTTGTATTATAATTATGAATTGAATTACTAACCTATAATTTTGGCTTCTTGACTTTACTTGTCTCATCTATCCTTACATTTTAACTTTCAATAATCTTGTGAAGTATCTTGTTAAATCACCTATATGAATTATTGATAGAAGAGTAACATAATAAGATTCCCTCATTATACCCTAAATAAAATTTTCAAATATTCTCTTCATCTCTTTTGATAAAGTGCCTTCTCCCAAACAATCTAAAATGTTTAAAATTAGCTACTCTATTCTTCCATAACTCATAAGGAGTCTTCTCATTATTTACTCTAATTTGACACATGTTTAGGATGTAAACTAAAGTGTTGGCTACCTCTTCCCAATAACCATTTGATAATTTGGCATCTTGAAGCATGGTTCTACTCATCTCTTAAATAATCACATTCTTCCTTTCAAAAACACCATTCTGTTGTGGTGTTGTAATAACAAAACATTGTTTCATTATCCCTTTTTTCTCATAAAAAATATCAAATTCATGAGACCAAAATCCACCTCCTCTATTTGGTCTTACACACTTTATCTTTTACCCTTTATTATTTTATACAAGCACTTTTAATTCCATAAATCTTACAAAATCTTTTGATTTTTCTTTAAGAAAAAAATATCCAAGTCATCCTAGTAAAATCATCAATTAGAAATAAGAAGTAGCTACTAACTTAAATACTTTGAGTTCTCATAGGTCCACATAGATCAGTGTGAATCAAATTTAATGGATTTGTAGTGGATAACTCCTTATATTTGTATCTTCTTTTGGTTTGCTTCCCATGAAGACATGCCTTTCAAAGAGAATGAGCAATCTTATAAATCTTAGGCATATGCCTTACCAACCCCTTTGAAATTATCTTTACCATATTATCAAAATTTATATGTCCAATCCTTCTATGCAAAAGCCAAATTTATTCCAATTGATTCATGAAACACTCCTCCTTCTTAGATTCATGGAATACATACATGTTATTATATGTTTTATTAACATGTCCAACTAATCTACTAGATTTTTCATTTCTTACTTCACATACATCATCATGAAAAGTTACAACATTTCCTTTATTACACATTTGTCTCACACTTAAAATATTATGTTTCAAATCTTCTACATTATGACATTTTCATTCCTAGTATGACCATTATCCAAACTCATAATACCTTTTCCAACTATGTTAGTATATTTGTTGTTACCAAACCTCACTGAACCTAGGTTGGTCTTCTTAAGAGAGATAAACTTGATCTTGTATCTTTTCATATGATTTGAGCATCCACTATCTATGAACCATCTCTTATTCCCATCTTCTTGAGTATGCAAGGATGCTTGAATAAACATTGACTCTTTCTTTAGTGGACCTCTTAAATTATGCTTCTTTTTTACTTCAATCTTAGACTTAGTCTCCTTAAACCATTTGATGGTGTCAATGAATTGTATATCCTTTTTATAAAAATATCTTTTGAATTTATTAGATATATGAACTTGTTGGTTATAATTTTAGCATGTGAGATCCCTTATAACCTCTAAAGATATATCAAAATCCCTATATTTATGACCAAATTGATTACAGTATAAGAAATACCCATTGAAGACATTATTCATATTTTACCTTCCTTTCTCTTGACCATTTTTTATCCATGAATTTTCATTCTTGACCCTTTTGGTGGAGATTAAATCACCTTTGTCCTTGGATAAGAGTACATCTAAGTAAGTCATGAATTTATTTTCTAATTATTAGATCCTTTAGTTGAGACCTTTATCCATCGTGACTTGTAGATTATTGGCTATTTCTTCTAGATATTTCACTTAGGCTTTCACATCATCCATGATTTCATTGACATTTGATAAAGCACTTTTTAGTTTGTCTTGAAGACAAGCCACCATCTCTTTGTCAACCATTTAACCTTTGATTAAATTCAAGTGGTTAAACTTATAAGAAGGACCTGCTCTAATACCAATTATTAGAGGTGTAATTACTAAGGCGGTGAATTAGTGCACTAGATATTTTAGAATTTAATTCCAATCATTTTAAACTCTTAATCAATTACCATAATCCTTTATAGAATATACAGGTCATTCATAATAATGAACAATATATAATTCAAGAACACACACACAACACAAGATCTATGAGGGAAACCCTCTTAGGTAATAAACCCCACTCTTAATCTTGAAAATACATGGACTAATTATCCTATAAGGTATTGCAAACATGAGATTGGTCAAGTCCTTTTGACTAAAATTTAGTGAAACACCTATTTCACAAAGAGAACCTGCCCCTAGGATGATCAAGTCCTTCTAACCACCTATCATTCAATTCCTTCTGATTATATTTAGTGAAACACCTATTCACAAGGAGCACCTACCCCTAATATGATGGAGTCCTTCTAACCTAGATGTTGAGCACCCTCCCAACACCTATGAAATTAACATCTCTTGAACACTAATTGCCTACCAATATGATAGAGATACAATGTATATCATCCCCCTTAACTTCTTCACACATCTATAAACATCTAAAACCATCTTTTGGTTCATATTATACTTTTTAGCAATAACTCTATCACAAGTTTATAAAAATCACCAAATGGTCATACACATAGTCTACACTTTTATTTGCCTCTCAAATCAACCACCAATGTTACTCAGACATCATGTATCCTTCTATCACACTCAAGGCATCCAAAACATCCTTTTGGATCACTTTAGACCTCTTCATTTATCCTCAATCTTCAAATTTATAAGAACACTATTATTGAAATAAAAAATATAACCTACAAGTCATACACATAGTTATCAACATTTTATTCTCTATAACCCATCCACTGGGCACACCCCCTTTCTTCTTTCCTTCACTCTTTAACTCTCACATACACTTCTTCTCTCAAGTATAGAAATCACCATCTTTGATTTCACCTTTTATAGATCCTTTATGATTATTATCTTCACAACCTTCCTTATCAGCCATAACACATTCCTTCACTCTGAAGGCATCTATATGGGTCACCTTTAAGCAGTACCCATTTTCAAATAGGCCTAAGTGTCATTATAGTTCCTATGGACACCCATTCACCTATTTAACACTTTTCCATGCAAACATAGAACACTAGAATACTTTAACAATACATAGACCCATGCCACATGATATATATGTCCTCCTGAAGTGAAAACATCCATCACATCACCCTTATTCTACAACATAATTAGCCTAAACATCATTCTATACACATGATCACCAAAACCAAACACATAGCCAACTTTTAAGCCTTTGATCATATAGAATATAGATTGGTAAAACCTCCATAATCCACATAGATGATCCTCATGAAGTTTACAACATTCTCCAGCACTTAGTTCATCTTAAAACATTGAAATAACATCAAGAACAACTCAATTACCTTTCTCATTTTACTTGCAGAGCATGAATACATACACATTAAAATTTGGATATTTGTATCTTTGACTGTATAAATAATTATACTTTATAATTAGGTTCTCTAAATTCACCATGAAGTCCACTACAACTTTTATTTTTACACCATGATAAAATTATATAGATATCAAAAGTTATAGCACAAAAACTATAGATTCGTCTTCCCTTGCAAATTAAAATATTTGAGTTCCAACAGTCACTATTCAAATATTAAATATTGAGTACCTTAACCTCATCTCATGATTTTTGGTAACTATGGATAAATTCACTTCATTAATCGATGTGGATTAGCTTAGTCTTTACCTCAAAACACTCACCATTAATCTAATCTCCGAGCTCCCATAATTGTGCTACTTGGAACCCCTACATGCCTTCTACACATTTAAATCATTGACTTTAATTTACATTGTTGATTTTATGACTACATGATCATCCAAAAAAAATTAATATTCTATCCAAGCTCTATAAATGTGACACATGTCATTAGCATGCTCATTCTTTGACATATTCAATTTTACTCACACTATTGGATCAAGATCTATGATTTAATGCATAACATTAGATGTACTAACTAGATGAACTTAGGATTCAATGTAGTTTAAATTGATGGTCTTTGGCCCATCATAGTCTACTGTAATAAATTTTAATCTTTATAAATTGATCTAAAAAAAACTTTAACACTTCAAATTTTTAGGGTAGCTTCTTGGTACTACAGATAACATCTCCATTCAAACCTTTGACCTTGACTACATTTCTAAGTACCTACATTAAATAAATAAACTTTATGTTTCATTCATATCTACATGATGTGAAATGATGGTCTAGTTAGGTATAGAAAATTAGTGAACATTTATTTGAGAGGCCAAATTTACACTCACATATCTTTAGCTACGTTCAACCTCATGACTTAAAAATTGGAGCATAACAACTTGGGACTAATGTGATCTCAACCAGATGATAAAATATCACTAAATCATCTATACATGGTAATGGTTATGTTATCAACCTTTCTACTTATATTTTTCTATCATAGAACCAACTATACCAAGATGAACATAATGAAGTAATGGATGAATACCATGATCTTCCACAATCTCTAAAATCATGATTCCTTAACCTATGATATGACCCCTTACACATACTCAATACATCATAACCATCAATAATCATGCCAAAATTAAAGATCAACCAAGCCTACTTCAAGCATACAAGGACAAACATACTCCACACTTTGTCATTGACACTTAGACTATCAAGATACTTAATCCACTCACTTGAACACCTCCATGACATCACTGACAAATCTCCAACATAATATCACTTACCTAGAGATTAGATAGTTCTATTGGACTACATCGATCACCCTAGGTCTATGTATTATCAATATTTTTCCATGTTGAAACATCTCACTAAATTAGAGGCTTGGGGGATTTATGATTCATAGAGACTATCTTAGGATAACAAGTTGTGAGGATGGTGCCTTATGGTACATCCCACTAATCCACTCATTTGGAGGATTTTTATATGTATGGAGTTAACCAGGTTATTTGGTCACCAAGATCACACCAATAGGAATCATCCCACTAATCCTCTAAGTTGAATTATTTTTGGCAAAAACAAAAGTTTGTAATCCCTGCATAGTGGTAAAAAGATGCCACATGGATTTGAGAAACTTTTGAAGAAATCGATGAAGTATTTGAAGAGGTATAAAAGTAAAATGTGGCTCAAAAAAAAATTTGAATAAATTTATTAAGTATTTAAATATGTAAAAAAATTCATGTGGCCCCAAAATAAATTAGAGTAAATAGACTAAGTGTCAAAAGACTTTTTAGAATGGGATGGAGCTATCGAGAGCTGTAGGATATCACCATGTGGTGCCAGATCAATTTAGAAACCTACAGGAAGTAAAGAAAAGAAACATATTTAGTATCCTTTCATATTCAAAATGCAATGATTAATAAATTCAAATGAAAATAGCTAAGGAAAATTTTTAAAAAAAAGTATAGAATAGTAATTGTGTGATGACTTAGTCATTTGCTTGATCCTAAAGCCAATCCAATCCATTTTATAGAAAGGAGACTAATTAAAATAATATTTTTTTATTAATAATTTATCTCTTTAAATAAAAATTAAGTAAAAATAGATTAAATTAATTAGAATAATAAGTAGAAAACTCAAAAAAAATTATATAATTTCCATAAATCCAAGATAAAATGGTCAAAAAGGAAGTTTTAAATATGTTACAAAACACAATTAGGATAGACCAAAACATAATATAACCATACAAATTCATATTTTAATTAAATGTAATCCTAGATGTGATTTATATGATAAGTGTTTATGATGTAAATTTATTATAATTCAAACTTAGATAAAATAATGAATCACATTTAGAATATAAATCATCACATCTAGAAAAAATTTACTCCTAATATGGAAATTCAAATTAAAAAACACCAAACTCCTTCAAGACATAATACCATGCTCTAGAGAAAAAATAGGGTCCCAATTTATAGCTTGAAAATTTATCATGTTGTGCAAGAAAAAATAATGTGGATGTGATATAATGGTGAATAATATTCATATATGAATTCACAATTAATGTAAGGTGAATGTAAGTCAAAACTAGAATTTCAAGTATCTAATACCAAATTTAAGTATCTACAACTACCCCCATTTTATTATAGAATTTAAATGTAATAAAAATACTAGACTCAAAGGATAAATAAATCTACCTAAGTGTGTAAAACACACTTTATCTTTGGTAGAGGTTCCAAATGTGTAGCTTGATCCAAGAAAACTTGTAATGAACATGTAGCAATAAATTCACAAGAAAAAATATGAAATGAATTAATTGAAACTTGAAATTTAAGATCAAGGAAGGAATACACCTATGAGTGGGTGAAATATGTTAACCCTATAAATTTTGGAGATGATTCTTCCTTGTTGAATCATTAAATAATTGTAATTTCTCCTAGAGTACTTGGAGAATGGTTCCTCTGGCTAAACCCTTTGGATAAGTTATGATAATCAAATCCCATGTTTTAAAGTAAGGTAAGGTCATGGGTTGGTAATATAAATTACCAAACCCTCATTAATAAGGATTAGTTTCAAGGCCATTGAACACCACTAAAACTCAATAGCATCACTCATATAATTGATCTTGAACTTCAAGATGAAAAGTCACATATTTGGCTCACTTTGAGTAATTCCAAGTCTATTGATTGTCATTAGACCTAGGATTCATTACCTAAATATAAATGAATAAATAACAACATACATGCATATATATTCCAAGGCACTCACTTTTAGGTACCATTGAATATGTTTATAAAATAGAAAATTGTAATACTGTGTATGTGAATGAACAAGATTCATGCCACATGATTTTTTTCCAATATTATGTATAATGTTATTCATCTATATTATATTTTTTTCAAACATGAGAACCTATATCCATGATATTATAAGTGTATTTATATGAAATTAATATGCCTCCAAATGTGTCCCTATATGTGTGTGTGTGTGTGTGTGTGTGTGTGTGTGTGTGTGTGTGTGTGTGTGTGTGTGTGTGTGTGTGTGTGTGTGTGTGTGTCCCATATATAAAATAATCTGATATTTGAACCCATCTAAATTATATGAATCATAAAATTTATCCTAAAATCTATATTATCTTCTCATGGAAGCTTAACTCTCTATGAAAATCCCACTAGACTATGAGTTATCTCAAAATAAAAGAGTTAACTATATCATTTTATGTAGAAAGATGTTATCATGTATATCATGTCAACATGTGTAATAAATGTTATCATAATATGAATATATCATCAAAGCATGTATGGAAAATATAATGTAAGTAATATAAGGTCATGTTAATATA
>JARHVA010001607.1:35000-215000 GCA_037957365.1 Torreya grandis | reverse complement strand
AATAAAATTACCTTTATGAAATTTTTGAGTCTCAATATCATCTACTAGATCCATAATCCTAACACGTGTGAAGGATAAGAAGAAGAAAATGGTCTAAACTTCACTTTTTAGCCCTAAATTCATGTTTTGGTATATGTTTGAGCTTCTTGAGTATTTTAAGATACTCTCCAGGGTAGTAAAAAGATATTATGAATTTATAATATCAATTTAATATATTTTTAATGAAATAGGTTGTCAAGTTAATAAGCAAAGCCAAAATGAAGAGTGTCTTCTTGCTTTCATAGAAGACTAAGTTGCAAATATATTCAAGCTTATTTAAAACATGAAAAATTTCATGGAATATTTATAAATATCTCATGACATCATTGAAAGGTTATAAATGTTGTGAACAAGTCATTCCAATGACTAAATGTAGTTTTGAAAGGTTGAGGTAGAGATAACCTATTGATTTCATGGTGTTGAGAGCTTTCAATGACAACTACATGATTATATTAAACTCTTAAAGTTTACTATTAGTTGAGAATGATCTTAGAGGTTACTAATAAGACTAAAAAAACTCCAAAATTATTACATAGGTCATGAAATAAATATAATATCCTTCTATAATATTTCATTCCAACATGAAACTTCTAGTGCATAAATACTTGCAGCCTTCTTCAGACCTCTCCTCAAGTCAGTTGTGAAGAATCCATTGAAGATGGTCATGATTTATAATAGGGGTTGTTTAAAATTTTTAAATACCTAAATGAGGTGATAATTTTTTTTATTATCTATCAAGCACATGACCAATCTTGGATGAAGGAACAAAATCATTCTCACTTCCTTTGGATAAGACAAGCTTTGACAATAAGTTACAAATCCTAATGACAAAGAGCATAGTATGAGGCATTCTAAGGTTTAATTTTCATTATCACGAGTTGAAATATAAATTCAAAATATAATATTGGTGTATTAATTTTATAATGAGGTTAATAAGGCCAAGTGTCAATAAGATAACTTGTAACTTCCCTTCAGGAAGTGGATGTGTAACTACAAGGAGAATAAGTTAGTTTCAATAAGAATCTAGTTTACCATGATGACCTTATGTGATAACCACAAAGAATAAATACATCAAAACTTGGCCTAGAGTGTTGAGAACAAGAGGACAAAACATTATTTATAGACTTGTGGTAAAAGACTTATGTTTTGTAACTAGTTTTGTGCATGTAACAACCATGATGGATTTAATCCACATCCTCTCTCTCTCTCTCTCTCTCTCTCTCTCTCTCTCTCTCTCTCTCTCTCTCTCTCTCTCTCTCTCTCTCTCTCTCTCTCTCTCTCTCTCTCTCTCTCTCTCTCTCTCTCTCTCTCTCTCTCTCTCTCTCTCTCTCTCTCACACACACACACACACACACACACACATAAATTTGGCCTTATTTATAATTATAATGAAACCTCTATATTACTATGGTGAATCCCTTCTAAAATTTATATTTGATGTTACTTTAGGAGTGAATGTAACTTGATTTGTATTCTCCATCTAATATCTAGTGTGTTTATGGTGAATTGTTGTTGAATGTTAGTGTTGATACTCAATATCCTTACATTTTTCCTCTTTATTATTGCCTATTTTTTATTAAATTATTCTCTTGTAGGTCATATGGTGTGTATTATGTGGTTATTCAAAGATTAATTATAGACAACCTTCATTAACACCTCATTCTAGGCCTTTTGATTAGTCGTCTTAATAAATGTATAAATTGTAACTTCCATACCAAAACACTTATGCTATAGAGATAATGTAAGTTGTGTGATTGTGATCATCCTTTTTTATATTTATAATTATCTCATAGACCATAATATGAGACCAAAAATATATTGCATCACCTTTTTATGGTTGTTTTCAACTTTCTATGTCCTTTTTCATTATAAATTGAGTAGGTTAATGTTAGTTTTAGGTGTTGTATCAAGGGAGTTATCCCTCCCTCAAGGTTATCTATAGTCATAGGTCACCCATAAACTTATATTTATCCCATTGTGTCAATTGGGTGAAGAGGTATTGAAATAAGCCTCTTCAAGTGTTTAACTCAAAGTGACAGTAGTTTTTGGCATGCCCAATGGGATCAAATTCAATAAGATTGATCAACATTGGTACCAGTATTGGCATTTTTGAAAATGTCATAGAATTTACATTAAGCATCTGGTGACTCAAACAAGTTTTCATGTGTTCTAGTTGAAATAATAGTCTCTAGTTTTCATGTCAAAAATAACTACAAGATATTCTGCTAAAGGTACTCCTTTTGATTTTGTATAAATACCTTATCATTTAAATAAGGAAAAGCTATTTTCTACTATACACCCTTATACAAAAATGTCTTTTATTATCTCTAAAAAGCTATCTATAGAAAAGTTTATATACCCCCATTATTCAAGATGGTAGTGATTGTAAACCAATATTTTGTCCCTTTCAATGGTGGTATGCCTCTACTCCTATCTAAATATGATGATATATATGTTACTAACCACAAAAGTATCCCACACTTCATAAGAGAAGACTCTACTACTCCCATTGAACACTTAAGAGATATATCTAACATTTGTTATGTGTATCATGTGATACAAGAAAATGTAGTAATCATAGTGTTATCCTCTTCGTTTAAAGGGAAGTATATTCAATTGTATAGAGGTTTGAGGCATAATTATATTAACACTTTAGATGACTTAGGATAATAACTATGCAAGTAATTTGAATATGAAAGTGATCATTTGCCATTGGTATAGTAGTTGATTACCATAAAATGATCTCCTCAAGAACTTATGGTTGATTCTAGTTATAGGTTCTAAAAGACTTAAGTTAGGATCCAACAATTTTCAAAACTACTATAAATTATGTTTTCTTGTACCATTTTATATCCTTTAACAGTGATATAGTGATACTGATTCAATAAATGGGATGCAAAATATTGTTTGATTCATATGAAGTAGTAATAAGGGTTTTAAATTATCTTATCTAGGCTAGTAAGATAGCTCCAAGGCTTCGTATACCTTTATTTCCATAATTTTATCCTTATACTTCTTATAATCCACTTTCATTTCCCACATTATCTCTTATTCCTTCACCTAATATTCAAGACAAGGTTGCCTTTAATCCTCCTAATGACTTGAATGAAGTCAAGACTCTTATACAAAGTTTTGGTAATGAAATTGTGAATATCAAGAGGTAACAAACTCAACATTATAGACTTTGGAATTGACATAATTTTTTCAATCATTTCAATAGACCTCCTTTCTAAGGAAAATATAAAGGTTGAGGACAATCCACCAGTGTTATGCCTTACAATATCTACAATACAAGTGCTAATAGTTATTTAAATTTTCTTTTTCTAGATCATAATAACATAGTCCAAGATCAATCATGGTATCCTCCTTATGATCATATAAAAAATCATATTTTATACCCCAGTGGTGTGTCAAATCAAGCTTCAATGATGTAAGGTGTTCAAAATGTTCAAGTTTCTCAAGGTATGAAAACTTCTCAAACTCCACAAGTTTATATGACACCATAAAGAGAGATTAATCAAGGGCAAGAAGAAAACTATTCCAACTTTGTTAATTATAAAGAAGTATACTATTGTTCTATGAAATAGTTTGGAAGTATGATTAAGTTTGAAACTATGATGGTAGCTAATATAAGAGCTAATACAGATTAATATAAGGTAATAAATAATAAATTCAAATACCTATTCTCCTTATCAAGTATCTAAAGGATTTAATAGATCTAATGTAGCCCCTAAGTGAAATAAGTGCAAAAAAATAAAATGTAAGAGTTAATCCCTACCTCAGTCATCACATGTTCAAGATAGTGTGGTTACTCCTAGAGGATATCCAAAGGTTTTTTGGTATTCTATCAACATTATTGAGAAAATTAAGAAGTCACATGTGAACATTATAATGTGGGATAGATTATCTATTCCTAGACAAAAATATCTTCAATAAGATCTATTTGACCTCAACCTTATAGATGGATAAGAATGAATTAGAGAGTAGTTCTCATGAATGACACAACCCAAAGGGGAAAAAAGTCAATAATGATAAGCCTCCTCATTTTTATCTCTCTCTCATAAAAATTTAGTCTTTGGTTCATAATTTTATGATATATATTGGTGTTAATACCTTTATATTTTTAAAAAGTGATTGATAAGCTAGGCCTAAAGTATGAACCAATCACCAAAGGAGTATTAAAATTAGATGGGATAGATACCAAGACTGAAATTATTATCAAAGGTATGAATTTTAATTTTCACTCTTTCCCCAATTTTTATATCTCTCAATATGTTGTTGTCATAGACCTACCACCCTACTTTTCCTTATATCTATCTAGGGGGTTCAAAACTAACATTGGGGGGTATTTCTCATTTGATTGGTATTACATGGTGTTAAAAACTAGGTATAGTACTAAAGTCAAGGTATAATATGAACAAATTTATAATAACCAAACAAAACCATTTATGCCTAAAGTCTCTAACATTAATTTTATTATGATTAATGAAAGAGATTTCCATGTTGAACAAGAACCAACTATTTTTAATGAAGGCATACTTGATATTTTAAGTGATGAGTGGGAAGATAAACATCATGAATAAGATCCATATAATTTCATGAAATAGAAAGGCTTATGAGTGTATTGATTTCATGAGGAGTGTTTTTTCATTCCTCAATTTGTCAAACCAAATGAACATATGGATGGTCTATGGCATGGATCAAGGAGTAATATGGGTGCAAGAGTTGGTGTAATGTTGGTTTCTCCCTCCAAATAAATATATTATACCACTTTTATATTTCAATTCAGTTTTACTTGTAATGCATTAGAATATGAGTCACTTGTGCATGGCCTTCAATGGGTTAGAAAAAGAGGAGTGAAGTTTATACATGTATTTTGTGATAGTGAGTTGATTATTCATCAATTAAAATGTCAAAATGTGACTAAGAAATCATTGTTAAAGTCTTAAAAAAATAGGATATTGTGGAATATTTTTAAGCCTTAAACATAAAATCCATTAAAATCGAGGAAAATAATCATGTTGATAGGTTGGTTACAAGTGGAGCTCAATTTGATATCTTAAATGATGTTAAGAACTCAAGATGCCAATTGCATGTCAAGGTAGTAGTAAGACCTTTTATCTTGGATAATGATTATAATTGGAAAATATTTTATAGTGATAAACAAATAATATGTTTTATTCAAGAATAGGTTGAGTTCTCTTCAATAAATTAGTCCAAATTATAATATCATAATGGTGGTCAAATTGGGAAATTAAGGAAAAATAAGATTCCAAAAGGTCTAATGACACTTGAGATTATCTTTAATAATGATAACCAAATGAAGAAAGAAAAGTTAAGAATATATACCAAGAAAGATACTATGATACAACCAACATATTCAAATATAAACTCCTTACACTTGGAAAGGTATGTATTAAGTAAGATAAGCTTACATTAATTGAATTATGTAAATCATTTTTTGATGTGTTTACTTGGGAATATAGTGATCTAAAAGGATTTGACCCTATCCTAGCTAAACATCATATAGATATATATGTGGATTATAAAACATAAAGGAAAAGTTAAAGGCCTATTAATCCAAAAAATGAGCCACTAATGAGGAAACAATTGACTAATTTGATATAATATAACATTATATTTCTTATCAAACACTCATCTTGGGTTACCAATCTAGTCCCTACAAGGAAAAATAATGGAGAGATAAGATTGTGAGTATATTTTAGGGACATGAATAGAGTTTCATTGAAATAAAATTATTATTACCTTCTATGGAGAAAATCTTACAAGTGGTAGTAGGTTTTGAGTGCTTCTCTCTCCTTGATGGCTATTTAGGGTATAATCAGATTTTGTGTAAGAATAAGACAAGTATAAGATAATGTTCAAAAAAAAATGGGGAAAATATTCATATATAAAAATGAATTTTGGGTTGTCTAATAATATATCTAATTTAAAAAGAGGCATGCATATGACATTCCAAGGTTTGATGAATGATATAGTGTTGGTTAATCTTAATGACATCACGGTGTTATCCAAAGATGCAAGTGATCATTTGATTCATGTTAGGAAGATTTTTTAGAGATGTAAATAGTTTATAATATCTATTAATCCAAAAAAATGTGTATTTTCAATCCATGAAGGTAAATTCTTCCATTGGATTATCTCTAAGAAAGGTCTCTTTATAGATCCTGAAAGGGTAAGTGTTATCTTGGCATTATCATTGCCTAAGAATAATAAGGGGATATAAAGTTTATTTAGGAAGATAAAATTCATTAGGATTTTTATTCTTGATTTTTCTAATCTTTTCAAGCCTCTAACCTCTATGTTGAATGAAAATCAGAACTTTAATTGGACTAGAGAAGGAAGAGATAGATTTTGTGCTATCAATTAATCCATAACTCAAGCTCCAATAGCTCTAAATCCTAATTTCCAAAGAGACTTAAATTTTTATGATTTGGGAAATGAATAATTTATTTTATCTATATTAACGTAATCAAATTTGGAAGGTCTTGAATGCCCCATTACTTTATTTAGCTAAGGGTTAGAAGACTATGAGGTGAGATATATTTTTGTAGAGAAAAAAGTCCTTACTATTATAAGAATCCTTAAAAAATTCAAGTAAGTGATCTAAAAAAAATTAAATATGATGGTGTATCATACAAGCATCAAATATTTCCTCCTGAGTAGGAATTTAAATGAAAAAAGGGATATTTAGATCACCAAAGTCATGGAGTATGATGTTGATATTAAGGCTGCCAAATTGGTGAAAGGTAAAGTCTTATGTGAACACTTAGATTAAATTTTAAATATATAATGGAAGCTATCCTATCACTCCAAGATTATCCTAAAATATTTTTATCTTCATCTACTATAATTTAGATAGAAAACATAGTTAAATTCCTCCAAATAGTTGAGTGTCCATTAGGCCTAGATAAGGCTAAAAGGATACACTTCAGATTATAGTCCATTCCATATATTTTTGTAGATGGAAAAATATTTAGAAATGATCTTAATGGATTACTCATAATATGTATAGAGACTGATTAGGTTTAAAATTTATTGGTAGAATTTCATAATGGATCATTTGGTGGTCTCTTTGCACCAAAAACTAAAGCATTAATATTGATGAGAGATAGATATTATTGGACTAGATTATTCAAGGATTCACATTCATGGGTGATAATGTGCCAAAAGTGTGACTTATTAATAGGAAAATAAAATTATAGGGCCCTCCCTATCTATCCCATTCAAGTAGACTAACCTTTCATGCAATGGGGATTGGATTTCATTTGTATGATCAATCCTCCTTCAAGTACTAGTCATAAATGGGTATTGATTGCAAATAATTATTTTAATATATAAAAAAATGTTGTATCTCTTAAGTAAGTTAATTAAACTATTTTGCTAAACTTATATGAAGGTATAGTAACTAGATTTGGGTGCCTTATACAATTATTTTAGATAATGGAATGATTTTACTTAGTACTAGAATAAGTGAGTGGGTTGTGAAACATGTGATTCACCTAAGTACAT
Organism: Torreya grandis; assembly: GCA_037957365.1. NCBI lineage: Eukaryota > Viridiplantae > Streptophyta > Pinopsida > Cupressales > Taxaceae > Torreya > Torreya grandis. The sequence goes on along the minus strand of JARHVA010001607.1, from coordinate 207,428 downwards.
CCTCCAACTTTTATACTCAAATAAATGGACTAGTAAAGTCCACAAACAATAATCTCATTAAATTTATCAAGATAACTATCAAGGAAAATTAGAGGACATAACACATAAAGTTAAAGATAGCCTTCTGTACTAATAGAATAACTCTCAAAAGATCCATTGGTAAATAAACATACATGATTGTTTATGGAAAAGAAGATAAGATACCCATTTATCTTTATATACCTACTCTAGATCTCACACATTAGCTTAAAATGATGGATAATAATACCATGGAGTGTAGACTAGCTGGGTTGATGGAGCTAGAATAAATAAGAGATCATGCCGTGAAAACCATGGAGTCACATCAAGATAAAACCAAGAGATAATTCGACAATAAAGTTTTCCTAAAATCATTCCAATAAGGTAACCTTGTACTTAAATGGGATGAAGATAGATTCAGACATGGAAGAGATACCAAGTTTGACACTTTATGTTGTAGTCCCATGTCATCACTCATTATAAGTAACACAATTATGTTTATCTCTGAAATATAAATGGAGAAGTACATATCCAATTCAATGGTATACACCTTAAACATTCCTATTGTGGTCATTTTTATCCTATTATACATAGTAGAATAGTCTTTGTTTCCTCTAAGTTTATATCACATGTTTGTCTTGTGTGTGCTCCTTATTTTGTGGTGTCTCTTATTTTTGGTATGTCTTTCTTGTTGTGTGTTTGGGAAGGTATTATCAAATATATTATCTTGTTATCAAAGTTTTAAATTATTTTCAAGGTCTAATTCATGTTTCTTTATAAGTAATTAGGGACTTCATAGCCCAATGGATTGATAAGGTTATTGGTATAGAAGTTTAGTAAGATAACCAACCCCTATAAGTCACTAAAAATATTGACATTTTAACTTATTAGGATAAATGTCAATCACTATAATCCAAAAATTGACATTTTTCATTGATTTACCTTTAAAAATAGGTTAAAATTGGGTCTATGAAGAGTTTATCTTTCTTTAACATAATTTTAGAGAGGTTAAGGTAATTGTTCAATTTTTCTTGTGCTTCTCTATGATTTTATAGTGTCAAGTCAAACATGTCTCATGCTAGTCTAGAGGTCAAGAATGTTATTTTAGGCCATTTCCATTTATTTAATGTCATGTCATACTTATTTATGCCATACACTTGGTCAAAATGTCATGATACTTTAGTCTTAACATGATGGTGGTAATTATAAGCATCTTACATAACTATCAAGGAAGAATAATGATTTTATTTTTAGGAGAATACCTTGGTGCAAGGTAAATTGAGGCATACCATAACTAATTTTATCCTTATCAATCTTAAATAATGGTTATGAAGCATTTAAAGGACCAAAACATGACAAAAGCCTTTCCACTTCTTCATTGAGTCACTTGGAAAGGCAAAAAGGTCATTTTGTGATGTATGTTTCATGAAGGAGAGATAAATTTAAGACCAAATATCCCAAGGGGAATAGTTGACACTAATGGACTTCCAATTTATGTGATTAGTTATTAGATCAAGTCCCTCTCTTCATGAACAATCACTAAGAGTTTAAACATCTCTAAAACCCTCTTAAATCTTACAAACTCAATTTTCTCATTTTTGAAAGAACTTATAAGTTATTTTTTTCAACAAAATGGTTCATTGAGATCTTAAAACTTATATACCCTTAAAATATTTATAAATAAGATACATATGCATAAAAGAGTGGAATTTGTAGGTGCAAGTTTATAAGCTTTGAAGGTGCAAGTTGTGGGTCAGTTTAACACCATTTGAGTGGTTTTTATCTTATGATGAATCCAAAAAAAAATTAAAAATAAAAATTTCCATGTAATTTAACCACTCTCCATTCTTATCCAATCCAACATCCATCTCTAAAATGATGTTTCGATACTAACCCAAGTATGCAATTTTCAAGTGACAAAATATAGTCATGTAGCTAAACAAGTCTAAGGTTTTCAAGGTAATAGTTTTGAAGAAAAGTTTGAGACATTAAATGGGTTGTATATAACATTTTATAATCAATAAATAAGTTTTAAAATCCTCCAAGACCAAATTTTATGTAAAGTTATAGATGATAGACTTAGGGAAATTAATTTAATGTCCTTGAATCAGAGCTTTAAGTGTTGAAGAAGCAAGCTACAAGCCTCTCACTAACTCCTATGGTTTTAAAGATAATTAAAGTGTTTATAATAATTATAAACCTAAATAAAATCTCAATACCATTCATTAACATTTATGATCAGTATGACAAGATAAAATGTAGTCATAGACCTACAAATAATGGATCGTATAAGCCTATAGGAAAATTTGTGAAACTACTAACAAGTCTATGTATTTTATCATTGTGAAAAGGTATTAAATAAACTAATACTAACTTAATATTAATTAAAAAACATTTATGATCATAAAATTTGGATAAATAAATCAAAGGGAAAGTGAAATGGGTGTTAGGCCTAGAATATGCACCTACTTGCCAATACACAAAGGATGAGCATAAAAGGTAGGATTTACATATAAAATGAGGTGTAATAGATAAATTAGAATGTGGATATAATTTAAAAAGTTTAATAAAATTTAATATACATTTTTATAATAATAAACCATCCAATAAGAACCCTTTTCAAGCCCTTATAAGATGATACTACTAAAGGAGAACATAGAGGTCTACACATAAAAGATGGAGAAAAATTACAATTTTTGTGTTAATTATGAGGTTTGAAAGATTAATAAGGTTTTTTAATACATGGATAAATATTTAAATATTTTTTATAATATTTATAATAAAGATAAACAATTATTTTAAGTTAAAATTGATTGAAGAAGGTAGTTGGCTTGTTAATATCTAGAATGAGTAACTTTATTGTTTGAATTCCATCCTAAAGAAACTAATATTGGATTGGCATATTATTTTTTAGGTGATATATTACACATAAATATTTAATTATATAAGTTTTAAGACCCTAAATTAAAATCCTATAATATGAATTACAATAAAATGATGTTCAAGTCAAGATTAATGTTATAGGCTTGTCCAATAGGGTAAGAAGAGACAATGCAAGTTTTGAGTGTGAATTAGAATGTTAAGGATATTTGAAGGTGTGAGGAACCTTGATATATATTTATATAGTGTTTTTAATCCTTTTAAAAATTATAAAACATAAAAAAAAGATGATTAGGGTTAGAACTACAAGACCTCCTACAAACCCTTGCTATAGGTCAGAGCAAGTTTCAAGACTTTTAAAGGGATAAAAATATTTATAAAGTTATTGTATATTATTTTTATATTTTATATACCACATATAATTATTTAAAACAAAAAATCAATCATTTAGAGCCTTTTTTGCTTAAAATAGTCAAGTCAACCTCTATAATAGGCCTACAAAGCTCGAGAAGACAAATTTTCTCATGTGAAAAGTTAGTTTACAGGATAAATTGAGAATAATTTTATTAAGGGATGTAAATAATTTTTTTAAATTCCTAATTGTTTTAATTTTTTAATCAACCAAATCCCTATTCTTTATGAATAATCATTAAGAAGTTTTACATCACAAAATTGCCCATTAAGCCCTCAAAGAGCTCAATGACTGATATTAGTCATATAAGTGATTATAATGAAAATTAAATTAAATAAATTAACACTAATTACCTATTTGAGTCTTATTTTTATATATTGGATCCATAATCATGACATGTGTGGAGGAGGGGTATAAGCAAATAGTCTAATCTTCACTTTTAAGGCCTAAATTCATTATTTGGGTCATGATTGAGTTTCTTGACTAATGCAATATAATATATGGGGTTATATGGAGATATTATGACCTTATAATTTAAATTTAAGATCTTTCATGGTGACTTAATATGTTGTTAATTTGATAAGCCAAGCCAAAATGAAGGTTGTGTCTTCTTGCTTCCATAGAAAACTAAGTTGTAGACCTATTCAAGGTTATTTAAAGCATTAAAACTTTTGATTCATGTGTTTAAATATATATTTAAATCCTTGAAATGTTATAAAGGTTTTAAACAAGTCATTATGATGACTAAATGTAGTTTTGAAAGGCTAAAGTACATGCAACCTATTGATTTTATGGTGTTGAGAGCTTTCAATGACAACTACATGTTTCTATTGAGCTATTCAAGTTTAATATCATTTTAACATGATATTATAGGTTTTTAAGAATAATTAAAAAATTAAAAAATCAATACATAGGTCATGACATAAGAACAAGATCCCTATATAAGCTTTAAAGACAACATGAAGCTTCTATTGCATAGATACTTGTAGCCTTCTTCAGACTTCTCCTCAAGTCAGTTGTGAAGACTCCATTAAATATGGTTATGATCTTAAACAAATTTTATTTAACCTTTTAAAATATTTACATGAGGTGAGAAATTTTTTTATTAGTTCTCAAGCACAAGACTAGTCTTTCATGAATGAATAGACTCATTCTCATTGCCTTCCTTTGGATAATACAAGTTTTGACAAGAAGTTATAGGCCCTAATGATAAGGAGCATAGGTGAGGATTTTTGAAGTTTTATTTTCATTATAATAAGGTGTAAGAGTCATTTAATATATAATATTCATGTATCAATTTTCTAAAAAGGTCAGGAATGCTAAGTGTCAATAAGGAAACTTGTAACTATCATTCAAGAAGTGGATGTGTAACTCGAAGGATAAAGATTTAGTTTCAATAAGAATATAGCATTTCATGATGACATAATATGACATATACCAAGAATAAATACATAAAAACTTGGCCTAGAGGGTTGATAAAAAGAGGAAAATGCATTCTTTGCATGCTTGGTGGCAAAAGACTTCTATTTTGTAACTAGTTTTGTGCATGTAACAACCATGATGGAGTCCTTTTAAATCCTACCTCTCTCTATCTCTCTTTCTTATATAAATTTGTCCTTGTTTCAAATTTTAATGCATATTATATGTTATTATGTTTAATCCCTACTAAAATTTATATTTTATTTTTCTTTTGAAGTGAATGAAAACTTATTTTGCCTTCATCTCATATCTAGTGTGTTCATGGTGAATTGTTGATGAATGTTAGTTTTTATACTCAATATCATTGAATTTGTCCTCTTCATTATTTCCTATTTTTGATATAAACTATTATCTTAAAAATAATATGGTGTGTATTAGGTGGTTATGAAAATATTAATTATAGAAAACTTTCATTAGTGCCTCATTCTAGGCCTCTTGATTGTACTTCTTAATCAATATATTAGTTGAAACATCCATACTAAAACACATGTGCTAGAGAGATAATTGAATTTATGTGATTATGATCAGCCTTTTTTATATTTATAATTAGATTATATACCATAGTAAATGGCCTAAAATCTAGTGCATCACCTTTTTCTATTTTTTTCAGTAGATTTCTATGTCCCTTCCCATTGAAAATTGAGTAGGTTAGTGTTAGTTTTAGGTCTTTTATCAAGTGAGCTAGCCCTATCTATAGGTTCTCTCTAGTCATAGATCACACATAACCTTATAGATATCCCATTGTTTCAATTTTGTTAAGAGTTCCTAAAGCAAGCCTCTTTAAGGGTTCAACTCAAAGTGACAATAGTAAATATTTAGAGGATGAAAGAACCGATGGTCTTAGCAAGAGGACCAAAGGGAGCATAAAAAATAATGAATAAATTAAGGAGTATACTATTAGAAACACCAATATCAATAAGATTAATAAGGTGAATCAATAAATGTAGTAGGGTTTGTTGTGTTAGTTCTTATCTAATGTCTCTTTGTCTATTTTTTTTGTTTTTATTAGGATCCTTTCATTGAAACTTGGTGGATCCATGTTTGTTTTTTGTTTCTTTTTTGCAGGAATATATTTTTGTTTGTCTCTTAATTTGGAATTTTTTGTTTATATTTGATTATTTTTTAAAGGTTATTGGATCCTTTAAAAATCTTTTTATTTACCATAATCCAAAAAACAACTATTTAATTTTTAACTTTTCTTATTGTAATTTGTCTTTTTTTACTATTCTTGTTGTAACAATTATTGGTGTAAATTTTTTAATCTTTTTTTTTTTTTTTAAATTTATGTAACTAGTCATTTTATAATTTTTCCTTGTTTAATTTTTATTTGCCCATTTTTTCCTTAGAACATGTAACCATAGTTTAAGTAAGTTTCTCAACAATATAAGGTGTGATTTTAATTTGGTGGTACTATAATGGAGGTTTATAATTAGTGATTATCCCTATCAATAATTATTTATATTTCTATCTTCAAGGTCCAACAATTATTTGTATGATTTCCATGCATTTTATGATAGGAAAATATTTGGATCTCTTAATAGGATGCAAAGGATGAAAAGTGGTCAACTTATTTCAAAGAATGTCTTTTAAAGTTTCACTTAGTATCTTGTTAATTTTGTGAAAAAAATTTGAAACATTAGTTTTAAATGTATTTTATTTTTTATCCCATACTTAAGATGTAATTTTTGAGGCAAAAAATTCTAAAGTGGGGAAACATAAATGGAATTAACACTAACAAAATTAGGATTTTTGGTATATGAAATCTTATCCTCGAGTGATATAATAATTAGGCATAAAGTTTTAATTTGATTTAATAACTCATCTATTAGTTTCATATTAATAATTATTCTATCTATAATATATTCACAAGCACAATCGTTAATCACTTTTGAATGATTATTCATAAATACTATCAATAGGGTTCATGGGAGGTGGAAGGGGTGAGGAGGAACATTATAATGAAATATAATTTGTACTAAAGGATGGGTTACACTACCTATTGATATAATCATATCATGAACCATATAATCCAATATAATCCTTTGGTAAATAATAGTGATGGAATTGTATCTATCACAGTTTTAAGGAGGGATAAAATAATCACATTTGAAGGAACTTATGATTCCACATGCATAAAAAAGAGTCATAATTAATTGTAAATTTATTTTATTTTACATTAATTTTACTCATTTAAATAAATTATTATGAATATATTGCATATTTTAGGTCAACTGCATGTAATTATTACAATCATTGCTTGAATTAGAAAATATACTATATGAATATATATTATAGCTATATTATAATGTACAAAATAAAAAATGGCCAGTTGAATAAAACAATGAGAATGTTTTGGAACCCAAAATATGATTTTTATTTACAAAAATAGTAGATAAATTAAACCCATAAAATAATTTTAATATAGGTACACCATTCAACTTTTAGATGAAATTTACTAAAAATAGTAAATTCCAAATTCCAAAAAATACATTTAATATTTTAATAAACAAAAAAGTTGTTTATCCACTAAATAAATCTAACAAAAACCTCTAAGTATTTTAAAAATACAGTCGTGAATTATAAAATAAAATAAAATAATGACCCTAATAGAGAATGCCCTAATATGAGAATAAGCATGAAACCCAAGGGAAAAAAGTAGAAAACATCCTATTTTTCCTTATGAAACTAAAAATTATTTATCGATTAGGCCTAAAAATCAAACCCTAAGGTATAAATATTAAATCCCTAGAAATAATGAATAAACCCTAAGGAAAAACCTCTTGTTTGGACATTCACACTAGATAAAGGAGTTCAAAAATATGTTTTACCTTATTTTGGATTAGTAAACCCTAAAAAATGTTAAAATTTTAATTAATTCAAATTAAAATATGAATTTAAAATGAAAAATTTGATTTAATATTTTACTTGATAATTATAGAAATTACTAAGAGGGTTGAGGTACTTAGTATTTTATTGAACTTTGAAATTCTAAAATTGAATGAAAATAATAGGAAAGGATAGGAAAGGTAAGAAAATGGATTATGATCCAAATTATTAATTAGATATTTGGGTGTGATTGGATAGGATTGATAGCTTTTAGTTGGTACTAACTAATGCTTGTGAATATATTTTAAAGATTTTATCTGTGTTGATTCTACTTATCTATAGTTATAGGGTGTTGTGCTACAAATATTTTGTCTTTATGTGTAATCCTGAGGGATAAATATGTGTGAAATACCCATAAACATGTTTCCTTTTCTTTAAAAATTAGTGTTTTATCATATTCTAATAATGTGAACTTTAATTAGGATAAAACAAGAATATTATTCAAATTTCAATATATGATAATTAAGAATAAATATGAATATAAAGGATTGTAAATAATTTTACAATTGAATTTTTTAAATATATAAATATAAAAAAAGGATTATATACTTAGATTTATCCTATTTTATTTAGGACTCAGACAAGTGTAAGATGGCATGAAGAAAGACAACCTAGGTTGTGAGTCATTCATACTAGGAGGTTCTAGATCTTTATGCACTCATTTGGTATCTTCAACCTAGGATTGGTACCATCATGATGGTATGTTCTTAGTTGGATATTTATTTATCTATATATTTTTATCTTATATTTTTTATAAAATTTTTAAACTTTTTTTGATGTGTCCTTATGTGAAGTAGAAAAGTTTCATTGCTTGTTCAATACCCAAAAATCCATCTCTTCACATCAAAATCCTAGTTCCTCTTAAATATTAGTTTAGACCTAAAAATGGTGAAAAGGGTAGGTTGATATAGCATACACCATTACCGAATGATTTTTTGAGTGCTACATATATATCCAATACTCTAAGGAAGTAAATCAAGCCACATGTAGTTTTCTAGGTTAAGTGTATTTGTGCAATACTACTCATTCAGCATATGCAACCTTTGAAATATAGGGTAGACCTCTTGAATTTGTAAGTGTTTGAGTGTGATTCATAATTTCTTTTTAGATGATCCATATGCATAAAATTATTTTTTGTTTATGTGAGTGAAATTAGGTAATTTTTCATGCCACTAGCTTGGTATGTAAATGGGTTGAACCATATTAATGATTTTTTTAAAAAATTATTATTACTTTGTGGGAGATGGAAGTTTGAAATTCATAAATAACCATTTGGATGGTATGTTTCAAATATGAAGTTTCCATTCATGAGACAAGAGTATTATTTTGATAATATTGAGGTGTCTAAGTAAGATAGATAGATATTTTTAGAATATATTATAAGTTTCTTATATATTAATAATATTCACTTGTAATTATTTTACCTAAATATAACATTTTAGTGTGATAAAATCATGAATTAGAGTCATATATGTGTGCAAAAGTTATGTAGGGTGAAGTTAGTTAAAAAATGACATTATCAAGTGTCTAATACCATATTTTAATATCTAAAATATATAACATTTTATTTTAATATTTAAATTCAATAAAAATACTATATAAAATGATAAATATGTACCTAAGTGTGAAAAACACACTTTTTCCTTGGAATAAATCTCCAAATGTGCAAGCTACTCAAAAAAAATTGCATTGAAAATGAAATAGTCATTATCCATAGAATGAAATTTGAAATCTTTACCATACTTTAATTTTTTATATTTTTAAAGAAATAAATATTATACATATATGTGGGTGATACCATGTTGTCTTATAACTTGTTAGAGATACATATATGTGGGTAAAACCATGTTATCATGTAACTTATTAGATATGATGATTCTATGTTGAAGTAATAGATAATGGTTCCTCATATTGAACCATTTGATATATGAGGGTGATCAAATCCAATATTTTGTATGGCTATTCAAGACCATAGGTTGGGAAGATAAATTTCCTAACCCTCATGTGTAATGAGTAGTGTAAATGTTCTTGTACATCATTGAACCTCAACTACACTAACTCAAATAACTAATCTAGATCTGATATTTAAACTCAATATGGTAAGGTGGACACCTATTGGGTGAGTTTTGAGTAACTAAAATTCCTTTTATAATCATTCAACCTCAATCACATTACCTTAATAAATTTAAATCAATCAATGCATGTTGACTTATATATTCAATGTTTCTCATAACTCAGTGTCATCAAATTTTTTTTGCAAATAAATAACTATACTAGTTCTCACTACCAATATGTAAATTTAGATGAACAAGTATCATTTCCCTACTAAATTTATTCCAACTAATATCTAAAATAGTATAAATGATCATTAAAAAATATCATCCCTCACTGAATTAGTGTAAACTGATATCAAATGATATGCATATTTATGGTAAAGTTGAAAACCTGTATCTCAAATTTATTTGTGTGTAAAACTATAATTTATATTCTTATAAATTGTGTGTACCCACATGGAATATGTACTCAAGTATATCTTAATATGTACTATGTATATCATGTCTTTTTAATGGGATCGTATATGTATGAGATATGCCCTCTAAATCTATATCTATGTGTGAATATATATCTCAACTAAACCCATTTGATTTCTAAACAAATCTAACTTCCCTTAATTTTATACCCTACCTCAAAATTATTTTTGTTACCTTTGGAGGATTATGTATCTATGATAATCCCACTAATGTTCCCAATTTTCTTAGGTGAAGGATGTATCCTAAAAGTCAATTATCTCAAAGGATATTTAATTGTATCATGTTAAGTATAAATATATCATGATGTAGAATAATGTAAAAATGTGATAATATGTCATCATAGAAATGTATATGTCATAAAATCATGTATGAAAAATATGTAATACAAGGCATATAATTTTAATGTGAACATAGATGTATAGATTATGCACATATTATTAATCATCACTATCATAATAACCAAATAGGACTATATATTAAGCAAGTACATGATATAAATTATGGAACCACATTCAAATATAAAGGTGTGTGACAAGGATCACATCACCCATAAACATAAAAATCATGTAAGCTCAATAATACATGTCATGAAATTACACACAATTTTATATATAAGGCCGAGTATTGCATACAATGGACATAAATATGTTAAAACAAACAAGGATAAGGGACAAAAATAAATCCCATAAATATTTCACAACAAATAAGTCATAGGGTCACACATAATTTATATAAATATGCTTCGAACAATAAAGGCCAAGAGTGACATACCATAGGCAATAAATGACTATAATATCATGTAAGAGAGTAATATCATTAATGAATCCCATCCATGCATATCAATTCCAAATCATATTAAAGTAGCACATCCATGTAGTTGTGTAAGATATGAGTTACTATCAAGAAATGTTTAAGTAATATATGTAGCTCAACATGGTAAACTCTCATTATAATATATAACATGTGATAGTGTGACCTATAGATTAAGATGTCCCCAACATTGGCATGGCCCCTAGGTATAACAAAGTCCAACATCTATGTGTCCATGTATGGTTTATATGTCTAGTATCACACTCATATACTATGAAACACATGTGTGTATTAAAATAATATTCCATATACCAAACATGTGATAAATAACATATATAAATAGTGTATCTAATTGACATTTCATGCTCAATTCCTAGTTTTTTAAAATATTTCAAATGTTTTTTTTTATTTTTTTTCAAATTTTCAATTTTTTTTATATTTTTGATTTATTTTATATTTGAATGTGTTAAAAAAATTACCACATTAATGGGATATCCATTGGAGCATTTGTACCATTGGTGCAAGTGTCACCTTTTGTCATATAAAAGTAATAGGTATAGTTGTATCAGAATCTCAGTGGGAATCAGGTGTTATAATGTAATTTTCATCATCACTACTCACATGATGATGTATATTATAAGAAACTCAATAAGGTGTAGGATCATTTGAATTATATTATGTAGTAATAGGATGTATTGATGATTATGATCAATATAAAACATGATCAACTATCTTGTGTACTAGCATGGTGTGTGTTATAGTAGATAATGGCATCTATGTGTCTTGAATAACTCTCTAATGTAATGACTTATATAAAATTGGTTGCTTAGGAGATTATACTACTCTTCTCTGAACTAAGTGTATAGAGATATCTTGAATGGGTGAAATGAAATTTGTATAATGATCATGAATATGATTAATATCCAACTATAGTGGTGGTAGGGATGGAGGAAGAGAAAACACTAGATGAAAAGGGTACCTATAGAAAATTACTAGAATTATGACTACCTTGTTGTAGTGTATATACTTGATAAATTGATGATCTATATATGGTATTTCATGGAAATTTTGTATCCAAGGGAATCCCAACAACTTGTCAAATACCAAGTTACTTAGTACAACTATGAATGAAGTAGATACTATGGTAGAGCCTACCTAAATAGGTAGCATAATGTATTTGAGAGTGTTTTTTATATTTCCATTAAATCCTTTAACAACTCTTTTAGTACCATTTATATATTTTTGTGTGTATCTAATGGAATTGAGAAGTGTCATTATGCAATTTTTTTCACTTGAGCCATTGTCAACCATGACACTGTATATAGGTTTATTATTAACATAAGCAAGTATGAATGCTTCATGAATATCTAAATCATAATCAATAAAACCAATATCATCAAAGCTAATCATTAGTCATTGTGGTGGTATGTATATATGTGTACCAATAAACCTCTCACTTATGTGACCATGTGTTATATGAGGAGGTTTTGCATTGTGAGTATGATTTACTTCACAAGTATCCTTAGTCTCTATTGTCTCATGCTTTAAAAATGGGTCATTGAATATTTTAAGCTTATAATTCACATTTTTATGTGGTTTAGACTCCTGTATAGGTTTCATTATCTCAATAGTGTTTTCATCAATAGTATTTTGTATCTTATGCCATCACTTGAACAATTTATTTATATGATTTCCAACACATTGATGATAATTGTAATAAGTATTTTTATCATATCCTCTAGGTAAGGGTTTACTCATGTCAACCTCTAGTGGTGGGGATAGGTATGAAGTTACACTCCAATTTTTTTGGTAATAGATTTTTTAGGAGGTTGAGGTAACCTTGAAAAGTTCCTCTTCAATGGAATGCATAAGGTAAGATATTTTTTAGGTTTTTCTACTTTGTTAATCATTTCCTTTGTATCATTATAGTTTACCTTTTATCTTGGTTTTATTTGAAACTTGGTTGTTAACATAGTTAGATCAATAGGTGTATAATTGATTTTGTTAAAAGCTATGAGTTTGACTTACTGATCTTTTATTGTATGACATAACTCATCAAAATACTTAAATTTATTAAATAAATTGGAATCATAAAGTGGTGTACGAAAATAATTATTTAAGATGTCTTGTATTTCATTTTATGCCATAAAATTGATCATGTTAGCTAGCATGGTCTTATAAAAATTTACATACTCACTAAATGGATCATTATACCCTTTCTTGAGTTCATAAATTTATAAATTAGATAATTTGTCATCATTATTGATTTTTTTTTTTTTAAAAAAAAAAAAACTAATCTACCAAATTCATTAAAGCGCTAACTAATTGAGGGGGAAGTTTATGGAAATATCAAAAATCATATTATTTTATAGTCCTTGGGAACATTGTATTCAATAATTGATTGTTGATTGCTTAATTTAAAGGATCACCTTTATCATTGTACAATATAATCTTAGGAGAGATAAAACCTATAGAAAATGGATAGATTAAAATATTAGAGGCTAATGTATTATGGATAAAATTATGTTAATCCATCAAATTATTAATTCTATATGTACCTTTCTATAACTAAAACACCTTATCGTATAGATCTAAAACTATTTTATTGAGGGAATTCTATATATGTGTGGTTGATGATGAAATATGAGAAGTCATCATAAGATTTCATTAGGCTAGGTTATTGAGATAGGCATATAAAAATAAGGGAAGCCTTGTTTTATCCTCATGCCTCTAATAGACATCATAGATGTAGATACAAGTGTAGATGTAAAAATAGTATCAATGGTAGTTGTCTAAACATTGGTGGTTAGATTGTTAATTCAAAAGGGTCTATTGACAATAATAAATGGATTTTTTGTTATGCCTCAAAATTGGCACCCCTATATGTGTGTGTTTCTTTGGAGACTAGGCTTAATTTTTAAATCATATCTAATGCTTAAGGATTTTGATGAATTCAGTGTTGAAAATTATGAAAGTCTTTGACATGGTCCATATCAGCCCCATTAATTTCATTAAGATAAATACTATTTTTTTCTTCATGAGTATATTTATTATCATATTATAAATGAGTAATTTCAACATAGTTGTATATTTTTAGATGTTCATGATAAATTACATCATCAAAAGAAGAGTAAACATTAATTTTATTATTAGCCATTTTAGATAAAGCCAAAGGAATATAATTTAATCTATATGAGCCCCACTTAATTTATCACTCTATCTTAAAAGTACAAGGAGAATGTGGATGAATTTTTTATGCACACAAATATAATGAATGAGGTAACCTATAATATTTTTGGATCTCTATGGAGGTAAACTCCACCTTAGGGCACAAGTTATAAGTATAGATTGAAACAACTAGGTGGTGAAATAATCGACTAAGCATGTAGGTTGTTAACCAAGTGATTATGGGTGAGTATATCCTAACATAAACCAAAATCATATTTGATTTGGATGGGTGATAGTCTAATATATGGTGTGTAGATCCCAAAATAAACTCAAAAAGGGAATGTAGAGTAGAAAAGAAAGTTCCATAATCAAGAAAGGGGTTACTTCTAGGTTAGCCTTTACATGGATAAGTATCTTTGAACTAATGTTTACAGCTAGCATATAGTATTACATGAATATAAACATAGTGAGGGAGTTTAATGGAAAAAAACTATAGTAAACTCCAATATCTCAACTAAATTTTGATCTTATTTAGAGTAGTTATTGCACACCCTTATAACATAGGATTATGACTCAAATCAAGGAGGTATCTAAAGCAGTTGTGGTTCAATTTAAAAATCTAAATAAATAAATACACTTATATATACTTAAATACATGAAATAATCAACCTTATTGCTTATAATTAATGATATTATCCAACTTTCTACTAGTTGTTGAAAATCCTAAACTAGCATATATCAAGAATAACTAAAAATTATAAGTAATTTTTTCACACCTTGGATTAATGAATCAACAATAGGAAAGAAATCACAATCAATTACATGGTTTTAGAGAATAAAATAATTAACATAATTATATGAAAATCCAAATATTTCTTCATGTATTGATAAAAATGTCAACTCCTTTGAAATGGGAGAACTACAAGTATATATAGACTTGGGGAAGGGGTATCCTCATCCCCCAAATTATTCCAAAATGAAATATATATATGTGAAATATCTAAACAATAATTATAACTCAATGTAGACTCTGTATGTATAATTAGGGATGGCTAAAATTGTATTCTTAAATTAAGATGTATATTAAAAAACCATGCAATGTGTGTGTTACTAGATTACACAATTAATGCTTACATGCATCATGAATATCATACAAATAGAAGGAAGCCTCAATTTACATATATTAACTCCCATGTAATATATATATATATATATATATATATATATATATATATATATATATATATATATATATATATATAATCTGAGGAAACTAATATTTACTTGATGTTAGAGTTTGCATGCCTAAGGGATTAACACTTGAAGTGGCTGATGGAGTTGAACTGGAAGTTCTTATTATAGCTTGTTTTTGACCTTCAAGTCTAGATAACGATTGTAGGTGTGATCATACTAAGCTTTGATTATATCTATATTAATAACGGGTAGTCTATGAACCTTGGAGTCTTCAGTGAGTAGACACCCATGATCATTATTTGAGGATCTATACTCCAATTTAATAATTTGAACCTCTATCACCTTATTCTTAGTAAAACCAATGTCTTGCTAAATATCCTCCATGGTGCATCCTTTAAGAATTTGTTTAAAAATTTTAGCAACCATCTAAAGTAACTTATCAAAATTGTCCCTATCAATCAAATTCCCTCAAGTGTCCCTTACTTGAGACAAATTTAACTCTTTTAAAATTTTCATAACTTGTTTCTCATGTTTTTCCAACTTTGGAATTAAGGCTTGTGTGTTAGTTACCCATTGATGATATTATTATGTTTTGATAACTACCAAATTAAGGGAATTAATTGCCTCAAGAGGAGTCATTAAATGTAGATGGCCAAAAGCCTTATTGGTAGTGCACATTATGAGAAAGTTTAATTTATTTTCTTCTTCCTTCAAATAATTAAATAATTTGACAATCTCATCCAAATGGGGAGACATTTCAATATTTATTGTACTAATAGAATCAATAATATTGTATATCCTAATAGTTGTAATTAGCACATCATCTTCTATCTCCCTGGGAATATGCATAATATAAAGTTGTTCTAGCACTTGATTTATCTCTTTTTTCAACTCTTTCCTATCTTGATTCATGCCTCTATGGAGATTCATCAAGGAATATATGTGTGTTCTTAAATAGGCCATAAAATATTCATTGTATGGGGATTTCCAAATTCTTTGATTATTCCTTTTAGATAAAGAAAATACACCTTGTCTCTCTTCAATTATTAGGATTTGGCCAGATTCATCTTGTATCTTTATTTTCTTAATTCTTTGAATGGTCCCTATATATTTGTGAAAAATATATATAAATATGGGAAGTTCATAAAATACTATATTTGGCCTTTGGGTATCTTAGGCACTTAAGTATTTTACCCATGTGGAATTATAAGTTCCCCTATATTGACTAGTTGTGTGTCCTAGCTCATTCCCCTTGACATAATGTCTTCTGAAGAGAGCATCAAGGCACTTACTTATAGTGGGTCTATAAAATATGGGAATATAATTCTCTACCAATCCAAGTTGTCACTTTGGGGAATTGGGTGCATAATGTACATTATCATTTTATCAAAATTTTAAATGTCACAATGGTAGTTATCTAAGGTATGCTATATTGTGGCACATACAAACCTAATTTTTCCACTTTGATAAAAAAATAAGAACTCCTATAGTTTTCTTATAATGAACTTCCCTACCCCTAATAGTTCTTATCAAAATTTGGGAATCATAAAAAGGACTTGAATCTATTATTCTATTAATTTAGGGGTATAAAAGTATAGTACTAACTAAAACCTATTGTATAGTTGATCTTAAACCTCAAAATGACAGGTCACATATTTGGCTCATTTTGAGTAATTCTAAGTCCATTTACTATCATAAAACCTAGGATTCATTACCTCAATAAACATGAATAAATCACAACAAACATACATAATATTCAAAGCCGTTCACTTTTAGGTACCATTGAATATGTTTACAAAACATAAAATTTTAATAGTGTGTATGTGAATGAAGAAGATTCATGCCACATGATTTTTTTCTAATATTATATATAATGTTATTCATCTATATTATATTTTTTCCAAACATGAGAACTTATATCCATGATCCTATACATGTCTTCATATGCAATGCATATGCCTCCAATGTCACAATTTGTAAATAAATGTCTTATATATGAAATAATATCATATTTGAACCAATATAAATTCTATGAATCATAAAATCTATCCCAAAATCTATATTTTCTTCTCATGGAAGCTTAACTCTCCATGAAAATCCCACTAGCCTATGAGTTACTCATCTCAAAATAAAAGAGTTAGCTATATCATGTTATGTAGAAATATGTAATCATGTAGATCATCTTAAAATGTGTAAAAAGGTTATAATAATATTAATATATCATTAAATCATGTATGAAAAATATAATAATAGGAATATAAGTGTCATGTCAATATAAATATTGTAATTAGGCATGCGGTAATAAGTATCATTACTATAATCACAAAATAATACTATGAAATAAAAGTTTCGTGATGTGAATCATGGCACTACATAAAAATGGAGAGTTATGTGATATTTATCACATCACCCACAAACTCAAAAATATCAACAAGATCAATAGATAATGTCATGTCCATGATCACACAATATCACTCAATGTCACACAAGGCCAAAGGACACATATAATGGATAATAAATGTCATACACACAAGGATAAAGGACAAAAATAATATATGAAAAAATATCTAAAATGTAAACAACAATAGTGAATCATATAACATGTGTAATTAGTCTACACTATCAATATATGTCAATGTCACAACATAGAAAAGTAGCATATCCATGAGATATAACATTGTATAGAATATGATAAAGTAGAAAGACATGTTTAAGTAATAAATGTAGCTCAATATGTTGAATCTAAAGGTCATATAAATATATAATTTTTAATAATGTGACATGTGTAATAAGATGACCCTAACATTGGCATGGCCCCTAAAAATATGAATGTATAACATCTATGTAGCCATGTATAATATGTATGTACTAAATCACACTCTTGTACCATGAAATGGAAGTGTGTATAAAAAATGATATGTAATCTTCAAAACATGTGATAAATAACTTATATGAAAAATGAAACTGGAATTCATGACATGCTTAGATCTAGATTTTCTATGTTTTGAATATTTTGTATTTTTGAAATCTTTTGAATTTTGACATATGTTGATACAATCAAACAAGATAAATTAGCAAGTATTAAAAAATATAAGAAGGGGAGGGATCCAAATTATCTAAAATGTGTGCCAATGCATAGTGTGCACTAGATGTAATGACATGGAAAAGAGGATGAAGTGAAAGCAAGAAACATACCCTTACTATGCATGTGAATCACAACATCATAGTTCAAGGGATTCTATGGATATTATATTAAATATTCACCTAATTATAAATAATCATGGTATTATTTTTTAGTATATATATGATATTATAAGTGAAATTTAAGGCATAGTCAATATGTAATTGTGATAAAGTAATATGTTTCAAAATAATTAGCATTAGATTGAAGCTATTATAAAATATGTATGTATTTATGTATGTATGTATGGATAAATATAAAGAATCAAAATTCAAGGGAAAAGTTAAAAATAAAAAATGAATGAATAGAAAAATTATCAATACAAAATTATATGTACACATATATGTCAAAATAGAGTAGTAGAGAAAATTAGCTATCATCCCCATGGTAAAAAGCTATGTATGATAGTTTTTTTCCTACCAATAAATGATACCATCAAATGGATGTTCATATTCATTTCATGTAGCATACATGTATTAATCATAAATTATATTTCCATGTTCATCCTGCATATTAGACATGTCATTTTAATCATCTTTTATATCTGTAGTAGGATATGGATTACCAATTTCACTATATTATGGAGTTAATTTATAAATATTTTGATTTTTAGTATGTTATATGATATTAGTATCATGTTCTTCCATTTTTATTTCATTATATTTATTTTATTGATTATTGGTTGAAGGTTTTTTATCCTCTTTTTGTTCTTACTCTAAAAGTGTTTCCTTTATCATCAAATTTAACAAAATAATTACTATCATCAAGTGTTTCCCCTTGAAAACCATGATTATAATATTATTCTTAATAGGTACATATTTATTTTTATCTTCCTTATTAATCACATATTTGTTATCACACTTTATTTTTTATACTCCTCTTCTTTTTGTAAATGTTTCTTTTTGTAATTTTTCCTTTATGTAATTGTTGACATTTTGGCCTCCTAGGCCAAATGTCAACCACTATAATCCAAAACTTGACCTTTTGCATTGATTTACTTAAAAAAAGGTTCAAATAAGGTCTATGAAGAGTTTATATTTATTTAAGGTAATTTTGAATAAGTTATGGTAATTTTTCCATTTGTCTTGTGATTGTCTAGGATTTTCTAGTGTCAATGAGAGGATCCTCCTGCAATAAATTGATAAAAATGCACAAAATAATAGATTTGTAAAATTAATAGAAGCATTGAAATTATTATATTGATCACAAGCCACTTCAATGGGTAAACATCCTTTAAGAAATATCAATACAATCAATTCATGGATGCCTTCATTAGCCTCAACACTTATTTACGAATTCTAATCTAAGCAACTAATACTTCCCATGAATGTGGGATAAAATAAAATTCACAAGATGACTTAAAAATAATATGTATCCATAGAAAATAATATATGACAAAAGTAAAGAGAAGAGATATCATGGGTTCATAACACCCCCTCCCTCTTAGAAAAATCTTTGTTCTCAAAACATTAGATGTGGGAATTGGTATTGAATCTAAAATAGTGGTTCCCATGTTGCATCCTCTAGTTTCATTCCATGCCACTAAATTAAATACTTAGTGATGGAATAGGAGTTAAGTTGTCATTTTTGCCTATCTAGGATTAGTTCTATCTCAAGAAGAATGGATCCTTTGTTATCAAGTTTTGCTAAAATAGTCTTCACTCCGATGTTTGTGCCAAGAACTTTATTTAAATAAGAGACATGAAAAAATGGGTCAACTTGGGAATAAGGTGGGAGATCCAACTTATAAGAAACCATCTCAATATTTTGAATAACCTTATAGGTCCCATATAAATTAGGAGCTAGCTTATGATGCCCTTTGAGATTTATGGAGGATTATTTGTAGGGCTACAGGTGAAGAAAAACCATATCACCTACTTGAAAAGTATGATCAAAATGGTGTTGATATACCTATTCTTTAATTTTATTTTGTGCCATATGAAGATTATCCCATAGGGTAATGAGGATCTAATACTTGGTTTAGAGAATCATGTCAGCTGCTTGAATTAATCAACTATTAGGGGTATATGGAAGGAGCATTGGTGGTGCTTGACCATAGACTGATTCATATAGAGTCATTATCATTAAAGTGTGGTAGGAAGTATTGTACCACCATTAAATGAGAGGGAGCCACTTTTCCCACTAATGTTTTTATTATGAGGTGAAGCAATGAAGGAAAGTTTCCATGCATTTGTTGATAAATTCAATCTATCCATCCATTTGTGAATGATACCCCACACTCATCTTCAGTTAGGTGTCAGTGCATAGAAATATTTCTATCTAAAAATGGTTGGTGAGGGTTGCATCATGATCTAAGATAACAAATGAAGGAATACCACAAAATAGAAAATTTGGTCCAAAATAAATTATGTGACTATGGAGGTGGTATAGGGATGGATGAGGGCATAAAAATGACTATATTTGGAGAGACAATCAACCAAAACCAAGCTCACCATTTTAACTCAAAATTTAGGGAGACCCTTAATGAAATAAATATAAATATCTATCCAAATTTTGATAGGGATGGGAAAGGCTTCGAGTAACCTAGGGATGAGTGTTGTTTCACCCTTGTTGTATTAACAAGTATCACATTCAAACACCATCTATTAAATTTCCCTTCCAAAATAAATTACATCATTCCCACTCATAAGTTTTGAGATAATGAGGATTCATTGACATACCCCTACTATAAAGAATCAAACTAATTCAGAATAGGCATGAAAATAGCTAAAAAGGAAGCTTGGTCTACAAATGTGTGAGATAGAGCATTAGCCATAACATTATCCTTAATCTTCTTGTAAGCGATCTCATAGTCATAACCCATGAGTTTTTTGACTCATTTATATTGTGATGGGAAGAAGAGACCCATTGTTCCAAGAAATATTTTAGACTCTAGTGATCAATTTTGATGCAAAAATTATTTCCCAGTAGGTATGGCCACTACTTCTATACTATATGCAAAATGGCCATCATTTCCTTCTCATAAGTAAATAGTACTAAATTATTTCCATAAAGGGATTTTATGGTGAATTCAATTGGGCATCCTTATTGGAGGAGAATAACACCAAGTCCATTTCTACAAGCATTACTCTTGATAGTGAAGGTCTAATAATAATCTATCATAGCTAGAATACGTGTAATACACATAGCTTATTTCAATTATTCAAATGCACACTCAGTATCTTGTGTCTAAGTAAAATCATCCTTTTTCAACATATTTTTTAGTGGAATTTCAATCTTCCCATAATCCTTGACAAGCTTGTGATAGTATCTAGTCAACCCCAAAAAACCATGGAGGCTCTTGAGTGTCTGAGGATGCAACCAATTTTTCATGGAAGCTATTTTCTTAGGATCCATTTGAACCCCTTGAACTGAAATATTATTCTTATTATACTTCAATTCATCTTGGCCAAAAGTAAATTTGGATTATTTTACAAAAATATGATGGTCAGAGAGAAATTGTGGTGCGAGCTTTAGATGTTGGAGATGCTCAAACCATGTTTTAA
The DNA here is from genome assembly GCA_037957365.1 of Torreya grandis. Lineage (NCBI taxonomy): Eukaryota > Viridiplantae > Streptophyta > Pinopsida > Cupressales > Taxaceae > Torreya > Torreya grandis. Next base: position 185,363 of record JARHVA010001607.1, on the reverse strand, counting down.
TATAGATGAGGATATCATCAAAGAAACCCATAATGAATTTATATAGATAGGTTTGGAATATTTTATTCATCAATTCCTAAAATTTTTAAAGAACATTATTAAATCCAAAGGCCATGGCCACAACCTCATAGTGGCCATCATGCATCAGAAAAGTTGTCTTAGGGATATCATCCTCATGAAGTTGGATCTGGTGATATCTAGAGTGGAGATCCAACTTGGAGAAAAAATGAGAGCCATGAAGCTCATAAATAATAGGGATAAATAACTTGTCCTTTATTTTGAGGTGATTAAGTACACATAAATCAATGTAGAGGTGCCATGACCCATCTTTTTTCTAGACAAGGAAAATTAAGGAAGAATATGGGCTGGTATTAGGGTAACTAATGCCTTACTTCAGTAAGACTCAAATGAGCATCTCAATCTCAGTATTTTAATGAAATGGGTAGTAATAAGGCCTGATGTTAGGATGATTTATTCTAGGAAGGATCTAAACATTGTGGTTCTCTAGCCATGAAGGTGGCAATCCCACTAGCTCAACAAAGACATGTGCATAAATATGCATAATGGTTTGTAGATCAAGAGTAGTGGGGATTGTTAATGGTTTAATTTGAATGAAATGGAGCTAAGTAATGACACCATTTTAATTATTCTTAATAATGTTTTCCATATAATTTGAACTTATGATGTTGAGATATCCTAGTTCTAAACCTTTCATTATGTGTTTTTGCCCTTTTTCTAAAAACTACAACCAAAATTTTGCAAAATCCCATAGAATAGGTCCAAGTGTGCATAACCACTAGGCTCCCAAAACAAAATCACATACACCTAAGGGTAATAAAAACATATTTGAGCACAAGTTATAATCTCTAATAGAGATATGAACATTGTGATACTTCCCTTTGCAAGGTGATATTCCCCCACTAGTAATCATGACTTTAAAGTTAGAGAAAGGATGGATAATAAAATGAACCTATTTGGTGATCTAAGGGTCAATGAATTTATGATTTCTAATTGAATAAATGAGTATTATGAGATGGAGATTTTTAAAATAACCCTTGACCTACATGGTTTGTGGGGTAGTGATTCTAGCTAAGTCATGGAGAGAGATCTCTGGTTGGTCTTCTTGAGAACCAGGCTCCAAAATCGAATGAGCTTGTTCTAGATCATTTTTTGTATCCTATAAATTTTCCTAATATTTAGTTTCAAATAGAGAGTCCACATCCAATAGGTAGAGATTTTTCAAGACACATCAAATTCCTTGAGTGAATTTATCATCATAGTTATAATATAGTTCTTTTTCTCTATAGGCTTGTATCTTTGCTTTAGTCAAATGCTTGATAGGAGTGGTTCTAGGGGTTAGAATTATTTGAGATCATTGTGGAGCTATATTTTTGAATGGAAGAAAATTATATTAGAATCATTGCTAAGCTGTGATCTTGTCCTCTACCAACTTATCCAACCCTAAACATTCCATCATCATGTTGGGCTGAAACATTTTTACCTTAGATCAAATTACATCCTTCAGTCCACTAAAAAAGTAACTCCTAAATAATTCATCAGATAATCCCTCTATGTAATTGGCTAATTTTTCAAATTTTATTTCATATTCTCCCATGGTTCCTATTTGGTGAAGTTTAGTGAGTTCTCTAGTGAAGTCATGAAAAGTAAGAGGGCCAAACCATTTCAAAATGAGGGTAAAAAAATTGGTCTATGTGGATTCATCATGAGCCTTGGTATACCAATGATACCATTGAAGGGATTAAAGTTCCAAGTGAAAGGATGCAGGTGGGACCTTGTTGGCAGCAAAAGTATTATATAGACTAAAATATTATTTCACCTGATAGATCCATCCAGTTGGATTTGCACCATTAAATCAAGGAAAATTAAGATTTGGCCCATAATGATTGATATAAGAATAAAATTTAGTGTTTGAAGAAGACTCTAGATGTCATCTATTGTTTATAGTGGTATGTTGAAGACTGAAGTCAAGAATTTTTTCAACAAGATCTTTGATGTGGGTCTTGAGGGTGGTAACTTCATCCTCCATGTTTTTCTCTCTTATTTAGGTTACTGCCATGACCTGAATAACAATGTTTTTTTTTGAAATGGATAGTAAAACTAGATTTAAGACATGTTTAGTAAAGAAAGTTTTGAATTTGGGCAAAAATGGAAGGGGTAAAGGGGATTTTAATAATTTTTTTGCATACTGGGAGTATGATTGACAAAGATGAAGGAAATTTTAGGAGTGAAAATGGAAAAACTATAAATTTATCAAAGAGGAACAAAGGAGTAGAAAGAGATGATGAACATCATGGAAAATTTTCAAGGTAAATGGACAAAAATAGAAGTTATGGCAAAACCCAAAAAATAGAAAATTGAGATTTATGGGAATTAGGAGAGGAATTGGGATATGGGACCTCAAGAAAGAAAATGTAGGGAATGGAATCTTAGGTGTTTGGATAAAGTTTGAGGATCAATAGGGCTAATGGAGAGATATTGCAAAAAATTACTTTTTTTAATTTTTCTTTTATGTTTTATGTGTAGCGGTAAATACTTTGAGATTATATTGATACTTAATGGATGGTTTTAAAATTCTAATTTTTATCAAATATCTACCTGTAAGTCCTGTGATAGTCTATGGATACTTTTTTGATTGAATTTTTTTTTAGTATGCTAGAAATATTCTAAAATTGATAGAAATGGGATCCAAGTTTCAATATCTACGTAATGGTTTTAAAAATATCACTCTAGCTGCCAATGCCATCTAAGTGAGTACCATTCTCCAAAAATAATTTGGCCACAGATTTATCTCTTAGTGATAGCTCTTGGTTTTCCTCACGGATGGGAACTACTCAATTAGGAAAAGGGCTATTTCCCATTTCACTGGCAAGTCCTCTCAATGGGATAGCTACTTTGGGGTTCCTATGGTATTCCTCACAATGAATTTTAGATATTTCACCCAAGCACATCCCATAGTTATGTGGCCAATTTTTTACCCTAATTTAAAATAGATTACATAAAATTACTTAATTGAGTTATGTAGTAGAACAAAGTTAATATTTTCTAAAAAAATATTGAAATGAAGTATGTATTAGAATAGAGTTCAAATTTTTTAAATTAAGAAATTACCCTATAAATTGCTTTATTACTAGATAAGAGGATCTTCCTACAATAAATTGATAAAAATGCATGAAATAATAGATTTATAAAATTAGTAGAAGTACTGAAATGATTATATTTGTCATAAACCACTTCGAGGGGGTAACCTCCTTTGAGCAAGCTCAATAAAATGAATTCATGTATGTCTTTATTGGCCTCAACACTTATATATGAATTCTTATCTAATACACTACTACTTACAAATCATATGTGTCCATAACAATTACTATACGAACAAAGTAAAGAGAAGATATATCATGGGTTCAAGTCCAACATGTCTCAATCTATTCTAAAGGTAAAGAAGGTTATTTTAGGCCATTTTTAACTTATTAAATGTCATTTCATACTTATTTCTCCCATACACTTGGTCAAAATGTCAAGATACTTTAGTCTTAATGTGAAGGTGGTAGTTACAAGCACCTTACATGACTATCAAGGTAGAATAATGCTTTTCTTTGTAGGAGTTTATGTTTGTACAAGGTAAATAGAGGTACACCATAAATAATTCAAGAATTATTAGTCTAAAATAATGATTATTAAGAATTTATATGACCAAAATATGATAAAATCCTTTCTACTTCTTCATCAAGTCACTTGCATAGGCAAAAAAATCATTTTATGATGGATGGTTCATGAAGGAGAGATAAAGTTAAGACCATAAGTTCTAATGGGAATAATGTAAAATAATGGAATTAAAAATTTTTTCATTATTTATCAAATTAACTCCCTCTCTTTTATGAACAATCACTAAGAGTGTAAGCCTCTCTAAAAAGCTCTCAAACCCTACAAACTCAGTTTTCTCATTTTTGAAAGCACTTCTGAGCTATTTATTGAAATATAATGGCTGGGTGAGATATTAAAAGATATAATTAATCATAATATAGTACTTAAAAATAATATTCATATGCATATAAGAGAAGAGTGGAATAAGAACCCTTTTCAAGCTCTTGCAAGATGATAATACTAAAGGAGAACATACATGTCTACACATAAAAGATGGAGAAGAAATGCAATTTTTGTGTTAATTATGAGATATAAAAGATAAATAATTTTTTATAAGAAACATATAAATATTTAAATATTTTTTATACTCTTTGTAATAAGGATAAACCATAAGTTTAAGTTAAAACATGTTGAAGAAGGTAGTATGTTTGTTAATATCTAAAATGAGTAACTTTGTTGTTAGGATTCCATCTTAAAGAAACCAATAGTGGATTAATTTATTATTAAATAGGTGATTTATTATACCTAAATATGGAATTATAAAATTTGGTATACCCTACATTAATCTCCTTCAATATGGATTGCAAGCAAATGATGTTCAAGTTAAGATCAATGCTACAGGCTTGGCTAGCAGGGAAAGAAGAGAACATACATGTTTTGAGTGTGAAGTCTCTTTAAATATGTGAAGTAAATTTAAATATATTTATGTAGTTTTTTAACTCATTTTAAATAGGAGAAAACATTAAAAAGAGATCATTACGAGTAGAACTACAAGACTACCTACAAACACTTTTATAGGTCAGAACAAGTTTTAAGACTTTTAAAGGGATTAAAATATTAGATAAGTGTGTGGAGATATCAGTAAATATTTTGTATACCTTATATAAGTGTTTTCAAGAAAAAATAAATAATTTGGATGTTCTTTTACTCAAAATAGTCAAATTAGCCTCCCTAATAGGCCTGTAGAGCTTTAGAAGACAAACTTTCTCATGTGAGAAATTGGTTGAGAGGATGCATGGAGAATAAATATATTAGGGGATGGTAATAATATTTTCCACTCCCAATTATTGGATTTTTTTAATCGATGAATCCCCTATTTTTTATGAATAATTGTTAAGAAGTTTGACACCTCAAAACTATTTGTTAATCCCTCAAAGATCTTGATGACTAAGATTGGTATTCTATGTGATTATAATTCACTTTAAATTCCCTAAAAAATCTTGATGACCTTTTTTAGTCTCAATATTATCTACTAGATCCATAATCCTAACACGTGTGAAGGAGAGGTACAATAATATGGTTTAAACTTCACTTTTAGGCCTAAATTCATGCTTCGGGCTATGTTTTAGATTCTTGACTATTGTAAGATACTCTCAAAGGTGGTAAAAATATATTATGATCTTATAATATCCATTCAAAATCTTTTATGGAAATGAAATAAGTTGTCAGGTTGATAAACAAAACCAAAATGAAGATTATGTCTTCTTTCTTTCATATAAGATTAAGTTACAGATATCCTCAAGGTTATTTGAAGAATGAAAAATTTCAAGTAATATTTTTAAATATATCATGACATCCTTGAAAGTTTATATAGGTTGTGAATAAGTCATTCCAATGACTAAATGCAATTTTAAAAGGCTGAGGTAGAGGCAACCTATTGATTTCATGGTGTTGAGAGATTTCAATGACAATTACGGGTTTATATTAAACTCTTCAAGTTTGCTATCAGTTGAGCATTCTCTTAGAGGTTCCTTATAAGAATAAAAACACATATAGCATTAGTACATAGGTCATGAAATAAAAATAATATCCCTCTATAAGATTTCAATCCAACATCAAAATTCTATTGCATAGATACTTGCAACCTATTAGTTCCCATTTGTACACCTCTCTAATCTGACATTGCACACTTGAAGGAAATGGTAATCAATGATGATAAACCCACTATAATGTCATTTTATCTGGGGGATGGTTCGGCATCAAGAATAGACTAAACTAGAGAAAATTATTGGGAGGCACCTATAAAGGGTATAGTTAGCTCCTTACTACTTTTACCTTTTCTAGAACCAAGGTGAGAGGACCTACGGGGTAGCTTACTCACATGCAGATATTTTAAAATTCGACCTCCATGGGGATTACCAACATAAAGAGACATAAACTTGACTATAACACAACCAAACTTGATCACTCAACCTAAGAAGGGTTGTCACATAGAATTAGAAAATGTTCTAGGCCAGACACAAACTACTAAAGATAGATATGAATATATGATTGCAACCTTCATCTAAAAAGGATAGTCAACAACATAGATGTTTAATGAGAGATTTTTATGCTAGGATTTAAATCATAAAATGTAGACACATGCTAAATGCATAATTTTTATAAATTTGTAGGCAAATAAAACTTCAGATATGTAAAGGGCGTGTTAAATGTAGGGTAGGATAAGGTAGGAAAAATTTAAAGTTAATTATATAATTGAGGGTGGTGTTCTAGTGATTCTAAAAAATAGAGTATCTAACCATATTTCATGATAATTTTCTTTAGTAAAGACACAAAACATTTCAAATGCAAGACAATGACAAACATCAAATGATTCTTAAGAGACTAGGACATACACTGAAGCTAGAATCCCAAATACATTCTCTTACTAAATTCATGAACCAAAGGAGTCCTTAAAAGCTATTAAACGATACATTTCTAGATATAAGTCTAAAAAAGGATTTATAAACTAGAAACATGCTTTGTATGACAACCAGTAATGAACATAGACCTAGATATCCAATCAACAGAACTTGAAAATAATATTATTGCATTTCATTAATAGAATATAGTAAAGAGTCAAAAATATTTTCCATAGGCTTGAAAATAAATATTATAGAGATCAACACTTTATAATGATGCCATGGGGATAGGCATGGTGAGGTATCTCTTTTAAAAAGGGAGATATAAACATGCTCTCAAATCCTACTAATGGTTGTACATATACAACCAACTTAGCAAGGGATATAGAGTCTAGACACAACACTTGATCTTAGAAAAATTTATATAAAATGTGGACTTAGAGTAAATGTATTTATAAAATATCCTATATCAATAGATAGCAAACAAAAACTAATAATCCTTGAATAGAATACAAGCCATTTATTTATACATTTTCAATCTTTCCTAAATAGCGGACCATGGGATGCAATTTTTAAAAATTACATAACAAAATTTTCCAATCTTATTGAGATGCTTCCATCTAGAAAATGCCTTTTGTTATGCCTAAGATATTCATTGATTTCTAAGACAAATCATTGTTACAACTACCTTCACAAAGAATGATGAGGACTTGAAAACACCTGGAAAAAACTCAATTTCTTGGCTAGAAATGCCCCTTACATGATTTGGAAGAGAAATATTCATTTGAGGATCCAAACAAACTATTTGTCTTTTGAATAAATACCTAGACATTCCCTTTTACCACTCATTAAAACAACTAAAACTTACCTAGACATCTACCCCTCCTCTTATGGATGCCATGGAATGACCTGCTCTTGTAAGGATTTCCTAATAATACTTTAGATCCATGGGTATTTAAGTAATCTTCCTTGGAGTGGCCCACCTAGATCTTCTAAACCTATAATATCCTTCCATGGATTAGCTTTTGTAATTTTATCCCTTTACCTTTTTTCAAATTTGGGCATTTGAGTGTTTGGGTACCTTTTTCACCTTTCCCACTAGAAGGCAAGTGAGGCAATCTTCGAAAAAGGCTCAGAGCTTAAAAAACTAGGAAGACCCACCATGTGTCCAAATCTTGACTCATCAAGAAATTCTTCACCTTTACACCATACTTCTTGATATAGGGAAGGGTGAAATATCCTTCTAATCCCCTTGGTTGTGTCACTTGTCATTCTCATTGGATTTCTAAGATCTATTGAATAGTCATTAGTGATTTCGCGTTGTTGGTTCATCCAGTCTTGATAAATCATGAGTTTTAGAATGTAAAATGAGATTTTTGAGATATAACATTATAACACACACTTTTTCCACCTATCTATCTTGTGTTTTCCTATAGGAACTCCAAATTTTCAATGTCATCTTCTCTCCATTAGATCATCCCACTCTTAATAAATGTGTGCCATTGGATATGGCTCATTTGAAAACAAATAACTACTTTATGGGGTCTAAAATTGATGCTTGCATGACCATCCTAGACATTTGAATCTCAATGACTAGTTATCATGGGTTAAAGTTGACATATGCATGCCCATCAAAAATGTCCATGAGACCATCACCTATAATTTGGAAATATTCTTTCAAGGACTTTGTTCTATGATAATTTTGTTTGAGCCTTTGTCTTTAGCCTCCCTATTTTATTTGACATTATCATCCCATAAGAAATGTGTCCAAGCATTTATCATGAAATAATTGAACCTCTACACTTTTGATAAAATAATTTGGCACTAATCTCTTTTGCATTTGTTAGGACAAATATTTTAGATAATTTATTTGAAACAAATTTACTTGGAAAAATTGACCTTAGTAGTTATCCTAAAGAAATGAAATTCCTTTGGACTCTTTACTTGGGAAAAATTTCTAAAGGACATAGGCCTTTAACCCACAAAAATTTTATTGAAAACACCCTTCAGCCATTGAATATACCCTTCAAAAGCTTGAAAATCACCTTTCAAAAGCTTTGCCCTATAGAATTGCCCTTCAACCTTTGGGAATGTCCCTTAGATCTCTTAAAATTATCTTTAAAACTTTTTGAAAGTGTCCTCCAGATCCTCTAAAAGTGCCCCTCAGGAGTTTTAAAGGTGTCCTTCACCATCCAAACTTATCCTTTAGACTTTTGGAATGGTCCTTTAAACTCTTGAAAGTGTCATTCAGAACTATTAAAAGTGTCCTCCATCTTCAGAAAATGCCCTTTGGGATTTTTGAAAATGTCCTTCACCATCCATACTTATCCTATATATTTTTTTCTCAAGCAAAATGTCTAAAAGAAATGGATCTCTATTAAGCAGTAATTTTTTTGAAAGTGCCTTCTGAGATTTTGAAAATATTCTTCAAAATTTTTGTTAACGACACCTACCCCACAAAAATGCCTTTTGAAACATTTTAAAGTGTCCTCTAGATCTATAATTATCATTTGAACATTTTGTAAACACACTTTGATAACTTTGCAAGGGAAAATTTCCCAAAGGAAATAATCCTTATGACATTTTAAAAAGGTAAAATGGCCATTCAAAAGTGTCTTTCAAGTTTTTTGAAAGTATCATTCACATTTCAAAAGATCCGTTTGGGAATGTTACAAAGGAAAAATGCTTGAAGTAAATGATCCTTTAGAGCATTCTCGAAGGAAAAATGACCCTTCAAGATTCTTGGAAAGTACCTTTGGCTGAAACAAATAACCTTACAATTATTTTGGGCATTTTATATAGGAAAAATGTGTAAAGGACAAGTGCCCTTTAGACTTTTTCCATAGATAAATTTTTTGAAACAAATAACCTGAAACCAATAAAATATCCCTTTGAAACTTTTGTAAAACATTTATCCCAAAAGTGATAAGACATTTAATTCCTTCAAAACTTTTGTAGCAAATAAAATGTCTAAAAATAATAAGTCTTTGAAACTTTTTTCTAAGACAAAAAATCTGAAGACCTGTTTCTATTGAAAATTGTGTCTGTGAAAAAATCTTGAAAATTCTAATGGAAATAACATCTTCACCAAACAAAGATAAGACAAAGGACTTAGAAAATTATGTACATAAAATTCACCTTCCAAAGGAATACATAGAGATAGAAATCTGGCTAAGGACATAAAATTTGACATAGATAAGGGCCCAACTGCTCTAGTGTAATTTAAGACAATAACAAAAGCTATCACTTGGGGATGTATACCCCTTACATGTGTTCAAAGAACCACATAACACAAGACCATGTGCTAATCCATTTGGATATAGAGTCAAGACTAATAAATTTATTAGCAAGTACGAAGGCTCAACAAAACATAGTAGACTAAAAAAAATAGATTAGAAGGATCTAAAAATAAAGACATGAAGAAAAAAACAAACTATACAAACAAGGCCCAAAATAGAGGGGGAAAAAAGAAAGGAAAGGATAAAGTAATAAAACACTATACAATATAGTACATTATCTAGATTCAATTAAGGAATTGATTTAGATGCCTACCATTGATTAGCATTTTTATTATGTCACCATCCAGGTCTCTTAATAAAAAGGTATTTTCCCCAGTCAAATATTTGATGGAATATGGATCCATCCACAAGGCATCAAACTTGTCATGCTTACCTTTTTCATCATGCCTATTATCCCAAAGTAAAACTAGATCACCTACTTGGAATGTTCTTGGAGTGACCTTTCTATAAAATTTTCTCTTCATCTTCTCCTTGAATTTGAGGTGTCTTTCATCAATCTCAATAATTTGGTTAACCTTAATTTCATAGTTGTTCATTTTTTCATCATCTTCTAGTTGTTGCATGAGTGGATATGTTGGAAACTAAAATTTCATTGGCAAAATTGATTGAGCTAAATAAACAAGCTCAAAAGGGCTTTTGCCTATAGCTCTCTAAGGTGTAATGGCATTAGCGTATAAGGTAAAATTTAGTTTTTCATGCCACCTCTTCTTATTTTCTTCCAAATTTTGGTGAATAATCTTAAGTAAGTTCATATTACTTGATTTTGCTTGCGCATTCCCTTGAGGATTGTAGTTGGAAGCAGAAGTCAATTCACTCTCATAGTCTTTACATAATGCCACCAAAGGTTTGGATTTAAATCTCATGGAATTATCATTAATTATCTTAATAAAACTAACAAATATATAAATAATTCAATTCAAAAAAAATCCATGACTACCTAATGTGTCACTTTCTTTGTAGGTATTGCTTTGACCCATTTGGTGAAGTAATTGGTTGCAACTAGTATCCATCTATGCCCAGTACTTGATGAATCAATTATTTATCTAATTTAATCCATTCCCCATTATCTAAATAGGCCCTCAATCATCACAAGATGCAAGGTAATAGAACTTAAAGCTTTCATGCTCTCAATAAAGTGTTGGCATTTCTCACACCTTATGATTATTTAACATCCTTAAATAATGATGTCCACCAATAACCAACTCTCAAAATTTTATGATTTGTAACATTAGGTGAAAAATGGATACCACACACTCCACTATGGAATTTTTCAATTAGGACATTAGTTTTTTCTTCTAACACATTACTTAGGATAACTCCATCTAAATTCTTTCATGCAAGTCCATTTTCTATCAAAAGGTATTTTTGGGAGATTAGATTAAGAGTTCTCCTTTTATTCTTATCCAAGTCAGGGGGATAATTCATATTTTTCAAGTAGTAAAACATATCCTTATACCATAGAGATGCATTAAATTGATTAAAAGAATCATCAACATTAGAAACACTAATGTTTACCTCAATAGCTTACAAATTAGTCTCACCCATAAGCTTGGCTAGACACATCCCTCAGAGTAACTCGATAGTCTGGATATCCATGTTGTACTCTTATAAATTGTTGACCCACCTACACCTCTTGATGGATACTCTAGCCTGAGTTAAAATTTCCTTCACCATGTTGTGTAGGATGTAAGCAATAATCTTTAAACTCATAATATATTACCTAAATGTTTTAATAGATTCTAAAAGATTGAAAACTTGTTTCTCAATAATAGTGTATTTAAATTCAGGACATTATATAGCTTTTCTAAAGAAATCTATAGGTTGATCATGATTGTCTTCATTCTTTTACAAGAGAATAGTAGCAATAATATTTTATGATGTAAAAGAGAATAACTAGAATGGTCTTGTGTAATCAGGACTAGCCAAGACAAGACCAAAATTCAAAGCTCCCTTGATGTCACTAAGTGCTTACATGGCCTTCTCTTCCCACTTGATGGTTTGGTCCTTTATCATGGAATTAATCAGTAGAGTAATCTCTACAAAATTAGACACAAACCTCCTTACAAAGTTAATTTTTCCAAAGAAAGACTAAATTCCTTTCTTGGACTATGGGATAGGCACTTTGTTAATGGATTCAACCCTTTTGGGATCAATCATGGCATCCTCTTTGGACATTATATGTCATATAAACTTGGCCTTCTGTAATCCAAAGTGGCACTTCTTTGGATTAAGTGAAATTTCAAACTCCCTACACCTGATCAACATCTTTTTTAGATGCTCCAGATGCCCCTATATTATTTTAGAGTACATAATGATATTATCCTAATACATAATAATAAACTAATGAATTATCCCTATAAATTCAAATTTCATATCTCATTGGAAAGTTACACCATTATTCATCAACCCAAAAGGCATCCACATATATACTTAAGTTCCCCATGGCATGGTGAATGTAGTCTTGGACCTCTTAGATTCCTTGACCACAACCTAGTTGTAATCTAAGAATCCATTCAATGTGGACAAATTTTTTGATCTTATGACACTTTTTAGTAGGTTATCCATATTGTTAAAGGGATAATTATATTTCAAAGAAGCTTTGTTTAGATTCTAAAATCCACACACAATCAAATATCACCATTCTTCTTCTGTATGGGAGCTAGATTTGTAACCCATGATGAATACCTAATGTGTTGAATGATGCCACCATCCCTTTGCTTATTTAACTCCTCCTCTATCTTTGTGGCCAAGATGGGGTTAATGGGCCTCTTTTTCTACCTAAAAGGTTTGCTATCAGGATATAATGGGATGATGTGCTAGAATAAGTCTTCCCTATACACTTTTATCTCATAATAAGACCATGATAAGAAATATTGGTACTTCCTTAGTATCTACATGTAAGATTTCTTCTTAGCTACACTTAAGTGAGTACCCAGCCAAACCTTCCTTGAATTATCATGAGAACCCAAATTGCACTTAGTTACTTCTTTTGAAATAAATGATTCTCTCAACTTGATTCTATCAGGTCCATCAAAAAATGCTTCTAAACTAAATAGTCCTCTTGTGATATTGTTTATCTTTCACTTAATGATGTATTTCTTAAACAAGCTCTCCTTCCCATCATAAAATTAAACCATAGATTCCAAGTCTATGAGTTAATCATGAAACTTAGCCTCACAGTTGAGAAACCACTTAATTTTTTCATCATCATTAAAGACCTACTAATGATGAACATTGTCTATAATTGAAGGCCTGACAAGCACCACCAATTAATATTGATGATAAGGGCTCATATTTTCAATGTCAAATTGAGATCCTAACCCTACAAGTCTGTTAACTTCTTGGTTGAAACTTATATCATGATAACAAATATTGAATGCATTAAAGAACTCTAGCAAGTCCCTAACAACATTATGATACTTTTTCAACCTTTTATTTTTCATTTCAAAAGCACTATGGACATGCTTCACCAGAAAATCAAAATCACCCTTAATAATTAGAGATTTCATTCCATATTCATGGGTAATCCTTAGAACAAGAAAAAGTGACTCATACTTAGTAGTATTGCTAGTTCACTCAAAAGAAAGGTAGAAATAAAACATAAAACATTTACCATTGGGGGAAGATAATACAACCCCAGATCCATTTCCAAGATTAGAGCAAGCCCCATCAAAACACATATTCTAAACTACATTTTCTTTGTCGGGATCAATATCAAGAATAATAGTCTATTCATTAGCATCAACATTCCTAAAAAAGTTTCCCAATTAAACATATATGTACAATAATTTATTAAGAGCACATTTGTGATATTTAATTACATGTAACATCTTTGGCTCTCTATAAATTTTAACCATATTACCCTCTATCAAAATGGTGGCATAGGAAAGGTCCATTTGTATACTTCCACCCACACTAGCAACCCATATATGTGATATCAATATTGTCCACTTAGGTGACAAGTCCACAACGACCATGTCCAGATTCAAGTACTTATTTGGATGCACTTCTAGTTACACTACCAACCCTTTGACTTATCCAACAACTAGAACTTCCCATGAATCCATGACATAACACTTGCCAAAGGATGATGTAATATTAACTCCAATCTCATTTAAGACACCCAAGGGCATTATATTTCAAGAAGCTTTGGAGTATAACATACAATTATGAATAATCAAACCATTCATCAAGAGAGTAGTGTAAAATGGTCCAAATTCAACTAAATTTCAACAAGTGCAATCCTCAAATAGACCTCTAGAGAAGGCTCAAAAACTTCTTTTGATTCTTCATCGCTTTCTAAGGGTGTTTGGGGTAACTAAATTTCATTTATAGCTAAATTCTCACCAAATTCAAAATATTAAAAGGCCCTCTTCCTATGTTCATGTATTCATAATAATTTAACAAGTGACATGGTGATTTTTAATTGGCTCAACACATGGGCCATATCACATATTCTATATTGATGAAGAGGAGTACTTGGTGGAAGGGTAACAACACCCTTAATTGGGATACAATCATTTTAAGTCTAAAGTGGAGTAGGCTAGGATGGATTTTTACTCTTAATAGTAGTTTTTAAGGATGGATTTTGATTGATGACCAAGATAGTCAAATCAATATAGTAACAACAAAAACACTTAATAAGGTGAAATACTCAAAGATATTCACAAGAGTCCCTAAAAACACAAGTTTTAAGGATTTTTAATTTCCCTAACAATGGTTCCATAGGATTTTTACTTCCCAGTTCTACATCTCTCTAATCTATCCTTGCACACTTGAAGGAAATGGCAAAAAATGATGAAAACTTGCTAGATGTCATTATAGATAGGGGAGGGTTTAGCATCAAGAATGGACCAAACTGGATAAAATAACTATTAGTCACCTACAAAGGGTATGACTAACTCCCTACTACTTCTAACTCTACCTGAACTAAGATCAGAGGACCTAAAAGGTATATTTATCACATGGAAAGATTCTACAATTCAACCTCCATGGGGATTATCAACACAAAGATACATAAATATAACTAGAACATAACTAAACCTACTGACTCCACCTAGGAAGGGTTGTCACATGGAATGAGTAAATTTTCTAGGCCAGACACAAACTACTAGAGATAGATATGAATATATGATTGCAACCTTCATCTGAAAAGGATATTTAATAACACAGGGGTTGAATGAGAGATTACAATGCTGGAATTTAAAGTACAAAATGTAGACAAATGATAAATGTATAATTTTTATGCATTTATAGGAAAATAACACTTCAAATATACAAAAGGAATTTTATATGTAGGGTAGGATAGGGTAGGACAAATTTATAGTTGATTATAGAATGGAGGGTGGTGTGATGGTGGCTTCTAAACAATAGAGTATTTAATAATATTTCATGATAATTTTCTTTAGTAAAGACACAAAACTTTTAAAATGTAAGATAATGACAAACATCAAGTCATCCTTGAGAGACTAGGACATATAATAAATATAGAATCCCAAATACTTTCTCCTAAAAAATTCATGAACCTAGGGAATCCTTAAAAGGTATTCAATAATACATTTCAAGATATAACTATAGAAAGTCATCTATAAACTAATACTCAGAATGGAAACCAATAATTAACATAGACCTAGATATATAATCAATAGAAGTTGTAAATCATATTATTGCATTTAATTAGCAAAATATAGTAAATAGACACAAATATTTTCCATAGGCTTGAAAATAAATATTATAAACATCAACACTTTAGAATGCTACCATGGGGATATGAATGGTGAGAATACTCTTTTGACAAGGGAGACATAAACATGCTCTCAAAGCCTTCTAATGGCTATATATATGTAACCACCTTAGAAAGGGAGACAAATTTTTCACACAACGCTTGATCTCAATTTTTTTTAATAAAACCTAGACTTAGAGGAAATGGATGCCTAAAATGTCCTATATCAACTGATAGTCAATAAAAACCAAAAACACTTGAATATAAGATAAGACTTCTATTTATACATTTTCAATCCTTCCTAAATAGGGGACTATGGGATGCAACTTTAAAAAATTGCATAACAAAATTTTCCAGTCCCATCGAGATGCTCCCAGCTAGAAAATGCCTTTTGTTATGCCTAAGATATTTGTCAATTTCCAAGATAAATCATTGTTATAACTACCTTCACAAATAATGATGAGGAATTGCAACCACCTAGAACAAATCCTTGATTTCTTAGCTATAAATGCCCCTTACATGAGCTAGAAGAGGAATATTCATTTGAGGATCCAAACAAACCATTTGTCTTTTGCATAACCATTTAGAGATGCCCTTTAACCACTCATTAGCATAGGTGGAACTTACTTGGATAGTTTCCCTTCCTCTTATTCATTCTATGGAATAACTTGCTCTTGTAATGATTTCCTATAAATATTTTGGATCCATGGCTATTTGAGTAATCTTCCTTGGAGTAGCCCACCAAGATCTTGCAAACTTGCAATATCCTTTTATGGAGGAGATTTTATATTTTTTCCCCTTTACCTTTTTGTAAATTCAAGAATTTGCATTTTTGAGGACCTTTTACACCTTTCCCACCATAAATCAAGTGAGGAAATATTTAAAAATTTCTTAAAGCTTAAAAAACCATGAGGACCCACCATGTGTCCAACTCTTAGCTCAATAAGCAATTCTTCACCTTTACACCATCCTTATTGATATGCAAAAGAGTACAAGATCATTATGATCCCTATGGTTGTGCTACTTGTCACCCTCATAGGATTTCTAAGCTCTACTAAATATTCATTAGTGATTTCACATCATTGGATCATTTGGTCCTGATGAAGCATGATCCATAGATCTTGCAATGAGATGTTCAAGCTATAATTTTGTGGCATGTAGTTATGCCACCTATTTGTCTTGTGTTTACCTAGAGGATATCTAACTTTTCAATGCCATTCTCACTCCATCAAATCATCCTTATCTAAATAAATGTTTGACATTGGATCTGCATCATTTGAAAACAAATAGATACTTCATGGGCTCTAAAATTGACACTCACATGACCATCTTGGATATTTAAATCCCAATGACTACTTTTCATAGCTTAAAGTTGAAATTTGTGTACCCATCAAAAACATCTACAAGATCATAACCTATAATTTGGAAATATTCTTTTAGGGACTTTGTTCTATGGCAATTTTATCTGAGCCTTTATCTTTAGCCTCCCTATTTTCTTTGGCATTATAATCTCATAAAAATGTGTCCAAATAATTCTCCTAAAGGAATTGAACCTCTACACTTTTGTTGAAAGAATTTGGCACTTATTTCTTTTACATTTCTTAGGACAATTATTTCAAAAAATTTATCTAAAATAATTTCCTTATATAAATTAACTTTAGTAGTTCTCCTGAAGAAATACAATTCCTTCAATCTCTTTACTCAATAAAAATTTGTGAAGGAAATAGACCTTTGCCCCATAATTTTTTTTCCAAAAATACCCTTTGGCCATTGAACATACCCTTTGGAAGCTTGAAAAACCCTTTTCAAAGTTTTTTCAAGGGCACTTTCCCTATATAATTTCCCTTTGGCCTTTGGGAATGGCTCTTAGAGCTCATGAAAGTGCCTTTCAAAATTTTTGAAAGTGTCCTTTAAATCCTCTAAAAGTGCCCCTCTAGAGTTTTGAAAGTGTCCTTCACCATTCAGACTTATCCTTCAGACTTTTGGAATGGTCCTTTGAACTCTCAAAATTTACCTTCAAAACTATTGAAAGTGTCCTCCATCTTCATAATGTTCCCTTTGGGAGTTTTTAAAATGCCCTTCACCATCCATACTTATCCTTTAGACTTTTTTCTTGGGCAAAATGTCTGAAGAAAATAGACTTTTGTTTAGCAATAATTTTATCAAAAGTACCTTTTAGGCTATAAAAAATATCCTTCATATTTTTTTTAAGGTCACCTAACCTAAAAAAATACCTTCCAAAATTTGTTTAAGAATCCTCCAGATCCAGAAATATCCTTCAGACATTTTTTAGACACTCTTCAAAAATATTGCAAGGGTAAAATGCCTGAAGGAAATAATCCTTAGAACATTTTTCAAAGGCAAAATGACCCTTCAAAAGTGTCTTTCATATTTTTTGAAAGTTTCCTTTAACATTAGAAAGTTCCCTTCAGGAATTTTACAGAGGCAAAATGACCCTTTGAGATTATTGGAAAGTACCTTTGGTCAATACAAATGACTATATAATTCCTTTGGGTAAAATGCCTAAAGGAAAAGTTCCCTTCAAAAAAAAATCCATAGACAAAAATTCCTAAGAAAATGACCCAAAACCAATAAAATATCCCTTTGAAACTTTTTTAAAACACTTAGCTTGAAAGTGATGAGACATTGAATTCCTTTAGAACTTTTGTAGTAGACAAAATGTTTAACAAAAATACATCTTAAAACTTTTTGTCTGATATAAAAAATTTGAAGACCTATT
Source organism: Torreya grandis (assembly GCA_037957365.1). Classification (NCBI taxonomy): domain Eukaryota; kingdom Viridiplantae; phylum Streptophyta; class Pinopsida; order Cupressales; family Taxaceae; genus Torreya; species Torreya grandis. The sequence continues at coordinate 167,099 of JARHVA010001607.1, read as the reverse complement.
TTCATTGAATATTATGTTCATGTAAAAGGACCAAAAATTTTAAGGGAAAGAACACCTTCACCAAACAAAGACAAGAAAAAGGAATTATCAAATTATGTACATAAACTTGACCTTCCAAAGGAATACATGGAGATAGAAATTTGGCTAAGGACATAAATTTTGACACATACAAGGGCCCAATTACTCTAGTGAAATTTTGGACACTGATATAGGCTCTCACTTGAGAATGCATACCACCTATGAGTGTGCAAAGAACCATAAAACACAAGACCAGGTACTAATCCATTAGGCTATGAAGTCAAGACTAAGTAATTTATCAACAAATATGAAGGATCAATAGAACATTGCAAACTAAAAAAATAGATCAAGACGATCTAAAAACAAAAACATGGAAAAAAAGGAAACTATACAAACAAGTCACAAAATATAGTGGAAACAAATAAAAGAAAGGATAAAACAATAAAACACTATACAATATGGTACATTGTCTAGACTCAATCAAATAAGTACTTTAAATGTATACCATTGATTGGCAGTTCTAGTATCTCACCCTCTAGGTATCTCAAGAAGAAGGTATGTTCCCCAATGTAAAAATTGGTGGAATAAGGACCTATCCACAAGGAATAAAAATTTCCATGCTTACCTTTATCCTCATGCATGTTATCTTAAAGTAAAACCAAATCAGCTACTAGGAAGTTTATTGGAGTGACCTTTCTATCAAATATTCTCTTTAGTTTCTCCTTGAATTTGAGGTGCCTTTCATGATATTGTCTTCAAATTTTATCAACGTCAATAATTTGGTTAATCCTACTTTCATAGTGGTTGATTTTCTCATTTTATTATAGTTGTTGCATGCATTGATAGGTTGGCAACTACAAATTTATAGGAAAAACTACTTGAGATACATAAACAAGTTCAAAAGGGATTATGCTTGTAGCTCTCTTAGGCATAATACTTATATCCCATAAGGAAATATTTATCTATTTACCCCACCTCTTCTTATTTTCTTCCAAATTTCATCAAATATTCTTGAGCAAGTTGTTATTACCTAATTTTTCTTGCCCATTCCCCTAAGGATTATAGTTGGAAGCATAAGTCAGTTCAATCCCATAGTCTTTGCATAATTTCACCAAAGGTTTACCTTTGAATATCATGGAATTATCAATAATTATCTTAACATGCATGCCAACTCTATAAATAAATTGATTCAACAAAATATCCATGACTACTTGGTGTGTCATTTTTTTAGGGATTACTTTAACCCATTTGGTGAAGTAATCAGTTGTACCTAGTATCCATATATGCCTAGTGCTTGATGAATTAATGATTTATCCAATGAAATACATTACCCATTGTCTCAATGGGCCCTCAATCATTACAGGCTATAAGGGAAGAAAACTTGAATATTTCATCCTCCCAATAAAGTCCTGAAATTTCTCACACCTTCTAACTATCTAAGAAACATCCTTAAATAATGATGACCACTAATAACCAGCTCTCAAAATTTTATGAGCTATAACTTTGGGTGAAAATGGACACCACACACTCCATTATGGAATTCTTCAATCAAGACATCAATTTGTTCTTATAGTGCACATCTTAGGAGAACCCCATCTAGATTCTTTCATGCATGTCCATTTTTAGTCAAGAGGTATTTTTTGGAGACTAGTTTAAGAGTTCTCCTTTGATTCTTATCTAAGTCAATGGACAATTTAGATTTTTTAAGTAATAAATAATATCCTTATACCATGGAGATGCATTAAATTAACTCAATGAATAATAAAAATTAAAAATAGTAGTGTTTACCTCAACATCTTACAAATTGGTCTCACTCATAAGCTTGGATATACCTATCCCTCTTACTAACATGGCAGTCAAGATATCCATGGCATACTCTTGTAACTTGTTGACCCTCCTACACCTCTTGCTGGATACTTCAGCCTGAGTTCAAATTTCCCTCACCATGGTGTTTGGGACCTAAAAAATAGTCTAAATATAAAATATATAGCCTAAACATTTTAATAGCCTTCAAAAGAGTGAAATCTTGTTTCTCCATAATAGTGTATTTTAGTTCAATTCTTTGCATATCTTTGCTAAAGAAAGTTATAGGATAGTCATGACCATCTTCATTCCTTTATAACAAGATAGAAGCAACAATATTATATGATGTAAAAGATAATATATAGAGTGGCCTTATGTAATTAGGATTGGCTAAGATAGGAGTAGACTTCAAAGCTCCCTTGGTGTCACTGAATGCTTGCATGGACTTCTCCTACCACTTGATGGTTTTTTCCTTCTTCAGCATGGATGTAATAGGTAGATTAATCTCTAAAAAATTAGACATAAACCTCCTTAAAAATTTAATTTTTCCATATAAATATTGAATTCCTTTCTTGGGCTATGGGACAGGCACTTTGTCAATGGTTTTGACCCTTTCAGGATCAATCATGACACCCTCTTTAGACACCATATGCACCAGTATCTTGTCCTTCTATACTCCAAATTATCACTTCTTGAGATTAATAAAAATGCCAAACTCCCTATACCTAATCAACACCTTTTCCAGATGCTCCTTTCTTGTTTTGGACTACATGGTGATATCATCTTGATACATAATAATAAACCAATTAATTATCCCTATGAAGGTACTGTCCATAGCTCCTTGGAATGTTCCACCAACATTCATCAACACAAAAATCATCTAAATTTGTGTGTGTGTATGTGTGCGTGTGTGTGTGCGTGCGTGCATGCGTGCGTGCGTGCGTGTGTGTGTGTGTGTGTGTGTGTGTGTGTGTGTGTGTGTGTGTGTGTGTGTGTGTGTGTGTGTGTGTGTGTGTGTGTGTGTGTGTGTGTGTGTGTGTGTGTGTGTGTGTGTGTGTGTGTGTGTGTGTGTGTGTGTGTGTGTGTGTGTGTGCACATGCGTGCGTGTGCACGTGTGTGTGTGTGTGTGTACCCCATGGCATGGTGAATGTTGTCTTGGAACTCTTAGATTCCTTAACCACAACATGGTTGTAGCCTAAGAAACCATCTAATGTGGACAACATTTTTGATCTTGTGATACTTTATAGCAGATTCTCCATATTAGACAAGGGATAATTATCTTTCAAATAAGCTTTGTTTAGATTCCAAAAATCCACACACAAGTGAATATCACCATTCTTCTTCCATACAGGGACTAAATTCACAACCCATGATGAATACCTAATGGGTTGAATGATACCACCATCCCTTAGCCTATGTTTCTCGCTGAAAGGTTTTCTATCAAGTTGTAATGGGAAGACATTCTAGAACAAGTCTTCCCTATATACTATCAACTCAAAATAAGACCATGTTAAGAAATATTGGTACTTCCTTAGAAGCTACATGTAAGCTTTCTTTTATGCTACACTTAAGTGAATACCCAACCAAACCTTCCTTGGATTCTCATGAGAACCCAAATTTCACTCAGTTACATCTTTTGAAATGAAAGAGTCTCTTGACTTGATTCTATCAGCTCCGATAAAATATGTTTCTAAATTGACTATTCGTCTTGGGATAATGTTTGACTTCACCAAAAAAGGTCTCCTTCTTATCACAAGCTTGAACCATAGATTCCAAGTCTATGAGATGATCATGGAACTCAACCTCATAGTTTAAAAACCTCTTAATTTTTTCATCATCATCAAATACCTACCAATGATGAACATTGTCTACGATTGAAGGCATGACAATCACCTTAACTTGATATTGATAATGAGAGCTTATATTTGTAATGTCAAAATGAGATCCTAACTCTAAAATTCTATTAGCTTCTTGGTTAAAAATTATATCATGATAACAAATATTGAATGGATCAAAGAACTCCATCAAGTCTCAAACAACATTATGATACTATTTTAAGATTTTATTTTTCATGACAAAAACATGGTTGACTTATTTTACCACCAACTCAAAATCACCCTTAATAATCAGACATTTGATTCCACATTCATGGCCAATCCTTATATAAAATAAGAGTGCCTCATACTCCATAGTATTATTAGTACACTCAAAATAAATCTAGAAAGAAAACATAAAAAAATTTCCATTGGGGGTAGAGAAGACAACCCCAGCTCCATTTCCAAGATTAGAACAAACCTCATCAAAACACATCTTACAAAATATATTTTCTTTGTCAAGCTCAACATCAAGAACAACATGTTATTCATTAGCATCAAAATTCCTAACAAAGTTTATTAATTCAACAATCATGTATAATAATTTATTAAAAACACACTTGGGATCCTAAATTACATGTAACATTTTTATCTCTCTATAAAGGTTAACCATCTTACCCTCTAGTGAAAATATGGCATAGGAAAGGTCCACTTATATGCTTACACCCAAACTAACAACCCGTTTATGTGATACTAACATCCCCCACTTAGGTAGGCATTCCACAACCACCACATCCAGCACTTTCCTAGATGCACTACTAGCTACACTACCAACCCTTTGACTTGTCCAACAAATAGAACTTCTCATGAATCTATGACATAACACTTTTCAAAGGCTAATGTAATCTTAACTCTGATCTCATTTACGACACCCAAGGGTATCACATTGTAAGAATCTCTAGATTCAAACATATAATTATAAATAATCAAACCATTGATCAAGAGAGTAGTATAAAATGGGTCCACATTTAGCTAACTTTTTACAAGTGTAGTCCCAAAATAGACCTCTAGAGTAGGCTCAAAAACCTCTTCTGATTCTTCATCACTTTTTGGGGGTGTTTGGGGCAACTCATTTCTATTTATAGCTAACTTCTCACCATATTCCAAATATTTAAAGCCCTCTTCTTATGTTTAGGTATTCATAATAATTCAACAAGTGGAACAATGATTTTTAGTTGGCTCAACACACGGGCCATATCATATATGCTATAATAAGGAAGAGGAGTAGTTGGTGGAAGGGTAACAACACCTTCAGCTAGGATATAATCATTTAAAGTCTAAAGTGGAATAGATTGGGATGGATTTGTAATCTTAATAGTAGTTTTCAAGGGTGGATTTTGTTTAACCTCATTTATACCCTTAGGGATACTAGACAAGATGGGCACTCTATTCCTAGTGAGAGTTCCTCGTGGCTTAGAAATTGGGAAATGGGCACTAATTTAGAAACTTTAGGGACTAGTATAGTTTTATTAGCTTCTTTATTAGCATCACCTACCTTGGGATTTATAAGGGCATTATCTTGAGGAGTAAAAGCTTGATATTTTCTTCTCAAGTGATATTCTTTCTCTTGGGTGATTATTTCATTAATTAGCAATTTCCTATGCTCAACTAATATAATTACCTCACCATATTCCTTAATCATCATAGAATGTAAGAAATTGAAATCATGGATGGGTAATTCATATGCCTATATCATATTAATGTCACAAGAAAATTCAAGAGTTGAGACATTTACCTTTTTAACTACACTCCATAATTGATTAATAGTAGTAGCACCTAGTAATTCTATGGTATAAGTCATCTCAATTTAGGGGTTTTCACAATTAAACATCAAGATCTCATTATCAGATGATGTAGACTCAAATTCATCCACATATTCATCAATCAGATCAACTGTATCACATGGGGGATGTGGAAGGAAGCACTTATCACACCAAATAATATCAATGTCATAATCTACAACATTCACTTTAACATTTAAAATATTAGACACTTCTTTTCCAACCCATCTATTTTGATTTCTATCCATTCTTTCTTCACATTCATGCATCTTCCCTTAATCATTATCTCAATTATGGACTTTGTGATTGATTTAGATTTGTATCCCATTCATAATTGGTATACACTTGAGGGACCCTCTTTTTAGATCTAGCCAACATATATGACATTTATTTGACATCAAAGGCCAAAGTCTTAAAATTTTCTTCCAAGTTGGCTATCTTTGTGGCTTGTGTCTTTTCCATATTAACCAAATTCAAATTATCCCACTTTTTTAAAGGATTTCCCATAGCTTTAATATTGTTCTTAGTTTTAATGGCCATATTGAATACCAGTCATAGGTTCATGGGTGATTTATCCCATAATTAGTACATAGCCTTCTTATCAAAGGCATCAAAATACTTTATTAAGCATACCATGTCACTAGGCGTAATGTTTTCAAGTAGTCACATCATGGTCTTGTTGAAATGTGTGTTATATTTATGCACACACTCATTAGGATTCTTCTTGATATTTTCAAATTCAAATAATAAAAACCTTGGATTAATCCTAGCATCATACTAAATTCTAATCATTTTACATCTCTTTTCAAGACTCAATGTATCTAATAGGAAGGGAATTAAACCAAACACAAGCATCTTCCTCCAGTATATGCACACAAAAATTAATGCATACATCCTTATACTCAACCTCATAATCTTCAATGATATTTTGAAAATCCTTGAGGTGCTAATCACCACTAATTGCATTGTTCCCTTGGAATTTTGGGAGGCATTTCCTAACTTCATTTGGGACCTCATTAGGATAGCCTTCCATCTCATCAAAATTGATAGGCTTAAATTTGGGAAAATGGAATGTAGGATGTGCATTCTCATCATGGTCTATATGCCTCATGATTGGTTCAATATGAGGTTCAAGAAAAAATGGCAAAGGGATATGAGGGGGAAAAAGAGGTGGACTGGGTAGATTAGACCTGGGAGGGGATTTAGTTGGTTGAGGAGCTAGAAAACAAATAGGACTATATGTTTTAGAATCATTAGAAGAGCTATGATAATCCTTAATAATGGGGTGGTTAACATGGATTTCAATATTATCAAGGCCTAGTGGTCTTGAGTAGCTAAACCTTTCCTTTCAACATGCCTCTAGACTTTTCCCCGTCTTATTTGAGGAATACCTAAGGGTGGAACAAGTCTCTTAGATGGGTCACCTTCGAAAGATGATGTCAATCCTTCCATCCTTAAAAATAATGAGATAATAAAAACTAAAGGTTAAAAAATATTCATAATAGGCACCAATTTTTATAGAAACTAGAAAATATAGAGTTGGAGTTGCCACTAAAAATAAACTTCTAGAATAGAACAGTTTACAAACTATTGTGATACAGATAAAACATACACTTTCTAAAGCTTAATGAGATGGAAAACAAAGACACAAAAATTTTCAAAATAATGTTCAAAAGGGACAAAACACATTTCAACATGAAATAGTAATAATTATTTGTAATAGGCTCAACAAAAATCAATTATCAAGCCTCAAATCCTAACACATCCCCAATTAGAGTGTTATGGCATTGACGACCAAGATAGCCAAATCAATGTAGTAAAAATAGATAACATAACTACGTGAAATACTCATATCTCTTTACAATAATCCCTATCAACATATGCTCCAAGGCTCTTTTCTTTCCCTAATAATGGTTCCATAAGAGTATTGGTTCCTAGTTATACACCTTTCTAATCTAGCCTTACACACTTGAAGGAAATGGTAAGTAATGATGAGAAACTTGATAGAATTTCATTGTATCTAGGGGAGGGTTTGGAATAAATAATGGACCAAACTATAGAAAATTATTGGGAGTCACCTATGGAGGGTATGGTTAGCTCTCTACTACTTCTAGCTCTACCTGAACCAAGGTGAGAGGACCTACAAGTTAGTGGGCTTACATGGAGATATTCTAGAATTCAACCTCTAAGGGGATTATCAGTAAAAAGAGACATGAATGTTATTATAACACAACTAAACCCAATCACTCCACCTAGTAAGGGTTGTCACATAGAAGGACCAAATGTTATAGGCCATCCATAAACTACTAAAGACAAATATGAATATACGATTACAACCTTCATCTAAAAAAGATATTCAATAACATAGGTGTTGAATGAGAGATTGCAATATTGGGATTTAATGAAAAAAATGAAAACACATGATAAATTCATAATGTTTATGCATCTACAGGTAAATAACACTTTAAATATGTAAAGGGCATGTTATATGTAGGGTAGAATAGGGTAGGAAAAATTTATAGTTGATTATATAATAGAGGGTGGTGTGTTGGTGGATTATAAACAATAAAGTATCTAAAAATATTTCATAATAATTTTATTTAGTAAAGACACAAAAATAATTTCAAATACAAAACAATGGCAAACATAAAATGATCCCTAAGAGACTAGGACATACACTGAAGCTAGAAACCCTAATACTTTCTCCTACCAAATTCATGAACACAGGGAGTCCTTAAAAGGTACTCAACAACACATTTCTAGATATAACTATAGAAAGGGACTTATAAACTAGACACATGATAAGAATGAAAATTAGTAATGAATATAGACCTAGATATCTAATCAACAAAACATGAAAATCATATTATTGCATTTCATTAGCAGAATATAGTAAAGAGCCACAAATATTTTCCATAGGATTGAAAAGAAATATTACATAGATCAACACTTTAGAATTCTTCCATCCAAATAGGCATGATGAGACTACAATTTTGACAAGGGAGACATAAACATACTCTCAAATCTTGCTAATGGTTGTATAAATACAACCACCTTATCAAGGGAGATAGAGTCTATACACATCATAAAATCCAAAAAAAAATTCTAAAAAACCTATACTTAGAGAAAATGGATGCCTAAAATAGCCTATATCAATTGATAGCGAACAACAACCAAAAACCCTTGAATATAAGATAGGCCTTTTATTTATACATTTTAATCCTTCCTAAATAGGGGACTATGTGCTATAATTTTCAAATTTTGCATAATGAACTTTTTTAGTATTGTTGAGATGCTCCTAGCTAGAAATTGTCTTATGTTATACCTGAGATATTCATCAATTTCCAAGACAAATCATTTTTACAACTACCTTCACAAATAATGATGAGGACTTGAAACCACCTAGAATAAACTCAATTTTTTTGGCTAGAAATGCCCCTTACATGAGATAGAAGAGGAATATTCACTTAAGGAGACAAAGAAACCATTTTTATTTTGCATAACCACCTGGAGATAGCCTTTGACCACTCATTAGCATAGTTGGAACTTACCTGGACAACTACCCCTCCTCTTATGCACACCATGGAATGACCTACTCTTATAATGATTTTTTGGGAATATTCTAGATCCATGGTTGTTTGAGTAATATTCCTTGGAGTGCCTACCTAGATCTTTCAAACCTACAATATCTTTCCATGGATTAAATTTTTCAATTTTACCCCTTTACCTTTTTGCAAATTTAGGCATTTGGGTCTTCAAGGACCTTTTGCAACTTGCCTACTAAAAGACAAGTGAGGTAATATTAAAAAAAGGCCCAGAGCTTAAAAACCTTGAGGACTTTCCATGTGTCTAACTCTTAGCTCATCAACTAATTATTCACCTTTACACCATCCTTATAATATGGGGAAGGGTGCAATATCATTTTGATCCCCATGGTTGTGCCACTTGTCACCCTCATGGGCTTTTTGAGCTCTATTGAATAGTCATCGATAATTTCATACCATTGGATCATATAATCCTAATGAAGTATGAGACCTAGATCATAAAATGATGTACTCAAGCTATAACCTTTTGGTATGTAGTTTCACCACCTATCTATCTTGTGTTTGCTTATAGGATCTCTAAATTTTTAACTCCATCCTCACTCCATCAGATCATCCTACTCTGAACAAATATGTTCCATTAGATCTTCTCTATTTTAAAACAAATGACTACTACATGGGGTCTAAAATTTATGCTCACATGACTATCCTAGACATTTTAATCCTAATGATTACTTGCCATGGCTTAAATTTGACATTTATGTGCTCATAAAAAATGTCCATGAGACTATCACCTATAATTTGGAAATATTCTTTTGGGGACTTTTTTCCATGATAATTTTTTCTAAGACTTTATATTTGGCTTCCTTATTTTCTTTGGCATTATTGTCCCATAAGAAATGTGTCTAATAAATTCTCCCAAAGGAAGTGAATCCTTGTATTTTTTTTGAAAGAATTTGGCACCTAGCTCTTTTGCATTTGTCAAGACAATTATTTTAGACAATTTGTATGAAATAATTTCCTCACAAAAATTGACCTCAGTAGTTCTCCCAAATAAATTCACTTCCTTCAGACTCTTTCTCAAGTAAAATGTCTAAAATAAATATATCTCTATCCTGTAGCAAATTTTCTAAAAATACCCTTCAACCATTAAATATACCCTTCAAAAACTTGAAAAGCACCTTGAAAAAGTTTTTTCAAGGGCACTTGCCCTAAATAATTGCCCTTAAATTTTTTGGAAAGTCCCTTAAATATCTTGAAAGTGCCTTTTAAACTTTTTGAAAGTGTCCTCTAGATCCTCTGAAAGTGCCCCTCAGGAGTTTTGAAAGTGTCCTTCATCATCCAAAATTATCCTTTAGAATTTTGGAATGGTCCTTTAAACTCTTAAAATTTCCCTTCAAAACTATTAAAAGTGTCCTCCATATTCAAAACATGACCTTCAAGAGTTTTTTAAATGTCCTTTAGCATCTAGACTTATCCTTTAGACTTTTTTCTTGGAAAAAATGCATGAAGGAAATGGACCTCTATTCAACAACAATTTTTCTAAAAGTGCCTTTTGGGATTTTGAAAATATCCTTCAAAATTTTTGTTAATGCCACCTACCGTAAATAAATGACTTTAAAAATTTGTGTAAGTGTCCTCCAGATCTATAGTTATCCTTTAGACATTTTATATACACCCTTCAAGAATTTTGTAAGGGAAAAATACCTAAAGGAAATAATCCTTCATACATTTTGCAAAGGCAAAATGGCCCTTCTAAGGTGTCTTTTGGGTTTTTTTCAAGTGTTCTTCACCCTTCAAAAGTTCCCTTTGGAAATTTTTCAAAGGTAAAATGCTTGAAGGAAATGATCCTTTGAAACTTTTGTAAAGGTAGAATGACCCTTCGGGATTCAATACCTTTGGTTGAAACAAATGACCTTACAATTCCTTCAACATTTTTTTGTCAGAAAAATGCTTGAAGGGTAAGTTTCCTTTGGAATTTTTTTCATGAAAAAAAATTCCCAAAAAAATGACTTGAAACCAATAAAATATCCCTTCAAAACTTTTCTAAAACACTTATCCCGATAATGATAAGACATTAAATTCCTTAAGAACTTTTGTAGCAAACAAAATGTCCAATGGAAATAAGTCTTTGGAATTTTTATTTGAGATAAAAAATCCAAAGACCCATTTTAATTGGATATTATGTTCATACAAAAGGCCCAAAAATTCTAAGGGAAATAACATCTTCACCAAGTAAAGACAAGACAAAGGACTTATCAAATTATATACATAAACATGACCTTCTAAAGGAGTACATGGAGACATAAATCTAGATAAGGACATAAAATTTGACATAGATAAGGGCCCAATTGCTCCAATATAATTTTGGGCACTAATATAGGCTCTTGATCAAGGATGCATACCCCTTATAGGTTTGTAAAGAACCACATAACAAAAAATCAGGTTCCAATCCATTGGGCTACAGAGTTAAAATTAAGAAATTTCTCAGTAAGCATGAAGTCTCAACAAAACATGAAAAACTAACAAATTAGATCAAGAGGATTTGAAAATGAACACATGATAAAAATAGTAAAGGAAACTATACAAACAAGGCCCAAAATATATGGGAAACAAAGTAAGGAAAGGGTAAAGCAAAAAAACACTATAAAATATGGTACATTGTTCAGACTCAATCAAGGAAATCCTTTAGATGACTGTTATTGATTGGCAGTTCTAGTATCTCACTTTACAAGTCTCTCAAGAAGAAGGTATGTTCCATAATTAGATATTCAATTGAGTAGGTACCCATCCAAAAGGCATCAAACATTATATGCTTACCTTTCTCCTCATGCCCACTATCCCAAAGTAGAACCAGATCAATTATTTGGAAAGTTCTTGGATTGACCTTTCTATCACATATTATCTTCAGCTTCTCCTTGAATTTGAGGTGTCTTTCATGAGTCTATTTTTTAATTTCATCAATCTCAATAATATGGTTAACCTTGTTTTCATAGTGGTTGATTTTCTCATCATCTTTTAGTTGTTGCATGAGTTGATAGGTTGGTAACTACAAATTCATATGCAAAACTACTTGAGCTCCATAAATAAGCTCAAAAGGGATTATACCTATATCTATCTTAGGCATAATCCTATTATCCCATAAGCTAAACTTTAGTTTTTCACCCCACCTCTTCTCATTTGCTTCCAAATTTAATCAAATAATCTTGAGCAAGTTCTTATTACTTGATTATACTTGCCCATTCCCTTGAGGATTGTAGTTGGAAGCATAAGTTATTTCAATCCCATAGTATTTTCATAATTCTAATAAATTTTTAGCTTTAAATTTCATGTAATTATCAAAAATTATCTTAATAGGCACACCAAATCTACAAATAATCTGATTCAGCAAATAATCTATGACTACCCAGTGTGTCATTTCTTTTGTAGGTTTCACTTCAACCCATTTTTTGAAGTAATTAGTTGAAAATAGTATTGATCTATGCCCAAAAATTTATTAATCAATGATTTCTATAATGAAATCCATTCTTCATTTTCTAAATGGTCCCTACATCACCATAGGCTACAAGGGAAGATAACCTAAATATTTCATCCTCCCAACAAATCAATGGCATTTCTCACACCTTCTAACTATTTGAGCAACATACTTAAACAATGATGGCCACCAATAACCATTTCTCAGAATTTTATGAGTATAACTTTAGGTACAAAATGGACACTATACAATCCACTATGGAAGTCTTTAATTAGGACATTAGTTTTTTCTTCTAGCACATATCTTAGGAGAACCCCATCTGGATTCTTCAATGCAAGTCCATTTTCAGTTAAGAGGTACATTTGGGAGACTAGTTTGAGAGTTCTCCTTTGATTCTTATCTAAGTTACGGGGAAAATTTATATTTTTCAAGTATTAAAAAATATCCTTATACCATAAATATGCATTAAATTGACTCATGGAATCATCAACATTAAAAATAGAAGTGTTTATCTCAATAGATTGAAAATTTGTCTCAACCATAAGTTTGGATAGAACCATCCCTCTTACTAACTTGGTATTCTAGATATCCATGTCATACTCTTATAACTTGTTAACCCACATTCACCTCTTGTTAGATACTTCAGCCTGAGTTAAAATGTCTTTCACTATGTTGTGCAGAATGTAAACAACAATCTTTGAACTCAGAATATATGACTTGAATGTTTTAATAGCCTTCAAAAGAGTGATAACTTGTTTCTTAATAATAATGTATTTTATTTCAAGACCTTTCATAGCTTTTCTAAATAAATCTATATGATACTAATGATCATCTTCATTCTTTTGCAACATGATAATAGCAACAATATTGTACAATACAAAAGAGAATAACTAGAATGGCCTTATGTAATCAGGACTGCCCAAGACATGAGAAAACTTCAAAGCTCCCTTGATGTCACTAAATTCTTACATGGTCTTTTCTTCCCACTTGATGTTTTGGTCCTTATTTAGCATGTAAGTAATAGGCAAAGTAATCTCTACAAAATTAGACACAACCATCCTTATAAAGTTAATTTTTCTAAAGAAAGATTGAATTTCTTTATTGGACTATAGGATAGGAACATTTTCAATAGATATGACCCTTTCAAGATTAATTATGACACCATATTTGGACACTATATGTCCCAGTATCTTGGCCTTCTATACTCCAAAGTGGCACTTCTTAGGATTAAGCAAAATGTTAAACTCCCTACACTTGACCAACACCTTTTTTAGATGTTCCTTTCTTCTTTTAGACTACACAATGATATTGTCCTAATACAAAATAATAAATTAATTAATTATTCATACAAAGGCAATGCCAATAGCTCACTATAATGTTTCACCAACATTCATCAACCCAAAAGGCATCTGCATATATACATAAGTGCCAAATGGCATGGTGAATACAATCTTAGACCTTTCAAATTCCTTGACCACAACCTAGTTATAACTTTATAAACCATCTAATGTGGACAAAAATTTTGATCCTATAATGCTTTGTAGTAGGTTTTCCATATTTGGCAAGAGATAATTATCTTTCAAAGAAGCTTTGTTTATATTTAAAAAATCCACACACAAGTGGATATCACCATTTTTCTTCTATACAGGGACTAGATTTACAACCCATGATTAATACCTAATGGGTTAAATGATACCACCATCCTTTAGCTTCTTTAAAACTTCCTAAATCTTGGTGGCCAAAATAGGGTTAATGGGAATCTATTTCTACCTAAAAGGTTTGTTATTAGGTTGCAATGGGATGATGTGTTGGAACATGTCTTCCCTATATGCTTTTAGCTCAAAATAGGACCATCTTAAGCAATCTTGGTACTTCCTTTCAAATTGCATGTAAGCTTTATTCTCAGCTAAACATAAGTGAGTACCTAGCCAAACCTTCCTTAGATTCTCATGAAAACCCAAATTGCACTCAGTTACATCTTTTGAAATGAATGAGTCTCTAAACTTGATTCTATCATCTCCATAAAATTATGCTTGTAAACTAACTAGTCCTCTTAGGATAGTGTTTGTATATATTTGAGTGATGTCTTTCCCAAAAAAGGTCTCCTTCCCATCATAATCTTGAACCATAGATTCCAAGTCTATGAGTTGATCATGGAACTCAAACTCATAGTTTAGAAACCTCTTAATTTGTTCATCATCATCAAAGACTTGCCAATGATGAACATTCTCTGGGATTGGAGGCCTATCAAGCACCTCCACTTGATATTGACAATGAGGGCTCATATTTCCAATGTCAAATTGAGCTCCTAACCTTGCAAGTCTATTACCTTCTTGGTTGAAACTTCTATCATGATAACAAATATTGAATGCATCAAAAAACTCTAGAAAGTCCCAAACAATATTCTTATACTATTTTAACCTTTTATTTTTCATGGCAAAAGCACTACATACTTGCTTCACCACCAACTCAAAATCACCCTTACCAATCAAACATTTTATTCCATATTCACAGGTAATCCTTAGACCAAGAAATATTTCCTCATACTCATTAGTATTTTTAGTGCACTCAAAATAAAGATAGAAAGAAAATATAAAACATTTACCATTGGGGGTAGAGAAGATAATTCTAGCTCCATTTCCAAGATTGGAGAAAGTCCTATCAAAACACATCTTCCAAGCTATATTTTCTTACTCAAGCTCAACATCAAGAACAATAATTTGTTCATTAGCATCAACATTCCCATCAAATTTACCCAATTCAACATATGTGAATAATAATTCATTAAGATCACATTTGGGATCTTTAGTTACATGTATCATATTTAGCTCTCTATAAATTTTAACCATCTTACCCTTTAGAAAAATGGTGGCATAGGAAAGGTCTATTTTCACACTTTCACCCACACTAGTATCCCATTTACATGATAGAAACATCCCCCACTTAGGTGGGTAGTCCACAACCATCACATCCATATTCAATTACTTGCTTGGATGCACTACCAACCCTTTGACTTGTCCAACAAATAGAACTTTTCATGAATTGATGGAATAAAAATTATCAAAGGCTGATGTAATCTTAACTCTGATCTCATTTAAGACACCCAAGGACATCACATTACAATAATATCTAGATTTAAACATACAATTATGAATAATTAGACCATTGATCGAGAGAGTAGTGTAAAATGGGTCCAAATTTAGAAAACTTTTTACAAGTGTAGTCCCAAAATATACCTCTATAATAGGCTCAAAAAATATTCCAATTCTTCATCACTTTCTAGTGGTGTTTGGGGTAACTCAATTTCATTTTTAGATAACTTCTCATCAAATTCCAAATATTCAAAGGCCCTCTTCCTATGTTCAGGTATTCATAATAATTCAACAAGTGGCATGGTGATTTTTAGTTGGCTCAACACATGGTCCATATCACATATGCTATACTGAGGAAGAGGAGTACTTGGTGGAATGGTAACAACACCTTCTACTAGGATACATTCATTTAAAGTCTAAAGTGGAGTAGGCTGGGATGGATTTGCACTCTTACCAATAGTTTTCAAGGGTGGATTTTGTTTAGCCTCATTCATACCCTTAGGGATACTAGACAAGATGGGAACTCTATTCCTAGTGAGAGTGTCTTATCGCTTAACAAATTAGGAAATGAGCACTAGTTTTAAACTTTAGGAACTACTGTAGTTTTCTTAGCTTCCTTATGAACATCCCCTACCTTGAGATTTCTAGTGGCATTATATTGAGGAAAAATAACTTGATATTTACTTCTCATGTGACATTATTTCTCTTAGGTAATTGTTGCATTAATTAGTAGTTATTTGTCCTCAACTAATGGAATTCTTCCATCATATTTCTTAATAATCATAGAACATAATAAATAAAAATCATGGATGGGTAATTCATATGCCTATGCCATATTGATGTCATAAGTAAATTCAAGATTTGGGACACTTACCTTTTTAACCACACTCTAGAATTGATTAATAATAGTAGCACTCAATAATTTTATGGAGGTAGTCATCTCACTTCAAGGGCTTTGATAATTGAACATCAATATCTCATCATCAGATGATGTAGACTCAAGTTCATCTACATCTTCATCAGTTAGATCAATCGTATCACATGGGGGATGTGGAAGGAAGCACTTGTCACACCAATAAATATAAATGTCACAATCTACAAAATTCACCTTAGAATTTAAAGGATCAGGCACTTATTTTCCATCTCTTATGTTCTAATTTCTATCCATTCTTTCTTCACATGTAGGCCTCTTCCCTTTATCATTATCTTGATTATACAATATAGGCCTTCCTTGTACTTTGATTCATATTCTAATCCCATTCATAATTGGTAGATACCTAAGGGACCCCCTTTTAGCTCTAGCTAGCTTATATGATATGTATTTGATAGCAAAGGCCAAAGTCTTGATAGTTTCTTCTAGGTTGGATGTCTTTGTGGGCTACGTCATTTTTAGATTGACTAAATTCACATCAACCTACTTGTTTAAGGGCTTTCCCACAATAGTAATATTGTTCTCAATTTATATGGCTATGTTGAACACTAACTATAGGTTTATGGGTGCCTTATCCCACAATTAGTACACAACCTTCTTATCAAAGGCATTACAATACTTTATTAAGCATGACATGTCATTGGTCCTAATGTTTTTGGGTAATCACATCATGGTCTTATTGAACCATGTGTTATAGTCCTATACACACTCATTAGGATCATTCTTAATATTTTCAATTTTTATCCAAGAAAAAAATTGGATCAATCTTAGCACTGTACTCAATTCTAAAAACATTTTACATCTCTTCTCAAGAATCAATGCATCTAGTGGGGATAAAATTAAACCATTCATGATCATCTTCCTCCAGTGTGTGTAAAAATAGCTTAATGCATACATTCTTGTACTCAACCTCATAATCTTCAATAATATTTTGAAAATCCCTTAGGTGCTAATCACTATTGACTACATTATTCCCTTAAAATTTTGAGAGACATTTCCTGACTTCATTTGGGATCTCATTAGGAGAGCCTTCCATTTCATCAAAATTGATAGGCCTAAATTTGGGAATGCAGAATGTAGGATGTGTATTCTCATCTTGGTTCCTATGCCTTATTATTGGTTTAATATGAGGTTCAAGAACAAATGGTAAAGGGATACAAGAGGGTAAATGAGGTGGACTAGGTGGATTCGACTTAGGAGGGGATTCATTTAGTTGAGAAAGAACTATAAAAAAATAGGACTATTTATTTTATAATCAATAGA
The DNA here is from genome assembly GCA_037957365.1 of Torreya grandis. Taxonomy (NCBI): domain Eukaryota; kingdom Viridiplantae; phylum Streptophyta; class Pinopsida; order Cupressales; family Taxaceae; genus Torreya; species Torreya grandis. The sequence goes on along the minus strand of JARHVA010001607.1, from coordinate 149,320 downwards.
AGAGCTATGATAATCCTCAATAATGGGGTGGTTAACAAGGATTTTAAGATTATCATGATCTTGATGGTCCTAAGTAGCTAAACCTTGCCCTTCAATAGGCCTCCAGACTTGTCCCTTTCTTCATTAAGGAATTCCTAAGGGTGGAGCAAATCTCTTATATGGGTCACCTTTGAAAGATGATCTCAATCCTTCCAAATTTACAAAATGAGATACTCAAAACTCAAGTTTAGAAAATATTTATAATAGGCACTAATCTTTCTAGAAACCAAAAAATATAGAGTCAGAGTTGCCATTTGAAAAAAACATTTAGAATAGAACAATTTCCAAACTATTATGATACAGACTAAAAATAGACTTTCTGAAGCTTAATGAGATGGAAAATAAAGACACTAAAATTTTCAAAAAAAATCAAAAGGGATAAAACACCTTTTAATATGAAATAGTAAGAGTTATTTGTAATATGCTTAGTAGAAATCAATTATCAATCCTTAAATCCTAGAATGTCCCCAAGTAGAGTATTGCAATGTTGATGGCCAAGATAGTCAGATCAATGTAGTAACAATAAAAAACTTTAAAAATTGAAATAATCACAACTCTCTGCAAGACTCCCCAATAACACAGGTTCTAAGGCTCTTTTCTTTCCCTAGCAATGGCATCATAAGAGTGTTGGTTCCTAGTTTTACACCTCTCTAATCTGGCCTTACACACTTGAAGGAAATGGAAAGAAATGATGAGAAACCCAGTAGAATGTCATTGTATCTAAGGGAGGGTTTGGCCTCAATAATGGACCAGACTAGAGAAAATGATTGGGAGGCACCTATAGAGGGTATAGTCAGCTCCCTGGTACTTTTGGATCTACCTAAACTAAGGGGAGAGAACCTATAGGGTAGCTTTCTCACATGGAGAGATTCTTAAATTCAACCTCCATGGGGATTATCGACACAAAGAGACATAAATATTAATAGAACACAACCAAACCTACTCACTCCATTAGGGAAGGGCTATCACATGGAATGAGCAAATATTCTATGACATACATAAACTACTAAGACAAATATGAATATATGATTGTGACTTACATCTGAAAAAGATAATCAACAACATAGGTGTTGAATGATAGATTTTAATGTTGGGATTTAAATCACAAAATACAAACACATGTTAAATAAATAATGTTTATGTATCTACAATAAAATAACACTTTAGATATGTAAAGGGCATGTTATATGCAAGGTAGGATAAATTTATAGTTTATTATAGAATGGAGGGTGGTGTGTTGGTGGATTCTAAACAATAGAGTATCTAAAATTATTTCATGAGAAATTTATTTAGTAAAGACACATAAAAAAATTCAAATTCAAGACAATGACAAACATCAAATGATCCCTAAGAGTCTAGGGCATACACTGAAGCTAGAATCCCAAATACTTTCTCCTACCAAATTCATGAACCTAGGGAGTCCTTAAAAGGTATTCAATAATACATTTCCAAATATAACTCTTGAAAGGGATTTATAAATGAGACGCATGCTCAAAATAACATATACTAATGAACATAGACCCAGATATCCAATCAACAAAACTTACAAATCATATTATTACATTTCATTAGTAGAATATAGTAAAGAGCCACAAATATTTTCCATAAGCTTGAAAATAAATATTATAGATATGAACACTTTAGAATGCTACCATGGGGATAGGCATGATGAGACTTATTTTTTTGACAAGGGAGAAATAAACATGTTTTTAAATCTTATTAATGGTTATACAGATGCAACCACCTTAACAAAAGAGATAGAGTCTACACACAGCACTTGATCCCAAAAACATTTCTATAAAACCTAGACATAGAGGAAATGGATGCCTACAATGGATTATATGAAATGATAGCCAAAAAAACCAACCCTTGAATAGAAGACAATTCATCTATTTATACATTTTTAATCCTTCCCAAATATGGGAGCATGGGTTACAAGTTTCAATAATTACATAACAAACTTTTCCAGTCTCATCAAGATGTTCCCAGCTGGAAAATGTTTTTTTCTACACTTGAGATATTCATTTATTTCCAATAAAAATCATTGTTACAAGTACCTTCACAAATAATGATGAGGACTTTTAACCACCTAGAACAAACTCCTTGATTTCTTGGATGGAAATGCCCCTTACACAAGCTGGAAGAGGAATATTCATTTGAAGAACCAAACAAACCATTTGTCTTTTATGTAACCACTTGAGGATGCCCTTTGACCACTCATTAGCATAGTTGGAACTTACCTAGACTACTTACCCTCCTCTTATACATGCCATGGAATAACCTACTCTTGTAAGGATTTCCTAGGAATATTATGGATCTACAGTTGTTTTAGTAATCTTCCTTGGAGTGGCCCACCTAGATCTTAAAAACTTGAAATATCCTTCCATAGAGGAGTTTTTTCAATTTTCCCCTTTACCTTTTTACAAATTTAGGTGTTTGGCCTTTGGTGACCTTTTACACCTTTCCCACTAGAGGGTAAGTGAGGAAATATTCAAAAAAGGCCCAGAGTTTAAAAAACCATGAGGACCTACCATGTGTCCAACTCTTGACTCATTAGGAAATTATTCACCTTCACACCATCCTTCTTGATATGGGGAAGGGTGTAATATCCTTCCAATCCCTATGGTTATGTTAATTGTCACCTCGTGGGCTTTTTAAGATCTATTGAGTAGTCATTGGCAATTTCACATCATTGGATCATCTAGTTCTAATGAAGTATGAGTCATATATCCTACAATGAGATGCTTAAGTTATAACCTTATGGCATGTATTTTCACCACCTATATATCTTGCATTTGCCTATGAGATCTCTAATTTTTCAACACCATCCTCATTCTATCTAATTATCCCACTCCAAACAAATGCATGTTATTGGATTTTCCCAATTTGAAAATAAATGGATACTTTATGGGGTTTAAAATTGATGCTCACATGACCATCTTGGACATTTGAATCCCAATGACTACATGTTGTGGATTAAATTTTATGTTCATGTGCCTATCAAAAATATCCATGATACTGTCACCTATAATTTGGAATTATTCTTTCAGGGATATTGTTATATGGTAATTTTGTTTAAGCCTTTCTCTTTGGCCTCCCTATTTATTTTGGCATTATCATCCCACAAGAAATGTGTCCAAGTAATTCTCATGAAGTAATTGAACCTTTGCACTTTTGTTAAAATAAATTGGCACATGGCTCTTTTGCATTTGTTGGGATAATTATTTTGGACAATTTTTCTAAAATAATTTCTTCAAAAAAATTGACCTTAGTAATTCTCCTAAAGAAATGCAATTCCTTCAAACTCTTTATTCGGGCAAAATATATAAAGGAATTGACCTCTACCCCATATCAATTTTGATAAAAATACCCTTCAACCATTGAACATACCTTTTAGAAGCTTGAAAAGCACCTTTTAGAAGTTTTGTCAAGGGTACTTGCCCTACAGAATTACCCTTTGACCTTTGGGAATGGCCCTTAGATCTCTTGAACGTGACTTTTAAAGTTTCCTCCATATCCAATGAAAGTTCCCCTCGATATTTTTGAAAGTGTCCTTATCCATTGAAATTTTTCCTTCAAAATTTTGGAATGGTCCTTTGAACTCTAAAAAGTGCCCTTCAAAACTATTAAAAGTGTCCTTGATATTCATAAAGTTCCATTTAAGAGTTTTGAAAATGTCCTTTGCTATCCAGACTTATCCTTCAGACTTTTTACTTGGGAAAAATGTTCAAAAGAAATGGACCTTTGTTTAGCAACAATTTTGGTGAATGTACATTTCATACTTTTGAAAATATCCTTCAAAATTTTTGTTAAAGGCACCTACCCTACAAAAATTCCTTTTGGCATTTGTGTAAGTTTCCTTCAGATCTATAATTATCCTTCAAACATTTTGTAGACACCCTTTGATAATTTTTCAAGGCCAAAATGTCCAAAGGAAATAATCCTTCAAACATTTTACAAAGGAAAAATGGCCCTTCAAAAGTGTCTTTTAGTTTTTTTACAAGTGTCCTTCAACATTCAAAATTACCCTTTGGTAATTTTGCAAAGGCAAAATACCCAAAGGAAATGATCCTTTAGAACTTTTTCAAAGGTAAAATGACCCTTCAGGATTCTTGGAAAGTATCTTTGGCCAAAATAAATGACCTTACAATTCTTTTAGGTCTTTTTTCAAGAAAATTTCCCAAAGGGCAAGTGCCCTTCAAAATTTTAACTATAGACAACTTTTTTGAAACAAATGACCTAAAACCAATAAAATATTCCTTTCAAACTTTTGTAAAACACTTAGCCCAAAAGTGATAAGACATTGAATTCATTTAAAACTTTTGTAACAGATAAAATGTCTAATGGAAATAAGTCTTTGGAATTTTTATCTGAGATAAAAATCTAATGACCTATTTCCATTTAACATTATTTTTATGCAAAATTCCCAAAAACTCTAAGGGAAAGAATACCTTTACTAAACAAATACAAGACAAAGGACTTAGAAAATTATGTACATAAACTTAAGCTTCCAAAGGAATATATGGAGATAAAAATCTAGGTAAGGACATAAACGTTGACATAGATAAGGGCCTAATCGCTCTAGTGTAATTTTGGGCACTAGCACAATCTCTCACTTAGGGATGCATACCCCTTATGATTGTGCAAAGAACCACAAAACACAAGACTAGGTACCAATCCATTGGGCTATAGAGTTAACACTAAGCAATTTCTTATCAAACATGAAGGCTCAACAAAACATGGTAGACTAACAAAAATAGATTAGGAGGATCTAAAAATAAACACACAATAAAAATATTAAAGGAAATTATATAAATAAGGACCAAAATAGAGGGGCTCTAAATCAAGGAAAGGACAAAACACATAAACACTATATAATATGGTACATTATCTAGATTCAATCAAAGAAGTGCTTTAGATAACAACCATTGATAGGTAGTTCTAGTATCTCACCATCCAATTCTCTCAAAAATAAGGTATGTTCCCTAATCCAATAATCAATGGAATAGGGACCCATCCACAAGGCATCCAACTTTCCATGCTTACCTTTCTTCTCATTCCTATTGTCCCAAAGTAGAACTAGATCACCTACTTGGAAATTTATTGGAGTGACCTTTCTATCAAATATTATCTTTAACTTCTCCTTAAATTTGAGTTGTCTTTCATGAGCTTGTCTTTGAATTTCATTAAACTCAACAATTTGGTTAACCATGCTTTCATAGTAAGTTATTTTCTCATCATCTTCTAGTTGCTACATGAGCTGATAAAAAATCTCAAAAAGGCTTCTTCTTATATCTCTCTTAAGCATAATCCTATTATCCCATAAGGAAAACTTCAGTTGTTCACCCCACATCTTCTTATTTTCTTCCCAATCTAATTAAATAATATTGAGAAAGTTCTTATTACTTGATTCTACTTTCCCATTCCTTTGAGGATTATAGTTGAAAGCATAATTTAGTTAAATATCATAGTATTGACATAATACCACCAAAGGTTTGGATTTTAAGCTCATGTAAATATCGAAAATTATCTTAATATGCACACCAAATCTACAAACAATCTAATTTAGCAAAAAATCTATGACTTCTTAATGTGTCACTTTCTTTGTAGAGATTACTTCAACCCATTTGGTGAAGTAAACAGTTGTGACTAGTATCCATTTTGTCCAACACTTAACAAATCAATGATTTCTCCAATAAAATACATTCCCCATTGGTTGAATGGGCCCTTAATCATCATAGGCTATAAGGGAAGATAACCTAAAGCTTTTATCCTCCTAGCAAAGCACTGCCATTTCTCACACGTTCTGAATATTTGAGAAACATCCTTAAATAATGATGGCCACCAATAACAAAATCTCAATATTTTATGAGTTGTAACTTTAGGATCAAAATGGTCACCACACACTCCACTATGGAAGTCTTCAATTAAGACACTATTATGTTCTTATAGCACACATTTTAGGAGAATCCCATCTGGATTCTTTGATGCAAGTCCTTTTTTAGTCAAGAGGTGTTTTTAGAAGACTAGTTTGAGATTTATCCATTGATTCTTATCCAATTTAGGGGGACAATTCAAGTTTTTCAAGTACTAAACAATATCTATATACCATGAAGATGCATTAAATTAAATCAAAGAATCATCAACATTAAAAACATTAGTGTTTACCTCAACAACTTACAAATTGGTATCAACCATAAGATTGGGTAAACCCATCCCTCTTACTAACTTGGTGGTCTAGATATCCATGTCATATTATTTTAACTCGTTAACCCACCTGCACCTCTTGTTGGATACATTAAAAAGAGTGAAAGCTTATTTCTCCATAATAGTGTATTTTGGTTCAATTCCTTGCATAGCTTTGATAAATAAATTTATAGGCTAATCATGACTATCTTCATTATTTTACAATAGGATAGAAACACCAGTATTATATGATGCAAAAGATAATACCTAGAATGCCCTTGTGTAATCAATACTAGCCAAAATAGAAGTAGACTTCAAAGCTCCCTTGATGTCACTAAATGCTTCTATGGCCTTATCCTCCCACTTCATGGTTTGGTCCTTCTTCAACATGGAAGTAATAGGTAGATTATTCTCTATAAAACTAGACAAAAACCTCTTTACAAAGTTAATTTATCAAAAGAAAGATTGAATTACTTTCTTGGACTATAGAATAGGCACTTTGTTAATGGATTCGACCCTTTCAAGATCAATCATGACACCCTCTTTAAACACTATATGTCCTAATATCTTGGAATGTTTTTAATCTAAAGTGTCACTTCTTAGGATTAAGAAAAATTCTAAACTCCCTGCACTTGATTAGTACCTTTTATAGTTGCTCCAGATGCTCCTTTCTTTTTTTGGAGTACATAGTGATGTCATCCTAATACACAACAGTAAATTTATTATTTATCCATATAATGCAACATCCATATCTCACTAAAAAATTTTACCATCATTCATCAACCTAAAAAGAATCTACATATAAACATAAGTGCCCCATGGCATGGTGAATGCAGTCTTGGACCTCTCAGATTCCTTGACTAGAACCTAGTTGTAACCTGAGAAACCATCTAATGTAGACAACATTTATGATCCTTTAATGCTTTGTAGTAGGTTATCCATATTATAAAATGGATAATTATCTTTCAAAGATGCTTTGTTTAGATTTAAAAAATCCACACACAAGTAGATATCACCATTCTTATTTTGTATAAGGACTAGATTTGTAACCCATGATGAATACTTGATGGGCTAAATGATACCACTATATCTTAGCTTATTTAAATCCTCCCACATCTTGGTGGCCAATATGGGGTTAATGGGCCTCTATTTCATCCTAAAAGGTTTTCTCTCAGGCTACAATGGGATGATGTGTTGGAACAAGTCTTCCCTGTATGCTTTCATCTCAAAATAAGACCACGCTAAGAAATATTTTTAGTTCCTTAGCAATTACATGTAAGATTTCTTCTTAGTTGAACTTAAGTGAGTACCCAACCAAACCTTCCTTAGATTCCTAAGAGAACCCAAATTATACTTAGTTACATATTTTGAAATAAATGAGTCTCTCAACTTGATTCTATCAGCTCCATCAAAAGATGCTTTTAAACTAACCATTCCTCTTGAGATAGTGTTTATCTTCATTTGAATGATGTCTTTCCAAAAAAAGGTCTCCTTCCTATCACAAACTTGAACCATAGATTCCAAGTTTATTATTTGATCTTAGAACTCAACCTTATAGTTTAGAAACCTCTTAATTTGTTCATCATCATCAAAGACCTACCAATGATGAACATTTTTTAGGATTGAAGGCCTAATAGCCACCACCACTTGATATTGATAATAAGGTATCATATTTTCAATGTTAAATTAAGATCCTAACCTTTCAAGTCTATCCACTTATTGGTTGAAAATTTTATCATGATAACAAATATGGAATGCATCAAAGAACTCCAGTAAGTCCTAAACAACATTTTGATATTGTTTCAACCTTTTATTTTTCATGTCAAAAGCATTATATACTTACTTCACCACCAACTCATAATCACCCTTAATAATTAGACATTTGATTCCATATTCATGTGTAATGTTGATACCAAACAAGAGTGCCTCATACTCAATAGTATTGTTAGTATACTCAAAATAAATCTAGAAAGAAACCATAAAACATTTAACATTGGGGGCAGAGAAGACAACCCTAGCTCCATTTCCAAGATTGGAGTAAGCCCCATCAAATCACATATTCCAAACTTCATTTTGTTTGTCAATCTCAACATCAAGAATAATAGGTTGTTCAGTAGCATCAACATTCCCAACAAAGTTTCCCAATTCAACATCTGTGTACAATACTTCATTAAGATCACATTTGGGATCTTCAATTTCATGTAACTTCTTTGGTGCTATATAAATTTTAACCATATTACCCTTCAGTGGAATGGTGGCATATCAAAGGTCTATTTCCACACTTCCACCCACTCTAGCAACCCATTTATATGAGAATAACATCCCCCACTTAGGTGGGTAGTCCACAACCACCACATCTATATTCAAGTACTTGCCAAGATATACTAAAAACTTCACTACTAACCCTTTGAATTGTCCAACAACTAGAAATTATTATGAATCCATGACATAACACTTGTCATAGGCTAATGTATTCTTAAATATAATCTCATTTAAGACACCTAAGTGAATCACATTGTAAGAAGCTCTGGAGTCAAACATACAATTATGAACAATCAAACCATTAATCAAGAGAGTAGTGTAAAATAGGTCCACATTCAACTAAATTTATACAAGTGTAGTCCCCAAATAGACCTCTAGAGTAGGATCAAAACCTATTCCAAATTTTCATCACTTTTTAGGGGTGTTTGGGGTAACTTAATATCATTTGTAGCTGACTTCTCATAAAATTCAAACTATTCAAAGGCCATCTTCCTATGTTCAAGTATTCATAATAATTCAACAAGTGGCATGGTGATTTTTAATTGGCTCAACACATGGACCATATCACATATGCTATACTGAGGAAGAGAAGTACTTGGTGGAAGGGTAACAATGCCTTTAGCTAGGATACAATCATTTAAAGTCTAAAGTGGAGTAGGATAGGATGGATTTTCACTCTTAGTAGTATTTTTCAATGGTGGATTTTGTTTAGCCTCATTCACACCCTTAGGGATATTAGACAAGATGGGTACTCTATTCCTAGTGATAGAACCTCATGGCTTAGTAAATTGGAAAATGGGCACCAATTTGGAAACTTTAAGGACTATTGTTGTTTTCTTAGATTATTTACTATCATCCCCTACCTTAGGATTTATAGGTCCATTGTCCTAAGGAGTAAAAGCTTGATATTTTCTTCTCAAGTGATATTCTTTTTCTTAGGTAATTATTGCATTAATTAGCAAACTTTTCCTCAACTAATGACATTCCCCCATCATATTTCTTAATCATCATAGAACATAATAAATAAAAATCATGGATGGGTAATTCATATGCCTACACCATATTAACATCATAATAAAATTTGGTAGTTGGGACACTAACATTTTCAACTGCACTCCAAAATTGATTAATTGTAGTAGCACTCAATAATTTCATGGAGGTAGTCATCTCACTTTGGGGGTTTTGACAATTGAACACCAATATTTCATCATTAGATGATGTAAATTCAAGTTCATCCACATTTTCATCAATCAGATCAGTTGTATCACATGGGGGATGTGGAAGGAAGCACTTGTCACACCAATAAATATCAATGTCACAATTTGTAACATTTACCTTAGTGTTTAAAGGATTAGGCATTTCTTTTATATCCCCTTTGTTCTAATTTATATCCATTCTTTCTTCATGTGAAAACCTCTTCCCTTTATCCTTATCTTGATTATATAATGTAGGCCTTCTTTGTGCTTGATTTGGATTTGGAGCCTGTTCATAATTGGTAGACACTTGAGGGACCCCCTTTTCAACTCTAGCCGGCTTATATGACATTTATTTTATAGCAAAGGCCAAAGTCTTTACAGTCTCTTCCAAGCTAGTTATTTTCACGGGATGCATCTTTTTTGGATTAACCAACTTCATATCAGCCCACTTGTTTAAGGGCTTTCCTACGGCCTTAATATTATTCTTAATTTAGATGGTCATATTAAACACCAACTGTAAGTTCATGGGTGCCTTGTCGCATAAGTAATATGTAACCTTCTTATCAAAGGCATCACAATATTTTTTTAATCACATTATGTCACTAGACCTGATGTTTTAGGGTAGTCCCATCATGGTCTTATTGAACCATGTGTTAAAGTCCTACACACAATCATTAAGATTCTTCTTGATATTTTCAAATTCAGCCAAGAAAAACCTTGGATCAATCCTAGCACCATAATAAATTATACAAACATTTTGCATCTCTTCCCAAGAATCAATGCATCCAATGAGAAGTGAATTAAACCATTCATTAGCATCTTCCTCTAGTGTTTTCACAAAAAATTAATGCATAAATCTTTGTACTCAACCTCATAATATTAAATGATATTTTGAAAATCCCTTAGTTGTTGACCACTACTGACTACATTGTTCCCTTGGAATTTTGGGAGGCATTTCCTAACTTTATTTGGGACCTCATTAGGATATACTTCCATCTCATCAAAATTGGTAGGCCTAAATCTGGGAACACATAATCTAGGACATGCTTTCTCATATTAGTCCCTATTCCTCATGATTGGTTCAATATAAGGTTCAAGAACAAATGGAAAAGGGATGCAAGGGGTAAATGAGGTGGACTAGGTGGATCATACCTGGGAGGGGATTCAACTAGTTGATAAGGAGTTAGAAAACAAATAGTACTACGTGTTTTAGAATCAATAGAAGATTTATGGTAATCCTCAATAATAGGGTGGTTAACAAGGATTTCAAGATTATCAGGATCCTAATGGTCTTAAGAAACTAAACATTACCCTTCAACAAGCCTTCAAACTTGTCCCCTTCTTCTTTGAGGAATGCCTAAGGGTAAAAAAAGTCTCTTAGATGGGTCACCTTTGAAAGAAGATCTCAATCCTTCTAACTTTGGAAACAATGAGATACTCAAAACTCAAGGTTAGAAATTTTTTAAAATAGGCACCATTCTTTATAGAAACCAAAAAATATAGATTCATAGTCACCACTAGAAACAAACTTTTGGAATAGAACAATTTATAAACTACTGTGATACAGATAGAAAATAGACTTGTTGAATCTTAATGAGATGGAAAATAAAAACTCTCAAATTTTCAAAAGGGACAAAACACTTTTTAACATGAAATAGTAATATTTTTTTGTAATAGGCTTAGTAGAAATCAATTATCAAGCCTCAAATCCTGACACGTCCCTAAGTAGAGTATTGTGGCATTGACCACTAAGATAGTCAGATCAATGTAGTAATAATATATAACCTAACAAGCTAAAATAATCATTGCTCTCTATAAGATTCCTTGGTAACATATGCTCTAAGTCTCTTTTCTTTCCCTATCAATAGCACCATAAGAGTGTTGGTTCCTAGTTGTACACCTCTCTAATCCAGCCTTACACATTTGAAATAAATGAAAATCAATGATGAGAAACTTACTAGAATGTCATTATAGTTAAGGGAGGGTTTGGCATCAAGAATGGACCAAACTAGATAAAATGACTGGGAGGCACCTATAGAGGGTATGGTCAGCTCCTTGCTACTTCTAGATCTACTTGAGCTAATGTGAGAGGACCTATGGGGTAGCTTGTTCACATGGAGAGATTCTATAATTCAAACTCCATGGAGATTATCAGTATAAAAAGACATAAATTTGACTAGAACATAACCAAACCTACTCACTCCACTTGAGAAGGGTTTTCATATAAAATGAGTAAATGTTCTAGGCTAGACATAAACTACTAAAGATAGATATGAATATATGATTTAAACCTTCATCCTAAAAAGATATTGAAAAACATAAGGGCTAAATGATATATTGCAATGTTGGGCTTTAAATCACAAAATGTAGACACATGTTAAATATAGAATGTTTATACATCTATAGGTAAATAAAACTTAAGATATATAAAGGGTATGTTATATGTAGAGTAGGATAGGGTAAGACAAATTTATAATTGATTATAGAATGGAGGGTGGTCTATTGGTGGCTTCGAAACAATAGAGTATTTAACAATATTTCATGATAATTTTATTTAGTCAAGTCACACAAAACATTTCAAGTGCAAGATAATGACAAACATCAAATGATCCTTGAGAGACTAATACATATACTAAACCTAAAATCCCAAATACTTTCTCCGACCAAATTCATGAACCTAGGGAGTCCTTAAAAAGCATTCAATAATACATTTCTAGATATAATTATAGAAAGGGATTTATAAAATAGATGCATACTCAGAATGATAACCAATAATGAACTTAGACCTAGATATCCAATCAACAAAATATTCAAATGATATTATTGCATTTCAATATTAGAATACAATAAAGAGCCACAAATATTTTTCATAGGCTTGAAAATCAATATTACAAGCATCAACACTTTAGAATGATTCTATGAGGATAGGCATGGTGAGACTACTCTTTTAACAAGGGAGACATAAACATCCTCTCAAATCCTACTAATGGCTATACAAATGCAACCACCTTATTAAGAGAGATAGGGTTTTCACACAACACTTGATCCCAAATTTTTTTTAGAGAACCTAGAAATAGAGGAAATGGATGCCTAAAATAGCCTATATCAACTAATAGCCAACAACAAAGAAAAACCCTTGAATATAAGATAAGCCTTCTATTTATACATTTTCAATCCTTCCCAAATAAGGTACCAAGGGATGCAATTTTCAAAAATTTCATAACATACTCTTCTAGTCCCATCAAGATGCTCCCAGTTAGAAAATGTTTGTTGTTACACTTGAGATATTCATTGATTTCCAAGACAAATCATTTTCACATATACCTTCACAAAGAATGATGAAGACTTGTAATCACCTAGGATAAACTTTTTGATTTATTAGCTTGAAATGCCCCTTACATTAGTTGGAAGAGAAATATTCATTTGAGGAGCTAATAAAACCATTTGCCTTTTGTGTAACCACATAGAGATGCCCTTTAACCACTCATTATCACAATTTAAACTTTCTTGGACAACTTCCCCTCTTCTTATGCATGTCATGGAATGACCTACTCTTGCAATGATTTCCTAGGAATATTTTAGATCTATGGCTATTTAAGTAATCTTCTTTGGAGTGGCCCACCTAAATCTTGCAAACCTATAATATTCTTTTGTGGAAGAGATTTTGTAATTTTGACCCTTTACCTTTTTGTAAATTTAGGCATTCATGACTTTGAGGACTTTTATCACCTTACCCACCAAAAGGTAAGTGAGGTGATCTTCAAAAAATGCCTAGAGCTTATAAAACCATGAGGACTCACCACATGTTCAAATCTTAGCTCATCAACAAATTCTTCACCTTCACACCATCATTCTTGATATGGGGAAGGATGCAAGATCCTTTTGATCCCTATGGTTGTGCCACTTGACACCCTTTTGGGCTTTCTTAGCCTTTTTTAATAATCATCGATGATTTTGTATCATTGGATCATCTGATCTCAATGAATCACAAGCCATTGATCTTGAAATGAGATGTTTATTATATAACCTTGTGGCATATATTTGTTCCACTTATCTATTTTGAATTTGTCCATAAGATCTCTAACATTTCAATGCCTTCCTTTCTCTTTTGAATCATACCACTCTAAACAAATGTGTGCCATTGGATCTGACCCATTTGAAAATAAATAGCTACTCTATGGGGTATAAAACTGATGTTCACATTACCATATTGGACATTTGAATCCTAAAAATTACTTGCCATGGCTTAAAGTTTATGTCTATGTGCCTATTAAAAATGCTTGTGAGACCATCACTTATAATTGGGAAATATTCTTTTGGGAACTTTGTTTTGTCAAAAATTTGTCTAATATTTTGTCTTTGGCCTCCCTATTTGATTTGTAATTATCATCCCATAATAAATGTGTCTAAGCAATTCTCTCAAAGGAATTGAACCTCTACTCTTTTGCTAAATAAATTTGGCACTTAGCTCTTTTGTGTTTGTTAGGATAATTATTTCAAACAATTTGTCCAAAATAATTTCTCCATGGAAATTTCCCTTAGTACTTCTCTATTGAGTTTGGATCCCTTTGGGGCAATCACATGACCTTAGGAATATATTTTTGGGGCCTATACAGCTCTATAAATGTGAGGAGTGTAGTTTCCCCTACTCCAAATTTTTTGGAACCTTGTTCCACATGTGAGTGGAATATTCCTTGTATTTCTAATTTCTATATTTCCATATTTTGTGGAGTTAATTATTAGATACCTATTTTCTATGTTGACTTACTTGTTTTTAGGAATCTATTTTTTTATTATAAAAGGTAATGACTTCCTTATTTTAATGAGTTGGTTGTGATCACATGTCCTTGGAAAATGTGTCTTTTGAAGGAGGAGAGATAGACTTGGTGTGTTCCTTCTTGATGGAAATTTTGGATAAGCTTGCTTAGGTGGAACTAAATTGTCTTTTAATGGATGATGATTATCTTGGATAAACATGGTGAGTTTCTCCTTATTTGTTGGATTTTCTCTTAATTTGTTGTTGTTGTTGTTGTTGTTGTTGTGTGTGTGTGTGTGTGTGTGTGTGTGTGATGTGACCTTTAGAAGTTGATGGTTTATTTGTAGGGTGTGGATTTGAGGATTAGAGTCAAAGAGTGGATGTTTTTGTAAAGTATAGGTGTTTATTTTAGGGTGTGGTATAGTAGCTTGTGAAATACAGTAAACTACAGGTGCAAGTGAAAGTGCAACATTGATTTTATGTATCATTTTCTACAGGAGATATTCTATCTCTATGAGAGTTCATTGTAATCTTGTTTTTTATTACAATTTTATCTGAGGACTTCCTTGGTGGATGTAGTTGGCAATTGGGTGAGCCATAATAGATTTGTATTATGTGTGATTGATTCTTATTATCTCCATTTATGCTTTCATAATATTTATAATTTAAATAATATTTCCATGATGCATGATATTACATAATTTAGATATGATTTATGGTCATATTAAATATATTTTAAAAGATTTTTAATTCCTAACAATCAATATCAGAGCCATTGGTTGTGTTTTGATAAAGTGGTAAATCATAAGAAAGTTATTAGCTTGAGTGGGAGCTATGGGAGAAGAGATCAGGTTGAGAGTGGAGAAGTTTGATGGTAATAATTTTAGTTTGTGGAAAATGTAGAGGGGAACATTAACTATATCAAAAGGAGCTTCATCTCCCCTTGGAGGGGAAAGTAGAATAACCTATAAGTATGAGTGATGCAGATTAGTCATTGCTTGATAGGAAGGCATTGGGAGCTGTATAGTTATGCCTTGCATCTTCTATTACATTTAATATTTATAATGAGAAAACCATAAATATCGCATGGATAAACTTGAAAAGTTGTATGAGAAACCCTCTACTTCTAATAAAAATTTTCTTATGAAAAGATTATTTAACATGAAAATATCTAAGAATGGTTCAATTACTAATCATCTAAATGATTTTAATATGGTTGTAAGTATGTTCACTTCTATTGGAATTAAATTTGATGATGAAGTTAGATATTTTTTGATTTTGTATTCTTTGCCTAATAGTTTGGATAGTTTGGTTATGGCTGTGAGTATTATAGTCCCTATCAAGGGAAGATTAATTTTTTAGGATGTTATAGGTGTTATTCTTAGCCAGGAAATGCAAAGTAAAAAAACTTGTGAATAATCTTCAGGTAATGATTTTTATATTGAAACTAGAGTGAGGCAAAAGAACAAGAGAAAAGGCAACTATGGAAAGGTTGATGGGTAGATCTAAATCCAGATCTAGATCCAAGATGCTATGATGACATTATGGGAAGAGTGGACACTTAAATAAGGATTGTTTGTCTCTTTCAGGATAAGAATGAAAACAAGGAGGAAATTAATGAGGTAAATGTGACATCATGTAAATCATGTCAAGATGCCTTAATTCTTTCTATGGATAGTTTTTTTGAGTCTTGGGTATTAGATTCAGGGGCTTCTTTTCATGCCCCCCCCCCACACATAGGCATTATTTTATTGATCATGTTTAAGAGAATTTAGGACATGTTTGTCTTGGTGATGATGAACCATGTGAGATAGTATATAAAGGTTGTGTTTAGGTTAAGATGAAAAATGGGAACACATGGCTACTCAAGGATGTTAGACAGATTCTTATGTTGAGATGGAATTTGGTTTTAGTGGGGTAATTGGGTACTGAGGGATGTTGAGTAATGTTTACTATAGATTCTCAAAAAGTTATCAAAGGTGATCTTATGATTTATAGACGTAAAAAACTTGGTACTTAATATTTTACTAGTAGTGTTGATTCTTTTGATTTAATTGCTATAGATGGAGATGAAACTATGTGGCACTACATGCTTAGTCATATGAGCCATAAGGGCATGGATATCTTAAAAGATAAGTTGTCTATATTAAAGGGCATAGATCTAGACTTGTATGAGAATTGTGTGTATGAGAAATAGAATTAGGTTAAGTTCTTGAAGGTTGGACACATAAAGAAAGAACACAAGTTAGAGTTGGTACACTCAGATTTATGGGGACTAGCTCATGTATCTTTTATTGGTGGATCTAATTATTATGTTAATTTTATTGATGATGTAATTAGGAAATTTTGTGTTTATTGTATTAAAAATAAATATGATGTATTTAACACTTTTAATAAGTGGAAAGCCTTGGTTGAGAATGAAACATGTCTCACATTGAAATTTCTTAAATCAAATAATGGAGGTGAGTATTGTAGTAATGATTTCTTTAATTATTGTTCTAATAATGGAATCCATAGGCAAATGATGGTTCCAAGAACTCTAAATTAGAATGGGGTATCTGAAAAGATAAATAAAACAATAATGGAATGTGCTAGGAGCATGAGGTTACATGCAGGGTTTCCATTTCAATTTTGTGTAGAAGTAGTTAGCACGATAGTATATCTGATTAACATAGGACCATCTATGCCTTTAGATTAAGGCATTCTTAAACAAGATTTGCCTAGTAAGAATGCTGATTATTATTTTATTAGAGTATTTGGATGTGAGTAGTTTTCTCTCATTAAGAAAGAGGATAAGATCAAGTTAGATGCAAAATCAGAGAAATGCACATTTGTTAGTTATGATGAGTATAGCTTTGATTTCTATTTATGGAGCATTAAAGAGAGAAAATATTTCAATCTAGAGATGTAGTCTTTAATGAAAAATTCATGTATGAGGATCAGTTGTAAAATGAATAAGAATAAAAAAAGTACATAGTATTGGATGACATTATGGATGGTAAAGTATCTAATGAATCAGTTCAAGAACCTTATGCACAAGGAACACAAAATATTATGGTAAGAAGGTCTTCTAGGGTAATAAGAGCACATGAATGTTTTTCTCCTTCTTTGAATTTTTTTTTACTCATTGATAATGGATAAATAGAGTGTTATGAGGAAGTAATGTAGGTAGATTCTAGGATGAAATGAAAACAAGCCATAGATGAGGAGCATATATCTCTCATGGAGAACCAAATGTGGGATTTGGTAAGGCTACCCAAGGGCAAGAGTGCATTGCCAAAAAAGTGGATCTTTAGAATAAAAGAAAAAGATTAAGGGAGAAAAAGGCATAAGGCTAGGATGGTGGTCAAGGGGTTTGTACAAAAATCAAGTATTGATTTTGATGAGATTTTCTCTCAAGTTGTAAAAATTACTTCTATTAGGATTATTCTTGGTTTAGTTGTAGTTGAGGATTTGTACTTAGAATAGTTAGATGTGAAAACTACTTTTCTTCATGGTGATTTGGATGAAGAGTTGTATATGAAGTAAACATAGGGATGTGAGGTCAAAAAGACGGAGAACAATGTGTGTAGACTAAAGAAGAGCTTGTATGGATTAAAACAAGCTCCATGATAATGGTATAAGAAATTTGATTGTTTTAGGTTGGAACAAGAATATCAAAGGTGTAATTCTAATCATTACATGTACATTAAACATTTTTATGATGGTTCCTTTATCACTTTATGATTGTATATGTGTGACATGTTAATTGAAGGAAAAAACATACAACATATTCATATGCTTAAGAAATATCTTAGTGACTCCTTTTCTATGAAGGATTTGGGTGCTACAAAGCAAACCCTTGGTATGATTATTTCTCATGACAGGAAGGAGAGGAAGATAATATTATCCAAATCAAAGTTTGTGAAAAAAGTCTTGCAAAGGTTTAGAATATTGGATGCTAAATTTGTTGGTACTCCTTTGGTAGGCCAATTTAGATAATCAAAGCAAAAGTGTCCCAATATGTAACCTAAAAAGCTTAAGATGTCCAAAGTACCTTACTCATCTATAGTTGACAACTTGATGTATGCAATGGTTTGTACTAGGCTGGATATTTCCCAAGTAGTGGGAGTTATGAGTAGGTATATGAGTGATCTAGGTTATGAGTATTGGCAAGCAGTGAAATGGATTCTTTAGTATTTGAGAAGAACCATGGATTTTGAATTATGTTATGGTGGATCAGATACCACTTTGTAGGGTTATGTGGACTAAAATATGGTAGGGGATATTGATAGTAGGATAAGTATGACAAGTTATATATTTAATATTAGAGATAGAATAGTTAATTGGATTTCTAGGATATAGAAGGTTGTGGCTTTGTCAACCATAGAGGTAGAGTATGTTTTTTTCATAGAGGCTATCAAGGAGATTATTTAATTATTGGAGTTGTTTTGAGAGTTTGGCCATGAGCAGGAAGTTTGGAGACTACATAGTGATAGTTAGAGTGTTATTCATTTAGCAAAGAATTCTACTTTCCACTCAAGGATAAAACACATTCATTTACATTATCACTTCATCAGGATAGCTTTAGAGGATAACTTTATGAATCTAGAGAAGATTCATACTATCTAGAATCATGTGGATATGATGACCAAGGTGGTCATGTTGGACAAGTTGAGACTATGTTTAGATTTGGTTGGCCATAGTGGTCATGGAGCAGTGACAGATTTTTTTCAGGAGAAATGGTCTCCAAGTGGGATATTATTGAGTGTGGAGCCCTTTGGTGCTATCACATGACCTTAGGAGTATATTTTTTGGGCCTAAATAGTGCCAAAAATGTATGGAGTGCATTTATCCCTACACTAACTTTTGTGGAACCTTGATCCAAATATGAGTGGAATATTCCTTATATTTATAATTTCTATGTTTCCATATTTTGTGGAGTTAGTTATTAGATGCCTATTTTCCATGTTGACTTCCTTGATTTTAAGAAGCTATTTGTTTATTGGAAAAGGGAATGCCTACCTTGTTTTAATGAGTTGGTTGTGATCACATGTTCTTGGAAAATTTGTCCTTTAAAGGAAGAGAGATAGACTTAGTGTGTTCCTTCTTGATGGAGCTCTTGGATAAGCTTGCTTAGGTGAATCTAAGGTGTCTTTTAGTGGATGATGCTTATCTTGGATAATCATGGTGAGTTTCTCATCATTTTGTGGATTTTACCTAGGTTATATATATATATATATATATATATATATATGTGTGTGTGTGTGTGTGTGTGTGTGTGTGTGTGTGTGTGTGTGTGTGTGTGTGTGTGTGTGTGTGATGTGACATTTAGAGGTTTATAGTTTATTTATAGGGTGTGGATTTGAGGATCAAAGTCAAAGTGTAGGTGTTTTTGCAAAGTATAGGTATTTATTGTAAGGTGTGGTATAGAAGCTTGTAATATATAGTAAAGTGTAGGTGTATGTGAAAGTGTAGGATTGATTTTGCGTAGCATTTTCTATAGGATATATTCTATCTCTGTGAGAGTTCATTATAATCTTATTTTTTATTATAGTTTTATTTGAGTATTTTTTTGGTGGATATAGCCAATATTGGGCGAACCACAAGGGTCTATGTTATGTGTGATTTATTCTTGTTCTCTCAATTTATTATTTCATAATATCTATGATTTGAGAAGTGTTTTTGTGATGTATATCATTGAATAATTTATATCTAATTTATGGTCATATTAAATCTAGTTTAATTTTTTTTAATTCTTAACATTCTCCTAAAGAAATTTAATTAATTTGGAATATTTTATTGGGAAAAATGTTTGAAGGAAATAAACCTCTACCACACAACAATTTTTTCAACAATACCATTTAGCCATTGAACATACCCTTTGGAAGCTTAAAAAGCAACATTCAAAAGTTTTGTCAAGGGCATTTACCCTACAAAATTTCCCTTCAGCCTTTGGGAATGGCCCTTAGATCTCTTGAAAGTGCCTTTTGGACTTTCTAAAAGTGTCCTTTGGATCCTCTAAAAGTTCCCCTCAAGAGTTTTGAAAGTGTCCTTCACCATCCTTACTTATCCTTCAAACTTTTGGAATGGTCCTTTGAAATCTTGAAAGTGCCCTTCAAAACTATTGAAAGTGTCTTCCATATTCATAAAGTTCACTTTGGGAGTTTTTAAAATGTCCTTCACCATACAAACTTATCCTTCAAAATTTTTTATCAATAAAAATGTCGAAAGGAAATGAACCTCTATTCAACATCAATTTTGCCTAAAGTACCTTTTGGGCTTTTGAAAATATCCTTTGTATTTTTTGTTAAGGGAACTTGCCCTAAAAAAATTCCTTTCAAAATTTACGTAATTGTATTTTGGAACCATAATTATCCTTTAGATATTTTTTGACACCATTTGGCAATTTTTCAAGGGTAAAATACTCAAAGTAAATAATCCTTCAGATATTTTGTAAAGGCAAAATGACCCTTTGAAAGTATCTTTTAGGTTTTTTGTAAGTGTCCTTCACCCTTCAAGAATTTTTCAAACACAAAATAATCAAAGGAAATGATCCTTCAAAACTTTTGCAAAGGGAAAATGACCCTACGAGATTCCTGGAAAGTACCTTTGTCCAAAACAAATGACCTTACAATTCCTTTAGGATTTTTTTGTGGGCAAAATACCAGAAGGGAAAGTGCCCTTTGGAATTTTTGATGTCGGTAAAAAGTCTAAAACAAAAGACCCAAAACTAATAAAATATCCCTTTATAACTTTTCTAAAACACTTAGCCAAAAATTGATAAGATATTGAATTCCTTCAAAACTTGTGTAGTTGACAAAATGTCTGACAAAAATAAGTCTTTTAACTTTTTTTTTGAGACAAAATATCCTAAGACCTATTTCCATCAAATATTGTGTTCATGAAAAAGGCCCAAAATGTCTAAGGTAAAGAACACATTCATCAAGAAAATACAAGACAAAGGACTTAGAAAATTATGTACATGAACTTGACCTCTTAAAAGAATACATGGAGACAAAAATATGGATAAGGATATAAACTTTGACACATACAAGGACCCAATTTCTCCATTATAATTTTAGGCACTAACACAACCTTTCTCATACCTCTCCTCAAGTTATTTTTTAATACTCCATTGAATATGGACATGTGATTTAATAGGGTTTGTAAAACCTTTTTAAAGACCTTCATGAGGTGAGAAATCTATTGTAGCATCTCTCAATCATAAAACCAGCCTTGGATGAAGGAATCGACTCATCTCATTTCCTTCCTTTGGATAAGATAATCTTTGATATTAATTTACAAGCCCTAATGACAAGGATCATATTATGAGGAGGTCTAAGGTTTAAGTTTCATTCTCACAAGGTAAAAGAGCCATTGAATATCAAAGAGTGGTGTATCAAGTTGCTAATGAGGTTAATAATGTCAAGTGTCAAGAACATGACTTATAACTTCCCTTTAAGAAGTGAATGTGTAACTCTAAGGAGAAATATTTAATTATAATAAAAATATAGTCTACCATGATGACCTTATATGAAAACCACCAAGAATAACTACATAAACACGATGACTAGAGTGTTGAGAACAAGAGGATAACAAATTCTTTACAGACTTAGGGGTAAAAGACTTATGCTTTTTTACTATTTTTGTGCATGTAAAAACCATGATGGATTTCTCTCTCTCTCTCTCTCTCTCTCTCTCTCTCTCTCTCTCTCTCTCTCTCTCTCTCTCTCTCTCTCTCTCTCTCTCTCTCTCTCTCTCTCTCTCTCTCTCTCTCTCTCTCCTCTCTCTCTCTCTCTCTCTCTCTCTCTCACACACACACATTTAACCTTTTTTTCTTTATAATGCATCCTCTATGTTAGCAAGGTGAAGCCCTGATAAAATTTGTATTTGATGTTAGTAAGGTGAAGCCTTGGATGAAGGAATCGACTCATCTCATTTCAAATTTGTATTTGATGTTGATTGATTTATAATTTCAACTTTCTATGTCCCTTTTCATTATAAATTGAGTGTGTTAGTGTTATTTTTAGGTGTTGTATCAATGGATCCAACCCTCACTATAGGTTATCTAGTCATAGGTCACCCATAGCCTTATATTAATCCCATTATGTCAATTAGGTGAAGAATTATTGAAACAAGACTATTTAAGCATGTAAGTGAAAGTGACAATAGTTTTTTGCATGCTCGATGGGATCAAATTCAACAAGATAAGATTGGTGCTGGTCTTGGCATATTTGTAGTTGTCATGGCATTCACATTTAGAATTTGGGGACTAAAACAAGCTTTCATGTATTTTGGTTGGAACAATAGTGTCTACTTTTCATGCTAAAGGTAACTACAAGATATTCTACTAAAGTTACTCCTTTTAAGCTTGTATAACTACCTTATAATCCAACTAATAAAAATATATTTTATTAGACATACCCTTACCCAAAAATTTCTTTTATTTTTTATGCAAATATATCTATAGAAAAACTTGATATACTCCTAGTATTCAAGATGGTAGTGCCTATAAACCAAGATTTTGTCCCTTTCAATGGTGATATACCTCTAATCCTATCTAAATATGATGATATATATGTTACTAACCTCACAAGTATCCCATAATTCATGAGATAAGATTACACAACTCTGATTGAACACTTAAGATATATTGCTAACATTTATTATGTGCATCATATGATATGAGAAAATATAGTAATCAAATTTTTAGCCACATATTCAAATGGAAGGATATTAAATAGTATAGAGGTTTGAGGCCTAATTATATTACCATTTTTTATTATTTATGATAATAATTATACAAACACTTTGAATATAAAAGTGACCATTTATCATTGGTAGAGCAATTGACTACCAAAAAAAGAGATCTTCAAGAATGTATGGTTGATTTCAATTATAGGTTTCAAAATAGTTGGGATAGGAAGCCAAAAATTGTAAAACCTAGTAAAAAATATGTTTTCTTATACTATTTTATTTCCTTGACTAATGACATAGTGGTACTAATTCAATAAATGGGAGGAAAAACATTGATTGATGCATATGAAGTAGCAATAAGGGTTAAAAATTATCTTATCTAAGTTGGTAAGATAGATCAAAGGATTCTTATGGATTTATTTTTAGAATTTTATCCTTCTAATTATTATACTTCACTTTCGTTTCCCACATTAGCTCCTATTTCTTTGCCTAATATTCAAGACAAGGTTGCCTTTAATCCTCCTAATGACTTGCATGAAGTCCAAACTCTTCTACAAAGTTTTGGTAATAAAATTGTGAACATAAAGAGGTAATAAATTTATAATTATATACCTTCATAGCCTCATAATTAGTTCAATCAATAAATAGACCTCCTTTCCAAGGTAACTATAAAGGTCAAAGACAAGACACTAATGTTATGCCTTATAATATCTACAATCCAAATGTTACTTGTTATTTAAATGCTCCTTTTCCAACTTAGGATAACATAATACAAGATTATTCATGGTGTTCTCATTATTATCAGATAAAAAATCATATTTTTTACTTTAATCGTGTGTCCAATCAAGATTAAACGATGCAAGGTGCTCAAACTTCTCAAAATTTTCAAGTTTATCAAGGTATGAAAACTTCTCAAAATCTACTAGTTGATATATCACCAAAAAGAGATAATAATAAAGGGAAAGTAGAACATGATTCCACATTTTTTAATTAGAAATAAGGATAATATTGTGATATGAATTATTTTTTAATTATGATTAACTTTTACACTTCATTGGTAGCCAGTATAAGAGCTAGAAATGAGTAATAAAAGGTAATAAAGAAGAAAGTCAAATACCTATTCTTCCTTCTAAAGTGTTTCAAGGAGTTAAAGGTATAATGTAGTCCTTAAAGTGACATTATTGAAAAATATATATAATTTAAGATTTATTCCCTTACCTCAATCATCACAAGTTCAAGATAGTGTGATTTCTCATAAAGGACATCCAAAGGTTGGTAGCTCTTTTATCAACATTGTTGAGAAAATTAAGAAGTCGCATGTGAACATTACAATGTGGGATATATTATATATTCTTGGACAAATATATATTAAATAATATCTACCTAACCTCAACATTGTAGATGGATCAACAATGAAAGAGAGAGTATTTCTCATGAATGACACTCAACCCAATGGGGGAAACAAGTCAAGAATGATAATATACCTCCTTTTTATCTCTCTCATCATAGGTGAGTCTTTGGTTCATAATTTCATGATTTATATTGGTGATATTATCTTATTAATTTTGAAACAAGTGGCTAATAAGTTAGGCCTAAAGAATGAACCAATCACTAAAGGAGTATTATAATTGGATGGAATAACTACCAAGACTGTAAGTATTATTAAAGGTATGAATTTGACATTGTTGAGAATGTGTTATAAATTATGCATGGATTTTTCATTGATTTCATTAAAGTTTCATTCATGTGATTTTGAGTTATCTTTGATATTCCTGAGGTTGAGTTCATGAGACATGTACTTGATAAACCTAGTGTGATGGTATAGACTTAGTTTGATGTTGAGGTGAGAAGTATAAGGCTTATGATAATAATATTGGTAGGATGTGACCATGGTATGAGGTTTCATGACATTATTATGAGGTGTTGATAATAGTGTAAGAGTTTTCAAGGTGTGTTCAAGGTCTAAGTATGGCTTACATGTTTAGGCCTAGTATGTAAAGAGACCTAGTATCACCTAATGAGGAGTCAAGTTTAGTTTCCAAGGTGATAGAGCTCATGTGAGATTTTACATAGGTTCTAAATGTTTTTTCAAGATATCTCATGAATTTTTAGATCTTGAATTGAAGAAGAAAGCATGAATAGTGGATCTATAGGTATCTCAAGTACTAGAATAGAGTGTTGTAGACCCAAAAAGGTTTTTATTATGATCATTAAAATGTGAAACCTTTGTGTGAGGATCCATGAAGATAATGGTAGTCTTGGAAGGGTATTATATCAAATTTAATATCATTATTTTATGGGTTGAGGGGCTAAACATTATGAATGATTGTTAAGAGTGGAAAGTAGTCTAAACCCTCCTAAAACCCTCATAGTGACTTGATATAGAAAATATTGTTGTAAATAGATAAAAATGGATTAGATAACATATTTTTATGATTATATCATGTAGATGAATCTCCCAGGTACCTCTAGGTGGAATTATTCTATTATAAGAGTGAGTGGAAGCTATAAAGAATCCCTTGTTTCTTAGATTTCTGATGTAGCAAGTAGGGTTGACTAAGTCAAAGTTTATAAATGGATGGAGGTTGAAGATTTATACCTATATTTTATAAAAATAGTGGGTTTTAAGTAATTTAAAAACCTAAAATATAACAAACCAATCATGGAAGTTGACCTATCGTTAAAAAGTCCTAGTAAGAAAGATAGTGAGAAAAACCAATAAAAAGTGTGAATGAGATTAAGGATGAGTTGTAAATTATTAGGGATGGATAAAAATGCATGGATTAATTATTAAAGACTTATAACACATATAAATAATGGATATAAGTTTTTAATATATGTGTATATATCTAAAAGGTGCTCTCAAATTGACATGTCTAACACAGTAAAGTCTATGTACAGTGAAGCCATGAGATTAGTTTGTAAGACCAATATGGATATTGGAACTTATAATATATATTTTTAAAGATTTTATAATGATTTTTAAGTATCATTTACTCATTTTAAGTTCATGAAAATTATTCTATAGGTTTTTTAAGTCTTTGTTTTCATGATTGTGTTTTTAAGGTTTCTAGCAGTTCTGAGTAGTCTTCTAGAAAATATGATTTTAAGGTCTTTTGAAATATATGGTGAAGACTAATGGACTTGGTTATGACTATAATGTCATTATATATTTGAATAAGTGATTTTTTGATATGGTTATGTTAAAAATTTGAGTTTATGAATGAGATATTCAATGTAGACTTTCTAGCAGTGAGAAGGCCTAATTGTGAGTAGGCCTAATGGTGTGGTTCAAAGAGTGAAATGAGATAAATGGTGTTGAGTAACTAAGGTTATATTATCAAGTATATATTTAAATAATTTTTGAAGTGTTTCATATATCTAAGAAGGCTCAATATGTTCCAAGGTGGTCAAGGTGAAATGTGTGTTTTGAGAAGGCCTAATTGCATTAGGTATCCTTTAAACCTAATGGTGGTTTTAGCCCTTATGAGTAATGGTCAACCTGTGTATTTATTGTTTCTCATATGAATATACATACATACATACATACATACATATATATATATATATATATATATATATATATATATATATATATATATATATTCCAATGGTGATCCAATTATGGATATATTTTTGTCTAACCAAGGTTTGTGAAATCTAGATTCAAGTAGAAGAAAAAGTTCTAATAGATGTAATTTGACTAGTTAGAATATTGATGGAATGAATGAATGAAATAGAAGTTTAAAACTAGGTAGATGTATTTAATACCATAAGATAGGTGTTTTAAATATTTCATGAAGTTTTGATAGTGATTTTAGAGATGATGAGCAAGTTCATATGACCTAATTCAGTCAAGAATAGGGCTAGTTGAGTGAGGAGGCCTAGTAGGCTATTTGAGAGAGATAAAAGAATGTGAAGAACAAAATAAGGTGATAATCGTAAGTTGAGTGATAAAAATGTGTCTAAAGGTGATCATAGGTTTTAGGTGATTTATTTGGTGCTAAGTCACCTAGGGGTTTGTTTCCTCCTTGTAAGTTGGTGCTTGTTAAAGGCCTAGTCGAGTTGGTGCTTTAATAGTAAGGGATTGGTGCTACTTATGGGGTTGGTGCCTCACTAAATATTGATTAATTACTTATAATACTATATTCCAAGCTATGTTTCATTAGTTTTTATTCCCCATGAGGGTTTTCCACATAGATCTTATGTTCATGTGTTATGTTCCTACTCCATGTCCATATGAATGGTTAATGAATGATAAGTGGAATTTAAATAAAATTTTGTACATTGATTCACCCCTCCTCTCAATGGTTGTGCCTCCAAAAATTGGTATTAGAGTAGGTTCCTTATGTAAGATTAATATCCTAATGAAGATATTTGAAGCACAGGTATGGATTATGATAATGAAAGTGTTTATTATGATTACAATGAAGATCTATCCAAAGTATCTAAAATAACTTTTAAATTTAATTCAAAAGAGAAGAATCATATGGACTAATGCACCTAGATTAGAATTCAATTAAAGTATTTAAAAGAAAAAGTAGAGAAAGATACAATCAAGATAAAGACATATCACAAATTTGAGGATAGTACTAGAAAGTTTAATAATATTTTGAATAGTTAAAGGTACTCTCATGATAAGACAAGTCTTGGTTTCAAAACAGAGTAAAAAGAGTTCAATGAGAGTCATATTCCAAAAATCAATGATCTATCAAGGAGTGATAATGCTGGTAAAATAAGACCTATGCATAATTGGTCAAGTTTTAATTCAATCATTAATAAGCCAAGAAAGGTTTTATTATATCAAAGGATATCAAAATAAGTGATGTATCATTCAATCATCATCAAAATATAAATGAGGCTGGACAATCAATGTGTGGATTATTTCAATGGATATTATTTTTCATGTTGTTAATTAGGAAATATAACTATAAAGTATAAATGGAGAAG
Organism: Torreya grandis; assembly: GCA_037957365.1. Lineage (NCBI taxonomy): Eukaryota > Viridiplantae > Streptophyta > Pinopsida > Cupressales > Taxaceae > Torreya > Torreya grandis. The sequence goes on along the minus strand of JARHVA010001607.1, from coordinate 121,252 downwards.
TATAATCCTATGTTATAAGTGTAACCAAATAGGACATATTTAAAGAGATTTTAAGATAAGACCTATGAGGAAGACTAGTCCTGTTAAGAAGATATGTAATCATGGTACTATATAATGTATCAAGAAAGTAGAACCTACTAGTAAGATGAAGGAGAAGCAAGAATCTAGAGAAGAAGAATCTAAGATATCTCAAACTACCTTTCATACTCATAATAAATATTTGAAGTGGTACATATATAGTTTCTATTCAAGTCACATGATAGGATGTAAGATAAAATTCATCACTTTGAAGAAGAATGCCATAGGATTAGTGAGGTTTGAAGATAGCACATTTGATAATATAGTTGGCAAAGGTGCCTTGAGCTTGGATAATGAGAAGACCAAGATAGAAAATGTATTGTGTGTAGATGGATTGAAACACAGCTTTTTGAGTGTAAGTAAAATGTGCACCCAAGGACATACCCTAAATTTTCATGACAAATGATGTGAAATAAGAAGAGAAAAATCTATTAGGTTGATTTCTAAAGCCAAGAGAACTGAGAACAATCTATATGTATTGAACACGATAACAAAATATAAGTGCTTCATGAATAAGGTAGATGAAATTTAGATATGGTATAAGAGGTTAGGTCATTTAAAATTTGAAAATTTGGTCAAGATTAGCTTTAAGGGGTCCATGAAGAACATGCCTAAAATTTCCAAACCTGTGGATGCTCTTTGTAAGGCATGTCAACATGGTATTCAAACTAGGAGGAGATTTAAGTCTAAAGAATACTCTACTACTAAACCTTTTAAACTAATTCATACTAATTTATGTGGTCCTATAAGGATTCAAATAATTCAAGGAAACAACTACATCATGTTGTTTATAGATGACTTCACAAGAATGACTTGGGTAGCATTCTTGAAAGAGAAGTTAGAAGATCTATATAAGTTCAAAACATTTAAGGCATTGGTTAAAAATGAAATGAATGTGAAGATAAAGTGCCTTAGGTCTTATAAAGGAGGATATTTTTGGTTAAATGGATTTTATGAATTTTTTGAGGTTAATGGAATAAAAATACAACTCTTAGCTATTAAAACACCTCAATAGAATGGGGTAGTTAAAACAAAGAATAGAACAACTCAATAAATGGAAAGGATTAAGATGAATGAATCAAAGTTATCTAATTTCTACTAGAGAGAATATGTGGATACTATAGTTTACACTTTGAATAGAGGACAAATTAGGGTTAATGGTAATAAGACTCCATATGAATTGTGAAATGGCAAACCTACTAGTGTTGAACATTTTAAGGTATTTAGAAGTAAGTGTTATATCAAGAGAAATGAGGAAGACTTAGGAAAGTTTGACTCAAGTTTTGATGAAGGAATTTTCTTGGGATATTCATCAGTTAATGCTACCTATAGATGCTAAAAAATAGGTTGTAAAAGATAGTGGAGAACATAAATATGAAGATTAATGAGATAAAGAAATCATATTCTTAGTCAATGAATGATGAAGGAAAAATAGAGATAGATGATGATGAAGAATAAATTAAGGAGAGAAAGGAGAGAAAGGATTGAAAAGGTATATCTAGGTAGATTCAAAAGGATCATCCTAAATATCAGATCATTGGTAACAAAAATATAGGTATACAAATAAGAAAAATAGTGGTGAGTAATGTTAATAAGGAGAATATTTCCTTATTGTCTAAATTTGAACCTAAAATCTAAGTAGAAGCAAGTGAAGATAGGTTTTAGATAGATTCCATGAATGAGGAGTTAAATCAAATTGAGAAAAATGAGACTTGTGAGTTATTACCTAGGCCTAAAGACAAAAATATCATTGGTACAAAATTAGTGTTTAGAAACATGTTGAATGAAAATGGATAAGTCACCAAAAATAAGGCTAGACTAGTATTCAAGGTATATGCTCAAGTAATAAGAGTGTACTTTGAGGAAAACTTTTATCTAGTAGCAATATTAGAGGCTATTAGGTTTTTCATTACTTATGTAGGTTTTAAAGGCTTCAAGGTATACCAGATGGATCTCAAGTATCTTTCCTAAATGGGAACTTGGAGGAAGAAGTGTACATTAAGTAACCTAAGGGTTTCATATTAACTAATAACAATGAATATTTTTTCATGTTTAATAAGGCTCTGTATGTTCTAAAATAATCCCCTAAAGCTTGGTATGCTAGACTAAACAAATATATTTTGGACCAAACTTTCAAGAGAGGAGTTGTAGATAGTAATTTGTATATCAAGATTAAAAATTACTATCAGTTGATAGTGGTGGTGTATGTGGATGATATCATATTTCATGGAAATAGTAATAACATTACCAAGGTCTTTGTATAGGTGATGAAGTTAGAATTTTAAATGTATATGCTTTGAGAATTATCCTTTTTTCTTAGACTTCAAATTAGTCAATCTAAAAAAGGTATACTCATTTCATAAGTTAAGTATATAAAAGAGATGTTAAAAAGTTTTAAATGGAATATTTTAAGGTTATAAGTACACCTATGATTATAGGATGTAAGCTAAGAAAGGAGGATGAATATTAAAGAGTCAATTAGACAAAATATAGATCAATGATTGGGAGTTTGTTGTATACTACTACCTCTAGACTTGAAATCATGTAAGAAATAGGTTTTATGGGAATATTTCAAGCATATCCTAAGTAAATTCATCTACAATAAATCAAGAGGATACTTAGGTATCTCAAGGGAACTATGGAGTATATATTATGGTGCCTAAGGAGCAATAAGTTTGATCTAGCAGCCTATACAGATACAGATTGGGATGGGAGTATAGGTGATAGAAAGAACACTAGTGGAGAAGCCTTATTCTTAGGTGAATGATTATTTTCATGGATAATAAATAAGCAACCATCATTGGTGATATATACTTTTGAGTTTGAGTACATTATAGCAGCTTCATGTTGCACTCAGGTGATGTGGATGAGATAAACCTTAAGAGACTACAACATGGAGTTTGATGGTCCTAATCTATTTTTTTATGATAATACTAGTGTCATAAGTGTTTCAAATAACCCTATCATTAATTAAATGATGAAGCACATTTATATCAAGTATAATTTCTTAAGAGAATAGGTAAGTTAACAAACTATTAATCTTTAATTCGTGTCTACCAAAGATCATATTGTAGTTATCTTAACTAAGCCTATTATAAAGGCTAATTTTGAACATTTGATACATGAATTGGGTTTGATTCATATTAATATTATTCACTAATCAATTAAAGTGCTTAGGGGAGCTAATAAGGAGGTGTTTTATCTCCAAAATTAGGAAATAAGTTCACAAGTTATGAGGTCGAAGGGGGATTCATATCAGTTTGTCAAGAAGAAGATGTTCAAGGTATGCATTGAGATAGGGGATATTGTTGATATGATATTCTATTCCTATTTATTTATTTATTTATTTTGTAGATAGTGATTTTTCATTAATGTCAAATGGTGATATTGATATCTATGGGGGAGATGTATCCTAATGAGAGAAGCTTCTTTAAATGATTTCCATCAATGACAAAGGGGGAGATTGTTGATAATGTGATATAAGGTATGTATGTATTTGTCATTTATGTCATTAAAGTGTCATTTATGTAATTATAAGTTATCTTTTATGTTCTTGAGGTTGAGTTCATGATTCATGTACTTGAGAAACATAGTATGAAGGTATAGACTTGGTTGCATGTTGAGGTGACAAATTTGAGCCTTGTGAGAAGAATATTGGTAGTATGTAATCATGTTATTAGGTTTTATGACATGATTATGAGGTGTTAATAATAGTTCAATAGGTTTAAAATTGTGTTCAAGGTCTAAGTATGGCTTACAGTTTTAGGCCTAGTATGCAAAGAGACCTAGTATGGCCTAATTAGGGGTCAATTTTAGTTTTCAAGGTGATAGAGATCATGTAAAATATGTTAGAGGTGTGATAGGTTTTTTAAAGAGCGTTTATGAATTTTTATATCTTGAGTTGAAGAATAAATCATGAAAAGTGAATCTTTATGTCTTTTGAGTGCTAGAATGGAGTGTTACAGACTTGAAAAGGTTTTTATTATGATCATTGACACATGAAAAAAATTTATGAGGATAAAATAAGATAATTTTATTTTATGAAGGGTCATATCTCAAATTTCATAGCATTATTTTCTAGGTTGAGGGCCTAAGCTTTATGAATGATTGTTAAAAGTGGAAGGCAGTCTAAACCCTCCTAAAACCCTCATAGTGAATAGATATGGAATATATTTTTGGAAATTGATAAAAATGGATTTTATAACTTATTTTATGAATTTATAATGTATAGGAATCTCTCAGGTGTCTACATTTTTTATTGGTCTATTAGAAGAGTGAGTGGAAGCTATAGGAAATCCCTTATTTCTCATTTTTTTTGATGTAGGAGGTAGGGTTGACCATGTCAAAGTTTCTAAGTGGTTGAGACCTATATATTATTAACATAGTTGTTTATTATAAATTTAAAAACCTAAACTATTCTAAATTGGTCATGGAATCAAACCTATCACTAAAAAGGCTTAGTGAGGAAGAGAGTGAGAAAAACTAGGTATAAGTGTGAATGAGATTAGGGATGTGTTGTCAATGATTAATAATAGATAAAAATTCATGGGTTAATTATTAAATACCTATAAAAAATATAAATAATGGATACAAGTTTTTAATATGTGTGTATATATCAAAAAGGTGCTCCTAAACTGACCTGTCTAACATAGTGAAGTTTGTGTATATTGAAGCCATGAGATTGGTCTCTAAGAACAATATTTATATTATAACTAATAATATATTTATTTAAAGATGTTATAAGGTCATATAAGGATAATAAAAACCCATTTTAAATTTATTAAAATGATTCTATATGTGTTCTAAGTCTTTATTTTCATGATTATGTTTTTGAGGTTTCTTGCAGTTCTGAGTAGTCTTCCAACAAAGATGAGTTTGAGGTATTTTGCCCTATATGGTGAATTATAATATACATGGTGATGACTATAAGATAATTATATCTCTAATAAGTTATTTTATATATGTTTATGTGTCAAAATTGAGAGTGTGCTTGAGATATTTAAAGCAAACTTTATGGTAATGAGAAGGCCTAATTGTGAGTAGGCCTAATGGTGTGGTTGAAAGAGTGAAATAAGATAAATGGTGTTGGGGACCTAAGGTGAGATTATCAGGGGTATAATTTAAGTGTGTTTTAAGTGTTTCATTTTTATATGAATTTTAAATATTTTCCAATGTGGTCAAGGTTAAACATGTGTTTTGAGAAGGATTAATTGCATTATGTCTCATTTAAGCTTAATGGTGGTTTTAGTCCTTATGAGTAATGGGAAACCTATGTAGTGTTTGTTTTTCCTATGGAAAATGTTTTTTATATGTTATAATGGTGATCTATGTATGAATGTTTTTATTTCTAACCAAGATTTGTGATTTCAAAAGTCAAGTATAAGAAAAAGGTCTAACATACCTAATTTGACTAGTTAGAATATTGACGAAATGAACAAATGAAATAGATATTTGGAAACCAAGTATAGGGCTTAAAGACCATAAAAATGTGTTTTTAATATGTAATTAAGTTAAAAAAATTATTCTAAATATGATTATCAAGGTCATATGACCTAATTCAGTTAAGAAGAGGGCTAGTTGAGCGAAGAGGCATAATAGGTTATTTGAGAGAGATAGAAGAATGTGAAGAACAAAAGACGGTGATCATCATTAGTTGAGTGATAAAATGTGTCTAAAGGTGATCAAAGGTTCTAGGTGACTTAGTTGGTGCTGATTCACCTAGGATTTTGGTGCCTCCTTGCAAGTTGGTGCTTGTTAAATGCCTATTTGAGTTGGTGCTTGACTAGTAAAGGGTTGGTGCTCCTTATGAGGTTGGTTCCTCACTAAATATTGATTCATTACTTAAAGTAATATAGTCTAAGATTTTTTTTTCTTTATTCCCCATAAGGTTTTCCCATGTATCTCTTATGTTCATGTGTTATGTTCCTTCTTCATGTCCATATGAATGGTTGTTTATGCATTTTTATACCTCTATATTAGCTTGAATAGTTATTGAATGATAAGTGGAATTTAAATAAAATTTTGTACATTGATTCACCCCCCCCTCTCAGTTTTTGTGATTCCAATATACTTTTCACTCTTTCCCCATTTTTTATATCTCTTATTATGGTGTTGTTATAGACCCACCACCCTCCTTTTCCTTATGTCTATCTAGGGAGTTCACGACTATGATTATGGGTATTTGTCATTTTATTAGTATTACATGGTGTTATAACTAGGCATGGTAATAAATTCAAGGTATAATATAAATAAATTAATAATAACCACATAGAAACATATATGCATAAAGTCTCTAACATTAATTTTATTGTCATTAATGAAGGAGATTTCCATGTTGAACAAGAACCAAATGTTTCTCTTGAAGGTATACTTCATATTTTACTTGATGAGTGGAAAAATGAAAATCAATAACATGATCCATATAATTTAATGGAAGAGGAAGGATTTGGAGTGTATTCCTTTCTTGAGGAGAGTTCCTTCATTCCTCAATTGGTCAAACCAAATTAACCTATGGATGGTCTATGTCATCTATTCTTTGATGGATCAAGGATTAATATGGGTACAAGAGGTGGTGAATGGTGGTTTATCCATCTAAATAAATATATTATACCACTTTTAAATATCAATTATTTTTTACTTGTAATTCATTAGAATATGAATAACTTGTGCATGGCCTTCAATGGGATATAAAAAGAGAAGTGAAGTGTCTACAAGTATTTGGTGATAGTGAGTTAATTATTCATCAATTAAAAGGTCAAAATGTGAGTAAGAACTCATTTTTAAAGGCTTAAAAACATAATATATGGGATATTATAGAATATTTTTAATCCTTAAACATACAATACATTAAAAATGAGGAAAATAATCATGTTGATAGGCTGGCTACAATTGGAGCCCACTTCGATATCGCAAAAGATGTTAAGAACTCAAGATTCCATCCACATGTGAAGGTATTAGTAAGGCCTTTTATCCTAGATAATGATGTTAATTTCCAAATATTTTATGCTTACAAATAAATAACATGGTTTATTCAAGAAGAATTTGAGTTCTCTTCAATAGATTAGTCCAAATTATAGTAGCATAATGGTGATCAAATTATGAAATTAAGGTAAAAAGATTCCAAAAGGCATAGTGATACTTGAGAGTATCTTTAATGATGATGACCAAATGAATAAAGAAAAGGTAATCATATATACCAAGTAAAATAACTATGATATGATCACAATATTAAAAGATAAACTCCTTTCACTTGGAAAGGTATATAGTATGTAATAGAAGCTTGCATTAATTGAGTTATGTAAATAATTTTTTGACATGTTTACTTGGGAATATAATGATATAAAAGGATTTTACCCTAGCCTATCAAAACATACTATAGAGATATATGTGGATTTTAAAAAATTAAGGAAAATTCAAAGGCCTATCAATCCAAAAATTAAGTCTTTAATGAGGAAATAATTGACTAAGTTAATAGAATCTAGCATTCTCTTTTCTATCAAACACTCATCTTGGGTTGCCAATCTAGTCCTTATAAGGAAAGAGAATGGAGAGATAAAAATGTGTGTAGATTTTAGTTACATGAATAGAGTTTCATTGAAATAAAATTATCCTTTACCTTCTATGGATAAAATATTAAAAGTGGTAGCAATTTATGAATGCTTCTCTCTCCTTGATGGCTATTCAGGGTATAATTAGATTTTGTGCAAGAAGAAGACCAATATAAGACAACTTTAACAATAAAATGGGGAACATATGCATATATAAAAATGAATTTTTGGTTGTCTAATTATATATCTAATTTCCAAAGAGGCATAGACATGGAATTCCAAGGTTTGATAAATGATATAGTGTGATATGATCTTGATATGATTCAAATATTCAATATATGCATAAATACCCTTAAGGTATGGCAACACCATACAATAGTCCTTTAGGAAGGAATAACTCCATAATGTCTCTTCAAGGGGAAAACCTACAATATCCTCTTACAATAGAAGACTCAATGCTTATTTGATATATTTACCATGATAATCATCTCCTTTATATAGACATCTATCTAACCAATGTATGGGTAACCTCTTAATCCCAATGTAGGCTAGCCATTACCCAATACACTAATTCCACAAGTTACTCCATTATCCTAATATATTATACCCATATAATTAATTAAGGGGATGTGTGCGACATGTTAGCATCTCCATAAACCCATATACATTAATATATCATATCCCTAGGTACATAGCATTACTTCCCTCCTTGACATGTTTCATCCATGAAACATTGGAAGAAACCAAATAATGAGTGTGCTTCAAATCATTTCACACTTGTCTCCAATCTTGATCATCTAGCCATCCATATGTGATCTTGGTAGGTGATAGCTCTCCAAGCTTGTTTCCAAATTCCATTGTGATTTCATTCATGATCATAATTATACTAGTTTGGTGTCTAAGAATAATTATTTCTCTTTTTATTCCATATAACATATTCTATTGTACTACTCTGATTCCAACTATGACCATAATAGGTATTATTCCATGAATATTCATAGTGATTTCCCCATTCATTCCTTATGCCATAGTATTTTTTCTTTAGATTCCATGCATATCTATAATGATTAGAAATTTTATTTCCTATATAGATAAAATGATTGTTGTTATGACACTTCCTCACCTAGTTCTATGATTGTTTCCTATCATGATGATGTGGGTGTCTATATACCTCAACTTTTTCCAATATTTTGACCTTATCCACCTTTACTTCTACCTCTTTCACCTTTTCCTTATTTGTCTCTGGAGTATATGAAGTGTTCATTTATATTTATAGTGTGCTTTTATCTATATCATCTGAATCTTCACCATGCTCTTCATCACATGTTTCAATCTCATCCTCATGATCTACCTAGATTTTTATTGGTGCCTTTTTCACTATGATATTGTATAAAGTGATCTTATTTTTCCTATACCAAAACTTTATGAAATTTTTCTAAACATTAATATTCATTGTTTCCAAAGTCTCTAACCATAGATATCCAATAACTATATCCACATCATCCATATCCAAAGCATAAAAATCTGAATGCAAAACATATGTTTCCATAATGAGCTTCAAATCTTCAAACATTGAAACATTCTTACCATCTATTTGAACCTCCTTGATATTATTTTCTTGAACATGTAGATGCTTGGCCACATTAATTTTAATGAATTTATACTTGTTGGTAGGGTTTATAGACACAACCACCTTCTTCTTTTGAATGCGTCCATGAAATTGAAAAATTGACTTAGATTTCTTTGGAGCCAAATTATTTGAACCCTTCTCTTCTTATTCTTATTCATAAATTTTATTCCTCTTCTACATCCTCTTTTTATTTTATATCCCATCAATCTAGGAAGATTTATTCCATTGCTTCCCATGAGAATACTTTTGTGCAAAGCTCAATTGATTAAACCACCAATGTTGTGCAAGCCTAGACAAAAAAAGAAATAATCTTATTTTCCATAAAATTGTTTTAGTATTATTATCCTTAAAAATGAGCCACAATTCTCTATCATCAACATCATCTTCCCTTGAAATTTTTTGCAACTTCATGATCCACAAAAAAAAAATAGGGTTCATGAAACCCTAAAATGTCAATAAATCATACAAAACTGATCCAAAAGTCCCAAATTTTTACTATAGATTCCTCCTATGATATTGGAACCTTAGTAAACTTTTTGTGAAAAAATGTCACAAATTTAGACATATAGATTTAATATATGAAAAAACCATAAAATTGCAACAAATCACTCAAAATAACTCCAATTTTTTTTAAATTTTGACTATGATTCTATTATAACTTCTTACATCTCTAGTAAAAATGTAGAATAAAAATTCCCTATATTTTGGAAGATATAGTGAAATTAGTATAAACCTTAAAATAACAATAACTCCCTCAAAAATAATCAAAAAATCTCTATTTTTTTACTGTGACTTATTTAAAATAGTATCCATATCTAGTAAAACAATTGTGGAAAAATTCACAACCAATCAAAATATATTGATGATTCAAAAAAACTAGGGTTTCACTCCACACAAATTGTCCAAATCAAAGCTATGATACCACTTGATATGATCTTGATATGATTCAAATATTTAATATATGTATAAATACCCTTAAGGTAGGGAAACACCATATAATACTCCTTTAGTAATGAATAACTCCACAATGTCTCTTTGAGGGGACAACCTCCAATATCCTCTTACAATAGAAGACTCAATGCTTACTTGATATCTTTACCATGATAATCATCTCCTTTATATTGACATATATCTAACCAATGGATGGGTAACCTCCTAATCCCAATGTAGGCTAACTATTACCTAATGCACTAATTCCACAAGTTATTCTATTATCCTAATATATTGTACCCATATAACTAACTAAGGGGATGTGTGCCACATGTCGGCATCTCCATAAACCCATATACATTACTATATCATATCCCTAGGTAAATAACATAGTTTTGGTTTATATTGATGATATCATGGTGTTATCCAAGGATACAATTGATCATTTTATTCATCTTAGGCAGATTTTTGAGGGATATAGGCAATTTTTAATATCTCTTAATCCCAAAATATGTGTATTTTTAGTCCATGAAGGCAAACTCTTGGGTTATAATGTATCCAAAAAAAGGTCTCTCTATAGATCCTAAAAGTGTAAGTATTATTTTAGCATTGTCATTGCCTAAGAATAATAAGGGGCTATAAAGTTTATTTGTCAAGATCAACTTCATTAGGATATTTATTCCTAATTATTATAATTGTGTCAAGCCTTTAACATCTATGTTGAATGAAAATAATAAGTTTAAGTAAACTAGAGAAGGAAGAGATAATTTTTGTGCTATCAAGTAAGCCATAGCTCAGGCTCTAATAACTCTAAACCCTAATTTTAAGAGAGACTTCATTTTATATGATTTGAGATATGAAGAAGTTATTTCATATAGATTGACATAATAAAATGTGGAAGGTCATGAATAAACCATTACTTTCTTCATCCAAGGGCTAGAATACTATGAGGTGAGATATACTTTTGTAGAGAAGTAAGTCATTTCTATAATAAGAATCCTTAAAAAACTCATTAATGTGCTCTCAAACAAAAACTTACATGTGATGGTGTCTCATTAAAGAATCAAATAATTCTTATTGATTATGGATTTGAATGAAAAAAGGGATGTTTAGATCACCAAAGTCATGGAGTATGATGTTGATATGAAGGTTGACAAATCGGTGAAAGGTAAAGGGTTATGTCAATACTTAGATTCATATTTGAAAGTTAAAAAATAAGCTGTCCTAACTCTCCAAGATGATCCTAAAATATTTTTATCTTCATCTACCATCATTTGGACATAAAAAGATAGTTAAATTCCTCTAAATAGTTGAGTATCCATTAGGCCTAGACAAGGCTAAAAGGAGACACTTCAGATTACAGTCCATTCCATATGTTTTGGTAGATGTAAAAATCTTTAGAAAGGAAATTATTGGAGTACTCATAAGATGTGTAGAGTTTTATTAGGTTGAAAAGGTATTGGTATAATTTCATTATGGATCATTTAGTTGTTTATTTTCACCAAAAACATTAATATCAAAATTGATGAGAGCTATATACTATTGGGCTAACTTATTCAAAGATTCATATCCATGGGTGAGTATGTGCCAAAACTATATCTTCTTCATAGGAAAAACAATAATACATTCCTCCCTCTCTATCCCATTTAATTAGAACAACCTTTCATGAAATGGGGATTCAATTTAATTTATATGGTCAATCCTCCTTCAAGTGCTGGTCATAAATGGGTATTAATTGCAAATAATTATTTTAATAGATGGACAGAGGTTGAAACTCTCAAGGAAGTTAATAAAACCATTGTGATGTACTTTTATGAAGGTATAATAACTAGATTTCGGGTTCCTTCTAAAATTATTTTAGATAATGCAATGGTTTTCCTTGGTACTAGAATAAGTGAGTGGGTTTTGAAACATGGGATTCACCTAACTAAATATTCCAACTACTATCCTCAGATAAATGCACTATTAGAATCCATAAATAAGAATCTCATTAGAGTTATCAAGATAACTATGGATGAAAATTAGAGGACATAAAACACAAATTTGAAGATAGCCTTATGAATTAATAGAATCACTCTAAAAATATCCATTAGAAACTCACCGTACATGATTGTTTATGGAAAAGAAGATAACATACCCATTTATCTTTAGTTACCAGCTATAGATCTCACACATCAACTTGAAATGATGGATAATAATACCATGGAGAGTAGACTATCTGAGTTGATGGATCTAGAAGAAATAAGAGATCATGCTATGAATACCATGGAGTCACATCAAGCTCAAATGAAGACATATTTTGACAAGAAATCTATTCTGAGAGCATTCCAAGAAGGTGAACTTGTACTTAAACTAGATGAAGATAGATTTAGACTTGGAAAAAATACCAATTTTGACACTTTATGTAGTGGGCATTATGTCATCACTCATTGTAAACAACACAATGCTTTTATCTCTCAAATATAAATGAAGAACTACATATCCAATTTAATGGGTTACACCTCATACATTTGTATTGAGTTCATTTTTATCCTTTAATACATAGTAGAATATTCTTTGTTTCCTCTAATTTCTTTATAGCACATGTCTATCTTCTTTTGTGTGTTCTTTACTTTGTGGTGTGTCTTGGTTTTGGTATGTATTGATTGTTGTGTGTTTGCGAAGGTATTATTAGATATATTATCTTGTTCTCAAGGTTTACAATTAGTTTCAAGTCTAATTCATTTTTCTTTCTAAGTAATTAGGGACTCCATAGCCCAATGTATTGATAAGGTTATTGGCCTAGATGTTTAGTAGGCTAATCAACCCCTATAAGTCACCAAATTTTTTGACATTTTGGCTTACTAGGCTAAATGTCAACCACTATAATCCAAAACATGACATTTTGCATTGATTTACCTTCCAAAAGAGGTTCAAATGAGGTCTATGAAGATTTTATCTTTTTTTCAAGTAATTTTAGATAATTTAAGGTAATTATTCCATTTGTCTTGTTCTTGTCTAAGATTTTGTAGTGTTAAGTACGACTTGTCTCAAGTTAGTCTAGAGGTCAAGAAGGTTATTTTAAGCCATTTTGAACTCATTAAATGTCATTTCAAACTTATTTATTCCTAAACTTGGTCAAAATGTATGGATACTTTAGTCTTAACATGAAGGTGGTAATTATAAGCATCTTACATAACTATCAAGGTATAATAATGCTTTTATTTGTATGATATTATGTTTTTCTAAGGTAAATGGAGACAACTAAAACTCCTTTTAGCATTATTAGGCTGAAATCATTCTTATGAAGCATTTATAGGACCAAAACATGACAAAAGCCTTTCCACTTCTTCATTGGTCACTTGCATAGGAATAAAGGTCATTTTGTGATGTATGGTTCATGAAGGAGAGAGACAATTAAGATTAGAGATACAATTGGGAATAAGGGACAATAATTTCCTCCCAATTTATGGAATAATTTCTTAGATCAAGTCCCTCTCCTTTATGAAAAATCACTAAGAGTGCAAGCCTCTCTAAAACCCTCTTAAATCTTCTAGACTCAATTTTATCATTTTTAAAAGCACTTCTGAGATTTTTGTTTCAACAAAATGATTCATTAAAATCTTAAAATTACTATATAATCACCTTAAACTATTTATAAATAATATCCATTTTCATAAAAGATTGGAATTTATAGGTGCATGTCTACATGATCTGAAGGTGCAAGTTGTGGATCAATTTGACACTATTTGAGTGTTTTTTAGCTTATGATGAAGCCACTTTTTCCAAGTCATTTCATCACTCTCCATGCTTATCCAATCCCACATCCATATATAAAGTGATATTTTGATACTAACCCAAGTATGCAATTTTTAAGTGAGAAAATACAATCATGTAGCTAAACAAGTCTGAGGTTTTGAGGGAAACACTTTTGAAGCAAAGTTTGAGACATTAAAGGCATTGTATATAATTTTTTTAAATCACTAAATAATTTTTAAAATCCTTATAGACAATCTTTGATGTAAAGTTTTACGTGATAGACTTAGGGCCATTAGTATAATGTCCTTGAATAAGAGCTTCAAGTGTTGAAGAAGTAAGCTATAAGCTTGTGACTAATTGATATATTTTTCAATAGAATTGAAGTTTTTATAATAATAATAAACATAAATTAAATTTAAATACCGCTTAATTATCATTTATGATCAGTGTGACAAGATAAAATGTAGGCATACACCTACAAATAAGGGACTGTGTAAGCCTATAAGAAAATTTGGGAAATTACTAACAATTTTGTGTATTTTATCGTTGGGAAAAGGGATTAAATAAACTAAAATTAAATTAATATTATTTTTAAAATATTATTATAATAAAATTAGGATAAATCAATCAAATTTTAAGTTAAATGGGTGTTAGGCATAGAATAGTCACCTACATGCCTATACACAAAGGACGAGTAGAAAAGGTAGGATTTACATAGAAAATGAGGTGTAATAGATAAATTAGAATATGGGTATCATTGATAAAGTTTTAAAAAAATTATATAACTTTTTATAATAAGAAACCATGCAATAATAACCCTTTCCAATCCCTTATAAGATGATAGTACTAAAGGAAAACATATAAATCTACACATAAAAGATGGATAAAAATTGTAATTTTTATTTTAAATATGAAGTTTTAAAGATTAAAAAGGTTTTATAATAAATGGAAAAATATTTAAAGAGTTTTTATAATCTGTGGAATAAATAAAAACCATCAATTTAAGTTAAAACCAATTAAAGAAGGTAGTAGGCTTGTTAATATCTAGAATGAATAACTTTATTGTTGGAATTCCATCCTCAAAAAACCAATAGTGGATTGGTTTCTTATTGTTTATCTAATATATTATAACTAAATATGTCATTATACAATTTGGTATACCCTACATTAATATCCTCCAATATGGATTGCATGAAAAGGATGTTTAAGTTAGGATTAATGTTATAGGCTTGTCCAGTAGGGTAAGAAGAGTCAATGCAATTTTTGAGTGCCACTTGGAGTGTGAAGGCTCTTTAAATATTTGGGTTACCTTGATAGATATTCATATGGTGTTTTTAATTTGTGTCAAAAATAGAAAACATAAAAATGAGATGATTAGGGTTAGAACTACAAGACTACTTAAAAACCCTTGTTATAGGTTATATCAAGTTTTAAGACTTTTAATGTGATAAAAATATTTTATAAGATTTGGTAGATTCATGTTAAATTTTATAGACCACATATAATTTTTTCAAATAAAAAACAATCATTTAGAGCCTTTTTCTCTTAAAATAGTCAAGTCAACCTCCCTATAGGCCTACACAGCTCGAGAAGACATACTTTTTCATGTGAGAAGTTAGTTTAGAGGATGAATTGAGCATAATGTT
Source organism: Torreya grandis (assembly GCA_037957365.1). Lineage (NCBI taxonomy): Eukaryota > Viridiplantae > Streptophyta > Pinopsida > Cupressales > Taxaceae > Torreya > Torreya grandis. The sequence continues at coordinate 105,683 of JARHVA010001607.1, read as the reverse complement.
ATTATGAGATGATAATAGGGTTTTTAAAATCCTACTTATTTTCATTTTTCAATCAACCAAACCCATATTATTGATGAACAATCATCAAGAAGTTTGACATCTCAAAACTACCTGTTAAGCCCTCAAAGATCTCGATGATTGAGATTGGTATTATAAGTGATTATAATGTAATTTAAATGTCATAAGACAAAATGTATGACCATTTTTAATCTTATGATCATATACTGGAGCCATAATCCTGACATGTGTGGAGGAGGGGTACAATTAAATGGTCTAAACTTCACTTTAAGGCCTAAATTCATTTTTTGGCCTGTGTTTGAGCTTCTTGACTATTATAATTAAAAAAAGGTTTTTATAGAGATATTTTGAGATTATAATATCCATTTAATAAATTTAATATTGATTAAATATTTTTTGAATTTGCTAAGCTAAGCCAAAGTGAAGATTATGTCTTCTTGCTTGTATAGAAGACTAAGTTGTAGACCTCTTCAAGGTTATTTAAAACATGAAAAATTTATAAGAAAATTTTCAAATGTATATTAACATCCTTGAAAGGTTATAAATGTTTTTAAAAACTCATTATAATGACTAAATTTATTTTTGAAAGGCTAAGGTACATGCAACATATTGATTCCATGGTGTTGAAAGCTTTCAATTATAACTACATGTTTCTATTAAACTCTTCAAGTTTAGTACCAGTTTAAAATGATCTTATAGGTTCCTAAAAATACTCAAAATATCTTGAAAAATTAATACACATGTCATGAAATAGGAACAAGATCCCTATATAAGCTTTCAAGACAACATGAAGCTTCTATTACATAGATACTTGTAGCCTTCTTTAGAACTCTCCTCAAGTCAGTTGTGAAGACTTCATTAAAGATGGATATATTATTGAACATATGTTGTTTAACCTTTTAAAAGACCTACATGATGTGATAAATTTATTTTATTAGTTCTCAATCACAAGAACATTCTTAGATGAAGAAATAAACTCATTCTTGTTACCTTCCTTTGGATAAGATAACTTTTGACAAAAAGTTATAGGTAATAATGACAAAGAGCATAGTATGAGGAATTATAAGGTTTTATTTTCATTCTCATAAGGTGAAAAATTAATTGAAGATCCAATATTAGTGTAATAACTTGCCAAAAAGGTCAATAATGCCAAGTATCAATAAGGCATCTTGTAACTGCCATTTAAGAAGTGGATGTGTAACTCCAAGGAGAAAGAGTTAGTTTCAAGAAGGATCTAGTCTTCCATAATGATATTATATTCCATACACCAAGAATAAATACATCAAAACTTGGTGTAGAGTGTTGAAAACAAGAGGAAAACACATTTTTTTTAGACTTGGTGGAAAAAGACTCTATTTTGTAACTAGTTTTGTGCATGTAATAGCCATGGTGGAGCCCTTCTGAATCCTGCCTCTCTCTTTCTCTTTCTTTATTCCATAAAATTTTCCTTATTTTACATTGTAAATAATACTCTATGTTATTATGTTGAATCCCTATTAAAATTTGTATTTGATATTTATTTTGAAGTGAATGCAAACTGATTTTACCGCCTTCATTTCATATCTATTGTGTTCATGGTGAATTGTTGATGAATGTTATTTTTGATACTCAATATCATTGAATTTGTCCTCTTTATTATTTCCTATTTATGAGTTAATTTTTTCTCGTGAAATTAATATGATGTGTATTAGTTGGTTATGAAAATATTAATTATAGAAATCCTTCATTAGATCCTCATTCTAGGCCTCTTAATTATCCTTCTTAATCAATGTATCAGTTACAACATCCATACTAAAACACATATGCTAAATATCTAATTTAATTTTTGTGATTTTGATCAAACTTTTTTATATTTATAATAATCTCATAACCATATTATAAGACCTACAATTTGGTGCATCACCTTTTTCTATTTGTTTGTAGATTTATATGTCCCTTTCCATTACAAATTGAGTAGGTTAGTGTTAGTTTTCAGTTTTGTATCAATGGAGTAGGTATGATTGAATTTGGTGGTGATATAGTGGAGCTTTCCAATTATTTACTATCCCTATAAATAATATTTTTTATTTTTATCTTTAAGTTATAATAATTATTTGTATTATGTCCATGTATTCTATGATATGAAAATATTTGGATCTCTTAATCGGATGTATAAGATGAAAAGTGGTCAACTTAACTCAAATCATGTATTTTAAAGTTTATCTTGGTATGATGTTAACTTTATGCAAAATTTTTGAAACATTAGTTGTAGATGTATTTTATTTTTGATCCCATACTTGAGATGTAATTTTTTAGGCAAAAAAATTCTAAAATGGGGAACATAAATGCAATTAACATTAGCATACTTAGGATTCTTAGTATATGAAATATTATCCTCAAGTGATCTAATAATTAGACATAAATATTTAATTTGGTTTAATAAATCCTATATGACTTTCATATTAATAACTATTATATCTATAATATATTCACAAGCATAAACCTTAATTACTTATTAATGATTATGCATAAACACTATCAATAAGGATCATGGGAGGTAGATGGGGGTGAGAAATAACATTATAATGACCTATTATTTATACTAAAGGATGGGTTACACTACCTCTTGGGATAATCATAGCATGGACCATAAAATCTAATATAATCCAATAGAAAATAATGGCGATGGAATGGTATATATCATAATTTTAAGGAGGGATAAAATAATCACATTTGGGGGCACTTATGATTCCACATGCATAAAAGAGAGTCATCGTTAATTGTAACCTTTATTTTATTTTAAATTTATATTACTCATTTAAATACATTATTATGAATATATTGCCTATTTTAGGCCAATTACATGTAACTATTACAATCATTGCTTGAATTAGAAATTATACTATATGAATATTTATTATAGTCATATTATAATGTACAAAATAAAAATTGGTGACTTGAATGAAACCATGAGAAATTTTAAGAACCCAAAAGATGATTTTGATAAAAATAATAGATAAATGAAATCCAAAAAATAATTTTAATATAGGTATACCATTCAAATTTTAAAAGTTTTTTTTTTTTAATAGTAAATTCTAAATTCCAAAAAAATACATACAATATTTTACTAAACAAAACAAGTTGTTTATCCACTAAATACATCTTAAAAAAATTATGAACATTTCAAATATAGATTCATTGTGACATAAAATAACAAAATAGTAATGACCCTAATAGAGGATGCCCTAATATGAGAGTGAATAAGAAACCCTAAGGAAAAATGTAGAAAACATCCAATTTTTGCTTGTGAAACTAAAAAGTATTTATTAGTTAGGCATAAAAATCAAACCCTAAGGTATAAATATTAAATCCATAGAAATGATGAAGAAACCCTAAGGAAAAACCTCTTGTCCAGATGTGCTCAGTAGATAAAAGAGTTTAAAAATATGTTTTACCTTATTTTGGATTAGTAAACCCTAAAAAATTTTAAAATTTTGATTAATTCATTTTTATTATGTATTTAAATTAATCATAAATATTAGTGTAAAAGTAAAAAAATAATTTAAAATTTTCACTTGCTAATTAAAGAAAGTACTAAGAGGTTTGAGGTACTTGGTATTTTATTAAATCGTGTAAGTCTAAAATTGAATGAAAAAGAAAAGGAAAGGCAATAAAATGGAATATAATCCACTCAAATTATTAATTGGATCTTTGGCTATGCTTGGATATGATTATTAGCCTTTAGTTGGTACTAACTAATGCTTGTGACTAAATTTAATGATTTATCTATGTCGATTATACTTCTTTCTAGTTATATGGTGTTGTACTACTAATATTTTATCTTTATGTGTGATCTTAAGGGTTGAATATGTTTAAAATATACATAAACATGTTTATTTATCTTCAAACCCTAGTGTTTTACCAAAAACTTAATTAGAATAAAATAAGAATATTGTTCAAATTTTAATATATGTAAATTAAGCATAAATATGAATACAAAGGATTCTAACTAATTTTACAATTGAATTTCTCAAATATATAAATATAAAATGAGTATTAGATACTTATATTTATCATATTCTATTTAGGACTTAGAGAAGTGGAAGATGACACGAAGGATGACAACTTAGGTTGTGAGTCATTCATACTAGGTTCTAGATCTGTATGCACTCATATGGTATCTTCAACCTAGTATTGGTACCATCATGATGGTATGTTCTAAGTTGGATAGTTATTTATCTATATATTTTTATCTTAGGTTTTTTATCAACTTTTGAAACTTATTATGATGTGTCCCTATGTGAAGTAATAAAGTTTTATTGCATATTCAATACCCAAAAATCCATCTCCTTTGCATTAAAAGCTTAGGTCTTCTTAAATATTAGTTTAGACCTAAAAATAGTGAAAAAATTAGGTTGATATAACATCAATAATTCCACAATGATTTTTTGTGTGTTATATACATATCCAATACTCTAAGGAAGTAAATTAGGCCACATGAAGATTTCTAGGTTAAGTGTATGTGTGCAATACTACTCATTCAATGTACACAACCTTTGATATATCTTTCTAAAATTGTAAAATAAAAAAATTATCTTGGATATTGAGTGATTCAAAATTGGTAAGGACATGATTTTAGTTACTAATTTTCACTTTTATAAGAATAGGGTAAACCTCTTGAATGTTTAAGTGTTTGAGTGTGCTTCCTAAGTGCTTTTCAGATGATCAATATGCCTAAACTTATTTTTTATTTATGTGAGTGAAATTAGGTAGTTTACCATGCCACTAACATGATATGAAAATGGGTTGGCCCATATTAATGATTTTTTTAAAATTATTGTTACCTAGTCGGAGATGGAAGTATAAAATTCATACATAACCATTTAGATGGTATGTTTCAAATATAATGTTTCCATCCATGAGAAAAGAGTATTATTTTAATTATTTGGAGGTGTATAAGTAAGATAGATAGATATTTTGGCATAGAATATAATTTTCCTATATATTAATAATAGTAACTTAGAATGATTATACCTAAAGATAACATGTCAGTGTGATAAAATCATGAATTAGAGTCATATATGTGTGCACAAGTTATGTAGGGTGAATTTAGTTCAAAAATGACATTATCAAGTGTCTAATGCCATATTTTAGTATCTAAAAAACACACCATTTTATTTTAATATTTAAATTCAATGAAAATAGTATAGTAAAATGATAAATATGTACCTAAGTGTGAACAAAACATTTTTTCCTTGGGAGAAATCTACAAATGTGCAAGCTACTGAAAAAACTTACAATGAAAATGAAGTATTCAATATCCATATAATGAAATCTGAAATCTATCCCATACTTTAAATTTTTCATTTTATTTTTTTAAGGAAATAAATATTATACCTATATGTGGGCGATACCATGTTGTCCTGTAACTTGTTATAGATACCTATATGTGGGTAAAATGATGTTATCATGTAACTTATTTGATATGGTGCTTCCATGTTGAATCATTAGATACTGGTTCCTTTTATTGGACCATTTTATATATGAGGGTGATCAAATCCAATATTTTATATAACTATTCAAGACCACATCTTGAGAAGATAAATTCCCCAACCTCATGTGTAATGAGTAGTGTAAATGTTGTTGAGCATCATTGAACCTCAACTAAACTAACTTAAATAACTAATATAGATCAAATATTAAACCTCAATATGGTAAGGTGGACACATATTGAGAAAGTTGTGAGTAATTAAAAGTATTTTTAGCATAATTCAACCTCAATCAAATTACCTTAATAAATTTAAATCAATCAATGCATGTTAACTTATTGATTTAATGATTCTCATAACTCGGTGCCATCAAATTTTGTTTAGAAATAAATAACTATACTAGTTCTCACCACCAATATGTAAATTTGGATGAACAAGTGTCATTCCCCCACTGAATTTATGCCAACTAATATCTAAAATAGTATATATGATCATTAACCAATATCATGCCTCACTGAATTAGTGTAAACTGATATCAAATGATATGCATATATATGGTAAAGTTGAAAACTTGTATCTCAAATTTATTTGTGTGTGAAACTATAATTTATATTCTTATAAATTGTGTAAACCTACATGGAATATGTACTCAAGTATATTTTAATATGTACTATGTATATCATGTCTTTTTAATGTGATTTTATATGTATGAGATATGTCCTCTAAATCTATATCTATGTGTGAATATATATCTCATCTGAACCCATTTGATTTCTAAACAAATCGAACATCCCTTAATGTTATACCCTACCTTGAAATTATTTTGGTTACCTTTGGAGGATTATGTGTCTATGATAATCCCACTAATATTCCCCATTTTCTTAGGTGAAGGATGTATCCTAAAAGTCATGGCCCTCTAAATCAGTGTAAACTAATATTGAATGATATGCATATATATGCTAAAGTTAAAATCTTGTATCTCAAATTTATTTGTGTGTAAAACTATAATTTATATTCTTATAAATTGTGTGCACCTAAATATAATATGTACTCAAGTGTATCTAAATATGTACTATGTATATCATGTCTTTGTAATGTGAGTGTATATGCATGGCACATGTCCCATGAATCTATATCTATGTGTTAATATATATCTCATACCTAAACCCATTTGATCTATAAACCACTCTAACATCCCTTATTGATATATCCTACCTCAAAATTATTTTTTTTGTCCTTGGAGGATTATGTATCTATGACAAGCCCACTAATATGCCCCAATTTTGTAGGTGAAAGATGTATCTTAAAAGTCAATTATCTCAAAGGATATTTAATTGTATCATGTCAAGTATAAATATATCATCATGTATAATAATGTAAACATGTGGATAATATGCCATCATAGTAATGTATATGTCATAAAATCATGTACACAACATATGTAATGCAAAGCCTATAATTTTAATGTTAAGATAGATGTATCTATTAGGCACATAGTAGTATTCATCACTAGAATAATAACCAAATAAGACTATGTGATAATAAATTACATGATATAAATCATGGCACCACATACAAATATAGAGGTGTGTGACAAGGATCACATCACCCGTAAACATAAAAATCATGTAAACTCAACAATACATGTCATGAAATAACACACAATTTTATATATAAGGCTAAGTATTGCATAAAATGGACATAAATGTGTCACAACAAAGAAGGCAAAGGGACAAAAATAAATCCCATAAATATTTCACAACAAACAAAGCCAAGGGACACACACAATTTTTATAAATATTTTTCAAATAATAAAGGCCAAGAGTCGCACATAATAGGCAAGAAATAACTGTCCTATCATGAAAGAGAGTAATATTCATTAATGAATCCCATCAATGTCAAATCACATTAAAGTATCATACCCATGTAGTTGTATAAGATATGAGGTACTATTAGGGCATGTGTAAATAATAAATGTATCTCAACATGGTAAATTTTCATTGAAATATATAACATGTGATAATGTGACCTATAGAAGATGTATATGACATTGGCATGGCCTCTAGTTATAATAAAATACAACATTTATGTGTACATGTATGGTTTATATGTCTTACATCGCAATCATATACTATTAAACACATGTGTATGAAAATAATATTCCATCTACCAAACATGTGATAAATAACATATATAAATAGTATAACCAACTGACATTTCAAGCTCAGGTCCTATTTGTTTTAAATATTTTGAATGTTTCTTTTATTTTTTCAATTGTTTTATTTTTTTATATTTTTTATTTATTTTATATTTAAATATGTTAAAACATTACCACATCAATGGGATAGGCATGGGAGCATTTGTATCATTCGTGCAAGGGTCACCTTTTGTGATATAAAAGTAATAGATATAGGTGTATCAAAATTTGAGAAGGAATCAGGTGTTGTAATGTAATTTTCACCATAACTACTCACATGATAATGTATATTATAGGAAACTCAATAAGGTTTAGGACCATATGAATTTTATTATGTAGTATTAGGATGTATTGGTGTTTATTATCAATATATAACATGTTAAACTATCTTGTGTACTATCATGGTGTGGGTTATAGTCGATAGTGGTCTCTATGTGTCTTGAATAACTCTCTAATATAAGGAATTATATAAAATTGTTTTCCTAGGAGAGTCCACTACTCTCCTATGAAATAAGTGTATAGAGAGATCTTTAATTGGTACAATAACTATGTTTGTATAATGATATTGAATAGGATTAATAACCAAATACAGTGGTGGTAGGGATGGAGGAAGAGATAACACTAGATGAAAAGGGTACTTATATAAAATTCTTAAAATTATGACTACCTTGTTGCAGTGTATATACTTGAAAAATTGATGCTCTATAGATGGTATTGCATGGAAATTTTGTATCTAAGGGAATCTTAACAACATGTCAAATACCAAGTTACTTAGTACAACTACAACTGAAGTAGATACTATGGTAGAGACTACCTAAATAGGTAGCAAAATGTATTTGAGAGTGTTTGTGTATGTACATTGAATCCTTTAACAACTCTTTTAGTACCATGTATATATTTATGTGTGTATCCAATGGAACTGATAAGTGCCATTATGCAAAAAAATTAACTTGAACCATTTTCAACCATGACACTGCATATAAGTTAACTATTAACATAAGTAAATATGAATACTTCCTGAATATATAAATCATAATCTATAAAATCATTATCACCAAATGGAATCATTGGTCATTGTGGTGGTATGTATATGTGTGTACCAATAAACCTCTCAACTATGTGACTTGTGTCATAGGAGGAGGTTTTGAATTGCATGTATGATGTAATTCATAATTAGCCTTAGTCTCTATTATATCATGCTTTGGAAATGGGTCATTGAATATTTTAAGATTATAATTCCCATTTTATTGTGGTTTAGACTCATCTATAGGTGTCATTAGCTTAATAGTGTTGTCATCAATAATATCTTGTATCCTATGCATAACTTGAAGAATTTGTTTATAGAATTTCCAATGCATTGGTGATAATTGTAATAAGTATTTTTATTATATCATTTGGGAAAGGGTTTACTTATGTCAACCTCTAGTGTTGGGGGTAGGTATGAAGTGACACTCTAATATTTTTGGTAATATATTTTTAGGAGGTTGAGGTAACCTTGAAAAATGCATTTTCTATGGAATGGATAAGATAAGCTATTTTTTAGGTTATTCTACTATGTTAAGCATTTCCTTTGTATCATTCTTAGTATCATTAACTTTTATATTTTAGCTTGGTTTTCTTTGAAACTTGGTTGTTAACATAGTTGGAGCATTAGGTGTATACTTGAGTTTGTTGAAATCTATGAGTTTGACTTACTAATCTTTTATTGTATGTCATAACTCATCAAAAGAATCAAATTTATTAAATAGATTGGACTCACAAAGTGGTGTAAGAAAATATTTATTTAAGATGTCTTGTATTTAATTTTATGCCATAATATTGATCATCCTAGCTAGTATGATCTTATACAAAAGTACATATTTAGTAATTGGATCATCGTACCCTTGCTTGAGAACATAAATTTATGCATTAGATAATTTATCATTGTTGTTGACATTTTTTTTATAAACTAATCTAACAAATGAATTAATGCATTAACTAATTAACTGAGATGTTTTTAGAAACAACAAAAAGCATATTATTTTATACCCCTTGGGAACATTTTATTCAATAATTGAGTGTAGGTTGATTTATTTAAACATGCTTCATGGAATTATTTAATGTGTTGTTTAGGATCACCTTTATCATCATACAATGGAAGCTTAGGAGTGATAAAACCTATAGGTAATGGATAGATTAAAATTTCAAAGGCTGATGGATTATGGAAAAAATTATGTGAATCTATAGAATGATCAACTCTATATGCACCTTTCTCTAACCACAACACCTTATCATATAGATATAAAACTATCTACTTGAGGTAATTCTCTATAGATGTGGTTGATGATGTAATATGAGAATTCATCATAGGATTTGAATAGATTGATTGTATAGAAATAGGCATTAAAAATATGGGAATCCTTGTTTTGTCCTCATGCCTCTAATAGACATCATAGATAGAGTTGCAGGTGTAGATGTAAAAATAATATCAATGGTAGTGGTATAGACATCGGTGGTTGGATTGTTAACTCAAAAGGGTTTATTAACAAAAATAAATGGATTTTTTGTTATGCCTCAGAAGTGGCACCCCTATAATTATGCATTTCTTTAGAGACTAGTATTAAATTTAAAATCATATCTAATTCTTAAGGATTTTGGTGAATTTAGCATTGAAAATTAGGAAAGGATTTGATGCGGTCCATATCTGTCCCATTATTTTTATTAAGATAAATACTATTTTTTCATCACAATTATATTTAATATCATATTATAAATGAGTCATTTAAACATAGTTTTAGATTTGTAGATGTTCATGATCAATTACATCATCAAAAGAAGAGGAAACATTCATTTTATTATTATTCATTTTAGATAAAATCCAAAGGAATCTAATTTAATCTATATGGGCCCCACTTAATTTATCACTTTGTCTTAAAAGGATAAGGGTAATGTTGATGCATTTTTATGCACATCAATATCATGAATGAGGTAATATATAATGTTTTTGGATCTATATAGAGGTAAACTCCACTTTGGGGCACAAGTTGTAGGTATGGATTGAAAAAAATAGCTAGTGGAAGAATTAGTTGAGCATGTAGGTTGTTAACCAAGTGATTATGGGTGAGTATGACCTAAAATAAATTATAATCCTATTTGATTTAGATGGGTGATAGTCTAAGCTATGGTGGGTATATCTCAAAATAAACTCAAAAAGGGAATGTTTGGAAGAAAAGAAAGTCCCATGGTTAAGAAAGGGATTAATTCTAGCTTGGACTTTGCATGGATTAGTGTCTTTGAAACTAGTGTTTATAGCTAGCATCTATTATTACATGCATACAAACATAGTGAGGGAGTTTGAGGGAAACATATATAGTAAACTCCAAGATCTCAACCATTGGTTTCTCCTATTTAGAGTAGCTATATCACACCCTTATAACATAAGATTATGACTCGGATCAAGGAGGTATATAAAGCAATTGTGGTTCACTCTACAAAACTATATCAATAACTACACTTATATATACTTAAATACATGAAACAATCAACCTTATTTCTTACAATTAATGATATTAGACAACTTTCAAATAGTTTTTGCACATCTTAAACTAGAATATATCAAGAATAACTAATAACTATAAGTATTTTTTACATACCTTGGATTAATGAATCAGAAATAGGAAAGCAATCAAAATTAATTACATGGGTTTAGAGAAGAAACTCATTAACATAACTATATGACAATCCAAATATTTCATCTATTGATAAAAATTTCATTTCCTTGGAAATAGGATAATTAAATGTATTTATAGACTTAGGCAAGGGGTAACCTCATCTTTAAAATTATTTCGAAATGGGATATACTTGTGAAGTATCTCAACAATAATTATAACTCAATGCAAACTCTGTATGTATAATTGGGGATAGAAAAAATTGTATTTTTAAAATAAGATTTATATTATAAAATCATGCAATGTGTGCATGTTACAATATTACATAGTTAACACTTATATGCATCATGAATATCATAAATATATAAGGAATCCCTAGTTTGCATATTTTAACTCCCATGTAATATATATATAATCTAAAAAACTAATATTTACTTGATGTTAGAGTTTGATGGCCTAAGGGATTATAATTTGAAGTGGTTGATGGTGTTAAACTAGAAGTTCCTGTTATAGCTTGATTTTTCACCTTCGAGTCTAGATAACACTTTTAGGTGTGATCATACTGAGTTTTGATTATATCCAAGTTGATAAGGTGTAGTTTATGAACTCTAGATACTTTAGTGAGTATATTCACATGATCTTGCTTTACGGCTCTATACTCAACTCTAATAATTTAAACCTCTATAACATTATTCTTGGTAAAACCAATCTCATACTCAATCTCCTCCCTGGTGCATCTTTGAATAATTTTTATAAAAAAATTATAATACATCTAAAGTAACTTATCAAAATTTTCCTTCCCAATCAAATTCCCTGAAGTGTCCCTTACTTGAGACAACTTTAACTCTTTTAAAATTTGTACAACTTGTTTCTCATATTCTGCCAACTTTGGAATTAAGGATTGCATGAAAGATACCTATTGTATCATATAATTTCACACTTTTGGGAGAGTTATTTAGGCTCTCTCACTCCCAACTATAATATTAGAGCAACCTCAGGCTGTGGGTATCATATAGTGAGGTTAAACCTCTGTAGAAGGCTGGGTTCCTCTTGGTAGATCACCTAAACTACTATTTATACTTGGAAAAGAGATAGAGAGAGGGTATAATATGAATAAAACACTAAAAATGTGATACAAAAAATTATTGACACTCACATAATCTTGAAACAAACACTAATTCAATAGAAGACAATTTTTGCTCACATAATCTCACAAAATAACTAATTTGCATAGGTAATTCTTAAACTAGGCTCACCAAACAATACAATAAGTAAATATTAATTCTAAAAATCCCAAAAATCATCCATTAATGGTATAAATATATCAATTTCAGACCTACAACTAACTTTAAAACACCTAAAAATAGGCAAGAAAGAAGGACAATGGACATGGATGAATACTTCTTCATAAGGCAATCATACATAAGCTTGAAAAACATAATTTAGAGGAAAGAGATAGGTTAAAATGATATTTTTTTCTTCAAAAGTTATTTCTTACAAATTTTGATATGTTTTTACCTTGTCAAATAAGAATATCTTTTAAAAATGGAGGAGAAATGTGAGATATAGGAGAAAAGGTGAAGAGAGAGAAGAGTCAAGTAAACAAAATTCAATAAATCAAACACAACCACTTCAATGGAGTATCAACCACATTTTGATCAATTATAAGTAATACCTTCTCAACAAACTAACCCTCATCAGTCCAAATAGCCTTCAAGCCTTCTTATTGGCTTAGGAACACACTAAAAGATAGAAACTTTTGAGGATGATAATGTCATGATCCACTCAAAAAGAAAAAGTCTCCAAATAATTTTAAAAATAAATTAATGATAAACTTACTTCCTAACCTCCAAAATTATCTCCCATGGACTTCTATACCCCCCTCCACTTACTCTTCTAGAAGGTGTTTAGAAAAAGGTTAGCTAACTTGGAATAAAATGCTTAATTTACCATGGAGGTTAAGTTCTAAAGTTTGATTTTGGAGGATATATTATATTTTAAACTTAAATTTTATCTTCCATCCTAAAATAAACTTTGTGAAACCTGCAACTCTCATACACCCCATTGATGGAGGTCACAAGCTTAAACCACCATGAACCAGATGTCGTGAACCCTAATCCCAAGGCCATTTGACACATGAAGACCACTTATGGACCTATATAATACTTATAGACATATATATAATTAATATTATGAAGAAAATTAATATTTTAAAAACCTTGAATACCCACAACAATGGTGGAAATCACCATGAAACCTACAAAAATGCACAAAATGTCAAAAAATAGGTTTTTTGACCCTTTAGCTTAGCAAGCCACCATATAAACCTTGTTGAAGATATAAAAGTGGTATATAATAATGTTTTATGTCCCATTAGACCTATTCCATGGATTTATACCATTTTTATCTTTGAATACCTATAAAAGTAAGCATTTTTAGCCAATTTAGGCCTCCTAGGCACCCAAACATGCCAGATTCTTTTTAAAAATAGGTTTTTTAGGATATATAAAAATTAATATATGCATTATAGGTTATTTAAAAGTCATTATAGTCCATTTTATTTACCAATGAGTTCAAAAACCCAAAACTGGTCAAAAAGCTCCTTTGCAAACTCAAACAAGCTCACCTTCAAGATGATTATTCATGAAATTAAGACACTCATTCCACAAATTATTTCCATTTATATCTATTAAATATACCCCTTCAACACCCATAAAAATATTTGGCTCCCATGTGTAAGGTATGAAAAGATACACATGTAAAAATGATTGCCTATAGGGTTTGCAAGCATTCTAAACATGTTTACACTCTTAATTATTTTTCATAAAATTTAGGAAATAAAATAACCTAAATAAATAATTAATTTCAATTAAATATGGGTAATAAAAACATACTATAATCACTTGGACCAACTCTTCATGATATGAAAGAAATGAGCATCTGAAGATGGACTAAAACTGGGTATCTTAGGCATGAAAAACTTGAATTCTCAAAAAAGACCAAATTTACATTTACACTAATATTATTTTATTTTAAAAATATTAATTTCACATAAAAAATATTATAACACCTTTTAAAATGATCAAAAACCAAGTTTGTTCTTTATGCCTTTGAGACTACCTTTGGGGTTTTTAGCTTACTTGCGAGGTTTGCATGAAGGTTGGATTGTGGACACTCTTGAAAGGTTTTTAAGAGGATTAAAAACATATTACCATAATTTTAAAACAATTAATTAATATTTTAACCATTAATCACACCTTAAAACTCTAAAAAGTGTGCCTACTCTAATAGTGGTCGTTATGAGACATAGAGGGGACTGTGTATAAACAACATGCACTTAAAATTATCATATGACACTAAAAATATTATTTATAGGTATGGAAATTAATTATGATAAATATTACCAGGTTTTAATTATTTTTAATGTGTACTTTGTCCTTTTGACCTTTTTACCAAAATTTACCTTGAGTTGCTTGCATGCTTCCTCCATGCCTAAACTTGTCTTTCTTCAAAATTTTACTTAAAAACCCTAAATTGTGTCACTTATATAGGATAATATATGTTTAAAACATCATATTTTACCATTTTAATACCTTTATAAGGTCTAAACTCCTTCTTATCACCCAAAATTGACAAAACCTCAACTAGCCTCAAATAACTGCCTTCTTGACTATAAGAGGATTGTGTAAGAAAATAAAGTATTTTTAATATTTTTATCATATTTATAATGGAATTGGATAATTTTTTTGGTCATATATACCATAATTACCAAATTTAGTGCTTTGACTCAATTTATAGACACCTCAAAATGACCAATTCCTCCAAGGTAGGCTCGAGTGTTGACTGTGATTTGATATAGGGTTGATTATACTAAAATAATGAATATTTACCATTTTAAAAAAACTTAAAACATATTTTTAATACATATATTAGGTCATAATTATCCTATCCACCAAATTTTTTGCTTAGATCATGCATATTTTGGCTTGTAGGCCCATTTTACCAGAATCTAATGACATGTGCAAGCTTGGTCAAATTTCACAACTAATTTTTCCTCATTTATGACTTGGTTTGATATATAAAAATCTTAATTTACTTTCAAATTCTCATGTAACATCTCCTTTCATGATTCCACCTTTCATTGGTTAATCTTCACCCTCTTGAAACTCATGTATGATGTAAGTTATTTAAGGAAAATCTATGGATGCCTACATGCTCAATGATGTAGGTGATGGTTAAGAAGTGAATAACTATATATTTTAATGCTTAAAATAATATATCATGATCTTGTACCCCATTCCATCTCTACATGTTCTTGTGAAACTATCATACCATGAGACTTCACCATGGAGCACTTTGCTTGAACAACCTTTTGCCCTTTTGAAGATAGGCTTGCTCTCATTGACCATATCCAAATTTTAAAATAGTCCTCCCTTGGTGAAAACCAATTACCTTATTGGTTTTAAATATAATCATGATTCCCACCTTGGTTACTCAGTGGGATCTCAACTCTCTCTAGAATCTCTTTCCTCATGCAGGACTCAACCTCATTTGGTACTATTGTTTGAGCCCTCCAAGAGGATGGCTATAGGTGTAAATTGAGATTAAAACATATTATTTTATATTTTAATGTCTCTAAAATTATTCTTATACCTTAATTAAGTCCACTTATTACCCTATATGATCAAAACCATCATGACGTTCTTCAATAAAAACCACTATCCTACTAAGTATATACCTAGCTTGAAAGTTGAACCATGTTCCATGATAGTTGTAGATGAGATAGTATTTTTTTGTGGCTATATAACTAGGTGCTTTATAACCTCACCTAAAACCTTTGAAAAAATCATTATCATCTTCATGAATCTTTCATATCATGAAGTTCTAATTTGACCATTGTACCTAAGTCTTCAAAAGAGAGAAGCAAGGATTGTTTTGTAGTGTAACCTCATCAACTCATGCTTAGTTATAGGTTAACTTGATTATGTTCATGTATGATACATAGGTAAGGGGATAAGTATCCAAATTTTCTATTCCTAGCTTTGGTCTTGTCAAAATATCTCATCCATTTGTTATGGTTTATCTTTAATCTTCTCTTCACAATCTTGTTTTTTCCTTGGTCTTTGATTTGATAGCCTATTTTAATTTATACCTATTTATTTTACTCTTGGTATAAATTATTGATGAAATTTATACTTTCCATGTCACTCAAATTTATTCTCCACCTCATACAGTTCATTCCCTTCACAACTTCTTCTTATGCTTTCACTAGCTTCCACTAGACAACCAATCTTTTGGTCTCAAGTGCCAATTCTTGACATAAGTTTCAAGGAGTCAGCATTATTTATTTTATGGTATTAAATTATCTTAATAAATTTTTCTTAAACTTCCCAAAATTATTAAATACACATTAACCTTTACTTCTGCACTCAAGACTCACAATAGTCTCTTAAGGCTTATATCCCCCTTTTTTTTTGCCCTTTCCCTTTGTTTGACTAAAATAGGCACTCATTTTAAAATTTAAATACATTTATATCCACCCTATATATAATTTTAGTTGTGTGTTAAATTTAATACCCTGAATCCACTTCTAGATCACACTTACTTTGGAAATCACCCCTCATTTAGGCCTAATTAGCCCTACTCCAAACCCTCAGCCACCAAATCCATACTATATGGATTCCAATCAAGCTAAGACCTCTTGATTAATTATCCTCACATAAAAATTTGTAGGATTAAAAAAAATTATTATTTTTTAAATGTTAAAACCTTCTCATATCTCAAAAGCCTAGTCTATGGCTTTTCCTTTTCCTGCATAGGCTGAAAGCATACATAAATCCATTTCTTGATTTGTATTTAGTTTCAAGGGACGAAATAACAACCACTAGTTCTCTATTTACATTATGAAACTTTATTAATATTTGATAAATAATTGTTATCTTTATTTTTCTTTAGTTTATCCCAAACATATCATTCTTGTGCACCAAAAGATGACTGTGCAAGGGTTTCATACCTATGTTTGCTTTCCAACAACTTTCAAGTGTTCACAATTGTATGTTTGTGCCTTTTTAACTTTCATAACATTATCACACCTTTATCAACTTATTATGTAATCCCATACTCATCAACAAACACATTTTTCTAAGGTCTAACTATGTCAAACATAGTCTCGACTACATAGGCTTGTGGCATGTATTAAGAGTTATATTCATACTCCAAAGTGTTCCATCTCCAAAGATCACTTTCAAAAAAAATTATAATTATCCTATCAATAAAATAATAATTTTTTCTCATTATTTGGTCCAAGAACACACATTTCCCCTTTGTTATGTGACTATGAATAGGGCCTTATGACTATTTGCACAACCAAGCATCTATAGAGTCATTTGTATCCACGGAAAAGAAAGATGTTATAAGATTCATTAAAAGGTTAAAAACCTTGGTTAATGTTAATAAAAACTTTTAATTACCCCACACACTTCCTTTAATCATGAAAAACTCTTTTGACACTCATTTTCATTCCTTCTATAATCTCTAGGTTGACTGTGTTATCTCAAATATACTATGTTCCTTACAATGAATTAAAATGATGTTCTAGGGTTATTAGAGAGTCTCAAACCTATATGAAGATTAATTTGAAATTGAAAAATCACTTTATAATTACTCCAATTTCATTTATGGACTTCAATCCATCCAAACTCCTTTTTATCCTTCACTCAAACCTCACTTGATAGTCCCTTTCATTGATTGTGACCCTCTTAAAACTTGAACACAATCCTCTATAGATGAAAACCAATCCCATAATTGGATTTATATATTCTCATGATGTCACCTTTGGTTAAATTTTTTTGAACTCCACTCTCCTAGACCCTTTAATTATTCAAAACCTTGATGATAGACTTGTGGAGAATAATGACTATGTAGGCTCTATACATGTGACTATGTATTGCATTGTTAGAATCATTCATGCTTAATTTACACTATCATAGTGTCATGATAAGGTCCTTATACTTTGGATTCTATCTCAAATGTTCTTACACCAAACATATTTTTAGATTCTCTATGAATATTTCCTCACTTTGACTAATCATAAGACTATTGATTGTATGCAACTATATACTATGTTTCACCAATATATAGGTATTTGTTTGGTCTTGGATCCTATATCTAATGCCTAAAATATTATTTAAGTCCTCAATATCATCCCATAGTCATCTAGGTCACTTTTCATCACCTAAATTTTGGTTCAACCACCAAGATAACCTTACTTCAAACACTATCAACTACAATCAGATGTAATTGACCCTTCTTACATTAAAAGGGAAACCCTTAGGTGCATTCTAATTATTTGGGACCTATGTCACATGTGCTAGGATTATTTTAGAGTTTTTAAATATTTTTTATCAATTGGTGCTCATGTTTTTAGGTCAAACCACCATGGTTTGACTCATAAGGTTGTAGGCACTTGTAGGTAGGTTTTAGGTGGCTTGTTTGAGTAAAAAATACACCTGTAGGTGTTGATGGAGGTTAATTCTCAGTTCATTAAACCTTCTTGATGGCCTTTTAATTACAATTGTGTTATTTTCCTACTTAAAACCACATATCATGTATATATGTCCTCATCTTTCTATCTTAGGGTCTAGAGGTTACTTTGGAGGTTCAAATCCTATAGATTACACTAAAAATTTATAGTGAACAAATTCATGAATATGAGGTCACCAAACACTACTTTATACTAGTCACACATCCTCTCTCTTTTGTAAAGTTATACTACTATGTGGAGAATACATCATAGGTTTATGAATACTCATATAGACATTATGAAACATTGTTATATCATATCTCCAAAAGTGTCTAGGGCTATGTTTGGATGCTTTTGGGGATTTTATCCCTAAACAGAGTCACTAACTAGAATATGCCTTCCAAGGAACTACCTGCTTGCCTATTGATTCAAACATGACTGCTATAGTATTTCTCACTATCCAAATTTCATGAAAGTGTATAAATTTATCAAAATACTCCATTTCAACCCTCATATTTTTGTATAAGCTTGTAGATGCACTTACAATAGCATGTAAGGCAATGAAAGTTGAATGTAAAGTGTATGTTTGAAATATAGGAATTCAATGAAGTTTGGTCCTTCTCAAAGTTTCTCAATTCATACTTCCCATCTTGAATTACTTGTAACAAGTTACAACACTCTTAAAATAATTCTTTGTAGGCACCTATAGGTGTGTTTTGACATTACAAAGAAGGTAGTGAATGTGATCATGGATTGTATGCATGGAATTTAACCTTATAATCTAATTTTACACTTTACCAAAGTTTTAAAATGGGATTTCAAAAAATTTCAAGGTTTTAAACAATTTTCCACACCCCTTTTCAATGTGACATTCTTCTGAGAGCACTTGTAGGTGCACATTCATGGCTAACTATGTTTTCATATAGCATTGATTGTCAACTTCATGATGTTGATATTTTTTATATTGAGAATTGGGATAAGAGGTGATTTATATGACATATTATAGGTGAAAACATCATATAATATTTCTTTTTAAGCCACTAAAGGAAAATAAAACTTCTATATTTGATAAACTTGCATGTAATTCCATTGGAGCTCCAACTAGCAACTTGACAGTTTGGGCTATCGAGGATTTGATGAACTACTAAGGATTGATGAAAAAATATACAAAATGTACAATATTTATAATGGCTAAAAACTCTTCTAATAGAAATGATTTAGATGAATCTAATTGAATAGGATGGGTAATACCTCTCCGTCCAATTGGGTAAGCTAAAAAATATTATATTTTTTGTAACCTTCGATCAAATAAGGACCACTCCACAAGCTATCAAACTTGGTATAGTTTCTTGGCTTGGCCTTATTTGAATCCTACTTAAGGACTAAATCCCCTTCTTTGAAATCCCTTGATATGTCTTTATTGTCAAAGGATTTATTGCCTTGATCTTGATGTGACTCTAGTGTATTCATTGCAAGGTCCCTTATTTATTCAAGCTCCATGATCTATGCCATCCTCATGCTCATAGTTTCACTCTCTATCAGCGCAAGCTAATGGGCTAGTTCCAAAGCAAGTAACTCAAGAGAGATGAAAAATTTGGCTTATCTCCCATATACAAGGACAAATGGTGAGTTGCCAATGGAAAATTTGAGATTCACTCTATTAGCTTATAAGGTTGTCCTTAACTTTGTGTGACACACTCTTTAATTCTCTTCCATAGTCCTCTTGATGATCCTTATCAAGTTTTTATTTGTTGAATCTACCAGTTCATTGCCTTGGTGTAGGAATTGGAGGATATAATAAGGTAGATGCCTAGCTAAAGTTCTAACTCACATTTCTTTATGACAATAAATGATAAGGCATTATCTAAAATGATTGCTTTTGGTACACTAAACCTCCTTACTATATTATCATATAAGTCCAACACTATTATCTCGTTAGCTTATTTCAAAGCAATTGCTTCCACCCACCTAGTGAAGTAATTTATAGTAGTGAGTAACCATTTATGTCCTCCACTAGAAGGTGGATTTATCATTCGTATGAAGTCTAAAACCCATTATATGAAGGGATTCTCTACCTAAATTGGGTTAAGGAGAAGGGATGCTAATCTTTGCTTACTTATAAAGAGAGCACACTTTTGACACTTTCTCACCCATACATATGTATCCTTGAAAATGTTGAGAAAGTAAAAACTATCTCTCATCACTTTTGATTCTAAAGTCCTTAGAGCAAAATGGCGTCCTACATATCCATCATAGAATCACTCAAAGAGTTTGGTCAATTGGTCATCATCTATACACCTTAAAATCACTCTATTGAGGTCTTTTATAAATAAAACCCCATCAACCAATGCATAAGGTATGGACTAAAGTCTAAAATACCTTCTTGTTTCCCTATCCATACCTTGAGGGCACTCATATATTTTCAAGAACCTTGTCATATCCTAGAGCCAGCTAGTGTGAGGTGCAAGTGCATCTATTTGTGAGTTATATTTTGTCACCAATACAACCTCTTTATCTTCATGAAGGTCATCAACCATATGTTTTCATAAGCCTTTGCATTTCACTATCTTAGTGACCTTGATCTCCATGTAATATTCCATGACCTTGGTAATCCAACCAACCCTTTTCTCATTAAAATCTTTATTAATAAGGAAACATCTCACTCTAGGATGAGACACCATAAGATAAATTTTGTTATTAGAGAGCATTGGTCTAAACATTTTAAGGCGTCTTGCCACTACAAGGACTTGATTTTATATATAAGTATACCTTACCTCATAGCATTCAAACCCTTAATTGAAAAATACAATTAGATTCTCAAGTCCTTCACGATTATTTTGCATTAGCATAAATAATATATTATAAATATTATAAAAGGCATACAATATGAAATCCATTGAGAAATTAGGATTCATAAGTGTAGGTGCTTGGGTAATGGCTTGTTTGATAACCTCAAACCCTACTTTACCTTAGCTTGATCAAGTGAACACTTGGTTTTTCTTTATCATAATATTAATGTGTTTTACTAAGCTTGAAAAACTAGATATAAACTTCCTCATGAAGGTTATTTTCCAAAGGAAACTTTGAAGTACCTTCTTATTCTTAGGTAAGGATAATGCTAAGATGGAACTTATTCTATCAGGATCAATAGCTAGTCCTTATTTTGAGACAATATGACCCAAGAGTTTGCCATTATGAATATAAAACACATACTTCTTAGGATTAAATGATATCTCATATTCTCTACGTCTTTCAAAGATCAATCTTAGGTGGTCTAAGAGTGATCACTAACTTTCTTGGAGAAAAATGCTAAGTCATCCAAGTAGACAAGCACCATCTAGTTTAATAAACCTTAGAAATACATGTCCATGGATTTTTGAAAAGTATACCTAGCCTTTCATAAGACAAAATAAATATTTTGATAAGCATATGTTCCCCACTTTATGGTGAAGGTAGTCTTGTATTGGTCCTCTTCTCTTACTACCACCTAGTTGTATCCTGAGTACCCATCCAAGACAGAAGAATTCTGAACCAAGAACCATTTGAAGGATTTTATCCATTGTTGGTAAGGGGTAATGATATTTCAAAGAGACCCTATTCAATTCTCTAAAGTTAACACATAACTAGATCTCATCATTCTTATTTCTCATAGGTACTAGGTTGGCTAACCATAAGGAGTGCTTAATGGGAAAATGATATTAGACTCAATCAATTTAGTCAATTATTTCCTCATTATCTCTTCAATTTTGGATTGATAGGCCTTTATGTCTACCTAATAGGCTTGGCATTGGCCTCCAACTCTATAATGTATTGGGCTAGCTTGGGATCAAATCCCCTCTAATAATTATATTCCCAAGCAAAGATGTCTGAATATTCATTACAAAGTTCAATGAAAGCATGTCTTTTTGCCTCATTTCTCACCTTCACAAGCTTAAGAATCTTGTCTTTAAAGATAAAGACTCTTTATTTTTTCTCTTCATTAGTTTACATCACTACTTTATCTTTCCTCATATGATCTCCCTCATGGAAAATACCTTCAATGGTGACCATCCATTTAGGAAATTTGTTAGACCTCACTTAAACAGTTTGATCCTCATCCTGATGTTGAAATTTACCTTGGTTCATTGAGTAAATATTTGATTCCTACTAAAATAAATAATAAATCTATTTATCACTATTGAATACCTACCAATGAGCCTCATTTTTTGACACTGATGGTCTTATTAACACTTTGACATGTGGATGTACTTTCAAAATTTTCAACTTATTTTGGATTTCAAACTAAGATCCCATAACTGCCAACCTATCAGCATGTTGATTTTACTCCCTTAGTACTACTTCGATGTTGAAGGCTTAAAAATATTCAAGTATTTCCACACTTTATTCTTATAGGAACTCATCAAATGATTTTTTATGGTGTTTTAGCCTTTGACCTGATTCACTATCATCTCATTATATCCATACACTTGTAACTTATTTATTCCCATCCTATTAGCCCACTAAAATCCATGGATAAGGCCCTCATATCTATCTACATTGAAAGAGAAACTAACTTATAACTTGTAATATGAAAAGTACTTATCATTGGAGAGAGATATCAATAGCACACATACACTTAACCCATGATTACTAATTGAGACATCAAAGAAAAATTTCCATAAACCACTAGTATCTTTCTATGGCCTAATGAGGGATGGCATGAACTTATTCTCTCCATATAATAAATAGAATCATATGTCTCTTTATTTAAAACCTTCCAAAGGGTCAAGTAGATAATTTTCACTCCATAACTCATCTAAGAACATATCAGGCATCCCCTTAGGATGAGTGTTTAGTTATTGACCAACCAAGTGGTCATCTTCATCTAGAATGGTACAATTTATGTTTGGGTTACTTGGCCCATAAATCTTAATGTGAAATTAGTAAATAGGCTCAGATTTGATATAAAATTGGTCCCATACCTCATCTTGAAATCCTTGTAAGACTAATCTATAGCTAGGTTACCCTCAATTTTGGTTATGAAGTTTCTATATAAGCATAGAGCAAACTGAGGAGGTACCTATAGTATTAACAAATCAAAAGACACTAAAACACTAGGATATGCATGTAGGGTCAAGTTTAGACCTTTGATAATATCAGCTAGTTTGGTAGAATATCCATCAAGCTATAAAAATCCCTTAGATTGGGGTTCATAGTTCAAACCAAGCTTATCAGCTATTGACTTTGGAATCACTTAAGTACTTTTTCCACTATCTACCATGAAATTATGTACCAAGTCATTGATGATTAAAAAAATGTATAATGGAGGAGGTTTAACCACCTTTTTTGATTTTCCTTCATTAGGCACTTTGGTTGCATTAGTGAGAACTACATTATCCTTGCTTGATGGCTTCTCAGAAACATTGATCTTTGACAAACCTTCTTGAAGGATATACACTTGACCAATGATAGAAATCATATCCGACATTGGAACACTCACATTGGAATTTTCCATTTATTCAACAATATTGATGGGAAAACCACCAAGTTTTACTTATGTTTTGGGAGCCACAACCATTTTTTTAATTTTTAATGTTTTGGGGGACAAAGGCATTCCCTTGGTTTTGATTCTTTTGAGTTTTTGGAACCTTTAGAGTAGTAGTAGGTTCCTTTGGATTTGATAGTCAAGGATTAAGAGTAGGATAATCTTTGACTACTTCTTGGTTACCATCTATGTTATTTCTCTTGAACCTTGTATTGGTTGTCACTAGAATGTTTGTTTGGCTAGAACTAGCTTGTTGATTGGATGTATATCACTCTTCTTGCTCATTATTAACAATTGTAGCACCCAACTAGTTTGGTCCTTCATTAGGCCCTTGGCCTTGTTGAGTCTCTTTTAGTTTTGTCATCATAGGTACTTTTATGTTATGAGCCATAAGAGCTTGATTGAATCCATAGCTAGAACCATGTTACCATTGATCATTGAAACCTTGATTGAACTCAATGTTTGGGATAATGGATTGACTTAATGATTGATTCCAAGTCATGTTACCCTAACCTTCTTGATCAATGTTATTCTAAATAGGAGTGAAAGTATTATAAGTACTTGCAACATTTAGATTGTAGTTGTTTTGCCTAGCATAGTTAGGTTATCCTTGGCCTTGGCCTTGTCCTTATAAATTTCCTTTGTAAGGTGGCCTATTAGCTTGATAAGATTATTAAGGATGATATAGATCTTGATAAGGTCTATTGTATTTATATTTTTTCCTCTTCATATTCACCAAATAATTTCCTAGGGATTGAAACATGATCTTAAGTTCTTAGAAGTATTTGTGTTCTTGGGAGTCACTAGATTGACTAGTTAAAATCTTTTCCTGCTTTGGTGTAAGTATGGTAGCAAGTGTTGACATAGGTGGAATGGTATCAAGGGGAGGAATAGCAATAGTATGTGGTTGAATCTTAGGAAACAAAGGCATTGGTGGCCTCTTTATAAGCTTAATAGATTATATTAGACTATTTTCTACTTTGATTGCCACCTCATAAGTATATGGTAGTGTGTTTCCTCCCATAGATTGAATCATTATTGTAATATCACTATTGAGAGATTATAGATAGTAAAAGAAGGCATAGTTATGAGTAGGCTTGATAATGATAGGAATCTAGTCCCATGTCTTTTGAAACTTGGTATTGAAATCATGCATAAACTCATGAGGATCCCTCCTAATTGTAGTTAATTGTTCATCAAGTGACGTGTGGTCACTTTTGTCTTCAAATATCTTACACAAAGAACCTCCTAACTAATACCATGATAGATGGATTTATAATTAGGGTTTATATACCAATCTAAGGCCTTGCCCTTGAAAGAGATGTCCAATAATATGATAGCCATGTTTTCTTCATTGATGTAATTAATATTACAAAAATTGGCTATATCTCTAAGGTGCTCAAAAAGGATTGTAGACTAGTCTCCCATGAAGTAAGGAACACTTTTAAGAGCTTCCACTAGAATAAGATCATACTAATTGAGGTTTAAATGACTTTACCCATTTAATTCCACAAAATTAAAATATCTAGGAGTAGCCATGGTATTTGAAAAGACCCAATAAAGATCTTGTAGAGGTAAACTTAGAAACTAGTTTAGAAGGAAAGTTTACTTTGTACGGATGAGTGTTAGAAAATCTTAACCTTTTTGCTAAGTTTAAAGGTAATTCAACAAATTAAAATGAATACCTATTAAAAATGATATTGTAGTCACCTTTGGCATGAAAGATACGTATTTCTATTCCACCATAAATTTGAGTGTTCTTCAGAATCAACAGATACTAAAAGATGAAATTTATAACCATTGTAAATTGATCAAACTAACATCAAAATTGACCAATATTCTTAAAAAGTGGTCCAACCTAGCATCCCAAAAACTATTATAGAATCTAATTTTACCCTTGTGGGAGAGTTATTCAAGCTTTCTCACTCCTAGATAAAATATTGGAGCAACCTTAGGCTTTGGGTATCCACTTATTTCCCAACCTCTAAACTTATCTCCCATGGAATTTTACATCCCCCTACTTACTCTTCTAGAAGGTGTTTGGGAAAAGGTTAGTTGGCTTGGCACAAAATTCTTAACTGACCATGGAGGTTAAGTTATAAAGTTTGATTTTTGAGGATATATTCTATTTTAATCTTTAATTTTCTCCTCTAACCTAAAATAAACTACATAAAATTTGTAACTCTCATAGGCCCCACTGATGGAAGTCACAAGGTTGAACCACCTTGAACCAACTACCCTGAAACCTGCTACCAATGCCATTTGACACCTTGATGACCACTTATAGACCTATATAATAATTATATAAATATCTATCATGCATATGATTAAGAAAATTAATATTTTAAAAACCTTAAATACCTACAATAATGGTGGAAATCACCATTAAACTTGGTAAGAATGCATAAAATGTCAAAAAACTAGGTTTTTAACCCTTTATCTCGCCAAAGCACCATATAACCATATTTAAGATCTCCAAGTGCCTTATAATATTTTTTTAGGTCGCATTATACCACTTCCATGGATTTAGACCATTTCTCTCTTTGAAAACCTACAAAAGTAAGCATTTTTGAGACATTTTAGGCCTCTTAGGCACCCAAACATGCCAGATTATTCAAACCAAATAGTTTGGTAAGGATATTTATGGATTCTTATAAATATTCCAAGTGATTTATAAGTCATTATATGGACCCATGAGTCCAAAACCCCAAAATTGGTCAAAAAACTCCTTTACAAGCTCAAACAAGCTCAACTTCAAAATAATTATTCATGAAATGAAGACACCCATTCCACCACTTATTTCCATGGATATACATTAATCTTACTCCTTAAATACTCCTATAAATTTTGGGCTCCCATAAGAAGGTATGAAAAGATATACATGTAAAGATGACTACCTATAGAGTTCACAAGCATTTTGGACATGCTTACACTCTTAAATATTGTTCATAAAATGTATGACTTAAGAAAATATCAATAAAAAATTCATTTAAATTAAATATGTGTACTAAAAACATACTATAATAACTTGACCCAACTCTTCATGGTATGAAATAAATGAGCATCTTAAGATGGGCTAAAATTGGGTGTCTTAGGCTTGAAAAACACAAATTCAACAAAAGGACCAAATTTATCTTTAAAATGATCTTATTTTATTTAAAAAGTGTTCATTTAACCTAAAAAATCTCATAAAAACTTTTCAAATGATAAAAAACCAACTTTGCTCTTTATGCCTTTGAGACTGCCTATGGGGGTTTGAGCTTTCCTACAAGGTTTACATGAAGTTTGGAGTGTGTAAACTATTTAAAAGTGTTTAATAAGATTAAAAAAATATTAAAATTCTCTAAAAACACTTATATAATTTTTTTAACCCTTACCCACACCTTAAAACTCCAAAAAGTGTGCCTACTCCAATAGTGATCATTATGAGATATAGAGGGGATTGTGTATAAATATTTGGGACATACACTTATTATAAAAAAATAAAAAATATTATTTATATGTATGTTATGAAATTATTACAAATCCTACCAAGTTTCAAGTCTTTTGGATGTGTACTTTGTCCTGTAGACCTTTTTTTTACCAAAAATTACCTTGAACTGTCTGCATGCTTCCTCCATGCCTAAACCCTTGAATTTTATCATGTTTATAGGAAACAATAGGTTTAAAAAATCATATTATACCATTTTAAGACCTTTATAAGGTCTAAAATCCTTCTTATCACCCAAAATTGATAAAACTTCAACTAGCCTTTAATGGTTGTCTTCTTGACTATAAGAGTACTGTGTAAGAATAGTTAGTAATTTTACTCTTTATAAGACCTTTATGATGTAATTTTATGATTTATTTTTTCATGGATACCATATTTTCCAAATTTAATGCTTTGATTCAACTTGTAGCTGCCCCAAAATGAATGATTCCCTAAGGTAGGCTCCAATGTTGACCATGATTTGACATAGGGTTGGATGTATAAAAAATTAATATTTACCATTATATAAAAACTTAAATAATATTTTTAATAGGTAAATTATGTGATAATTATCCTTTCCACCAAATTTCATTCTTAGATCATGTATATTTTGTCCTATAGACCCATTTCCCTAAAAGCTAGTGATATATACCTGCCTGGTCAAATTTCACAACTGAGTTTTCCTCCTTTTTAACTTGGTTTGAGATAGGAAAAGGTGAATTTTATTTAAAATTATCAACTAACATATCATTTCATGATTCTACCCTTCACTATTTAACTTTCACCCTCTTAAAACTAATGTATGATGTAATCTCTTTAAGGAAAATCCATAGATGCCTGCATGCTAGGTGATGTAGGTGATGGTTATGAAGTGTCTACCTATATATTTAATTTATTTAACTCCTATATAATTATCCTATACTACATTCCATCTCCACATGTTATTTTGAAACTTTCATACCATGAGACTCCACCATGGAGCACTTTGTTTGAACAACCTTTTACCCTTTTGAAGATAGGCATGTTCTCATTAACCATCTCTAAATTTGAACACAATCCTCCCTTGGTGAAAACTAATTCCATTATTGGTTTTAAATATAATCATGATTCCCATCTTAATTACTCAGTGGGAGATCCACTTTGTCTAGATTCTCTTTCCTCATGTAGGACTCAACCTCATTTGGAACTATTGTTTTAGCCCTCCAAGAGGATGGTTATAGGTGTAAATTGAGTTGAAAACACTATATTTTATTTTTTAAGGTCTTTAGAAGCATTATTACCTCAATTAAGTCTAGTTATTACTTAATATGATCAAAACCATCATGAAGTTATTAAAAAAAAACCACTGCCCTACTAGGTATATACCTAGCTTAAAAGGTGAACCATGTTACATGATAGCTCTAGATGAGATAGTGTTTTGTTGTATCTATAGGACTAGGTGTTTTATAACCTCACCTAAACCCTTTTAAAAACTCATTTCATCTCCATGCATCTTTCATATCATGAAGCTCTAATTTTACCACCTTACCCAAGTCTTCAAAAGACAGAAGCAAGTACTATGTTTGCAGTGTAACCTCATTATCTCATGCCTATATTTATGTGAACTTGATTATGTTCATGTTTGATACATAGGTAAGGGGAGAAGTATCCAAATATTTTATTTCTATATCTGGTCTTGTCAAAAGATCTCATATATTTACTATGGTTTGTCTTTCGTATTCTAATCACAATTTAGTTTCTCCCTTGGTCTTTAGCTTGATACCCTCTTTGAATTTATGAATATTTTTTGTACTCTTAGTATCACTTCTTTATTATATTTACACTTTCCATTTCACTCATATTTATTTTTCACCTCATATAGTTCATTCCCTTCACAACTTCTTCTTATGCTTTCACTAGCTTCTATTAGGCAACCAATCTTTAGGTCTCAAGTGCCAATTCTTGACATAATTTTCAAGGAGCCAATACTATTTATTTTATGGTCTTAAATGATCTTAATAATTTTATTTAACCTTCCCTAACTTATAAATTACACTTCAACCTTCAATTCCACACACAAGACTCACAATAGTCTCTTAAGGCATGTAGCCCATTTTTTGTCTTTTTCCTTTGTTTGACTGAACTAGGTACTCATTTAAAAATGTAAATACATTTATATCTACCCTATACATCCTTTTAGGTGTGTTTAAAATTTCATACCCTGACTCCACTCTTAGATCACACTTCCTTTGGAAATCACCCCTCATTTAGGCTTAATTAGCCCTATTCCAAACCCTCAACCACCAAATCCATACTACACAGACTCAAATCAACCCAAAACCTCTTGATTAATTATCCTCAAATAAAAATTTATAGGATTACAAATTTTCATAAATTTTAAGGTTTAAAACTCTCTCAAATCTCAAAACCTTATTCTAGGGCTTTTCCCTCTTCTACATAGGCCGAGATCATACATAAATCCATATCTTGAGTTGTATTAAGTTTAAAGGGACAAAATTACTAAAAATAGGTATTAGTTTACATTATTAAACTTTAACAATAGGTGATAAATAATGGTTATCTTTATTTGATTTAGTTTATCCCAAAAACAACATTCTTGTGCACCAAAAGATGATTGTGCAAGGGTTTCATACCTCTATTTTTTTTCCAATAACTTTCAAGGGTTCACAATGGTATGTTTGTTCCTTATTAAATTTAATAATGTGAGAAAAACTTTAACCACTTCTTATGTAATCCAATCCTCATCAACAAACACCTTTTTTTAAGGTCTGACTGGTCAAACATAGTCTTGACTACATAGGCTTGTGGATGTGTTAAGAGTTATATTCATACTCCAAAGGGTTTCATCTCCAAATAGAATTTTAAAAATAAATTATAATTATCCTATAAATAATATACTACCTATTTCTCATTATTTGGTCCAATAACACACATTTCCCCGTTGTTATGTGATTGTGAACAAGGTCTTATGACTGTTTACACATAGATTCATCTACATGGCTGTTTGTATCCATGGAAAATAAATATTTTATAAGATTATTTAAAAGTTTCCAAAACTTATTTAAGTGTAATAAAAACTTTTACTTATCCTAAACAATTATTTTAATCACAAAAAACTCTTTTGACACTCCTTTTCATTCCTTTTATAACCTCTAGGTTGACTATGTTGTCTCAAATAGACTGTGCTCACTTGCAAGGAAATAAGATGATTTTATATGGCTCTTGGAGGGTCTCACACATTTTTTAATATTAATTTTACCTTTTAAAATAACTATATACTTTCTCCAACTATGTTTATGGACTTCAATCCATCCAAACTCCTTATCTTTCACATAGGCTTTATTTGACACTACCTTTCATTGACTATGACCCTCTTTAAACTCCTCTATAGATGAAAAATAATCCACTCATTGGTTTTTATATTTTCATGATGTCACCATTGGTTAAATTTTCTTTAAATCAACTCTCATATACCCTTTAATCCTCCAAAACCTTGAAGATAGACTTGTGGATAATAATGACTATGCAGGCTCTATACATGTGACTATGTATTGAATTGTTAAAATCCTTCATCCTTCATTTCCACTATTAAAGTTTCATTATAAGGTCCTTATAATTTATATTATATCTCAAATGTTCCTACACCCAACCTCTTGTTATATTCTCTATGTATACTTACTTACTTTGACTAGTCACAAGACTATTGATTATATGTGATTGTGCACTATATTCCACCAAGTAATATGTGTTTGTTTGGTCTTGGATATTGTATGTAATTCCTAAAATAATATTTAAGTCCTAAATATAATCATAAAATCACCTAGGTCACCTCTCATCACCTATATCTTTGTTCAATCACCAAGATAACCTTACCTCAAACACTATCAACTATAGTTAATTGTAGTTGACCCTTCTTGCATCAAAAGGGAAACTTGTAGGTGCATTTTGATTGTTTGGGACCTATTTCACACGTTTTAGGATTATTTTGGATATGTTAATCCATTTTTATCAATTTATTCTCATTGTTTTGGTCAAACCACCATGGTTTGACTCATGAGGTTGTAGGTACTTATAGGGAGGCTATAGGTGGCTTGTTTAAGCAAAAGATACACATGTAGGTGCTGACAGAGGTTCATTCTCAGCTCCTTAAACCTTATTTATGGAATTTAAATCATAGATTTGATATTTGTCCTCTTAGAACCACCTATAATTTATATATGTCCTCACCTTGCTATCTTAGGGTCTAGATGTTGCTTTGGAGTTTCAAATCCTGTAGAATACACTGAAAAAATATAGTCAATAAATTAATGATTTTGGGGTCAATAAACACTACTTTTTACTAGTCACACACCCTCTCTCTTTTTTAAGTTTATACTCCTATGTGGAGGATACATCATGGGTGCATCAAGCTCATCTGGGCATCAACAAAATTGTTATATGATATCTTCAAAAGGGCCTAGGGCTCTATTTTGATGTTTTTAGGGATTCTATCCCTGAACACAGTCACTAATTAGAAGATGGATTCCAAGGACCTACATGTTTGACTAATGATTCAAACATGATTGCTAGATTATTTCTCACTATCCAAATTCCATGAAGGTATATACACATATCAAACTCCTCCATACCAACCCTTATATCTTTGTATACGCTTGTCAATGAACTTACATTAGCATGTAAGGTAGTGAAAGTTGAATGTAGACTTTATACATGAAATATATGAATTAAATGACATATTAGATGTTTAAAAATCCTATCCTCTTTATTTTCAATCCACTACAAGAAAATAAAACCTCTATAGTTGATAAACTCGCCTACAACTCTATTGGAGTTCCAACTAGCAACTTGACTATTTGGCCTATCAAGGCTTTTAGGAAATACTGAGTATTGATGATCAAGATCACTTGAATTTTGTTGATTTGTCATAAGGATGATGAGGTATATTATCCCTCTTATCTATGTTCTTCTCTAGAATTGATCAAATGGCCATTTCATATGGATAACATGGAAAACATATTCTATGCCATAAGTACCTTCTTGGAAGGATTTAGATGATGAAAACAATTATAATAGGTCCTATTTGACCCTAAAATTACTCCTCCAAAACCATTCTCTTTCATTTAATTCTTAATCAAATAAAAAAGGGAAAACATGGACCCTATCTGGATGAGCAGGCCATCTAGACACCCCTAAACTATTAGTGATTGTTCATAAATATGGGGAAATTAAATAGAAAAAAAATTACACAAAGTGTAAGGACATTATCATCCATAACCTTTCAAAAAACTTCTAAGCCAACTCTCTCTCTCTCTCTCTCCTGACCATACTAAATGAAAACCTGAGGCTCTCCTAGAGCTTTCCAAAACTACCCAAAATTATTTTTCCTTAGCATAAAGACCCATAATCTTGCCTATGTAATAAAACACTTGGGAAATATTTTTAGGATGTAATGACCTTTAATTAAATATGAAAAATTCTTTAAATTCTTGGACCTCCATTGATAGTAGAAAACTTTTTTCATGCCTAGTTTACAGCCAATAGGTTTTCCTTACCTTTATTATTTCTTATGTTGGAATATAATTTTTGGGGTATATAAGAGGATATTAGAGACACCATAAATGAATTAATATTAAATTTTATCTCCTCCATCAAGAAAAATATTCAAAAAACTATTCTACCAAAGCTCCAAAATGCATCTTTTTACTCCCAAACTCCTCTCCTCCACTCTAAATGACTTCAAATGATGTTGAACATTCTTGAAAATGTAAAACATGAAATAATGAAGTGGGAGGAAGTTAAAACTAATTTTACTTCCTCAAAAAGTTACTTTTTCACTTGAATTTTCTATTTGGGGACCCTTAAGTCATCTAATGCACTTTTAGGGGTCTTTTGCGCATAATAGCTTTGTTAAGCCTCATTTTTGGCTCATTAGAATATTTCAGAATTTTTCCAAACATCCTTCATGACCTTGAATGTTTGAACACCATGGAAACCTATTGGATCCTTTAATTTCAATTCTAAACCTATTTCTAGGCCTTTCCCTCAAAATCACCAAATTCACCTTAAAGCTTGTTTAAAGTGTTTTAAAATATTTCAAGTGAAATGTGATAGGGTAATTATGTTTTTATTCTCCTTCCACCATTTGATCAACCACTTAATTATAACTCTTCTTAGCTTCTCTCACCACACCAGGACCTCCCATAACACTACATTGTATCACCAAATTAGGACCACAAAGGGACTAGTCATGGGGGTAGAAGGTTACTAAAAGGTTAAAGAGAGTGGCCTAATCCATCTAGCCAAAAGTTTATTATGTAGGCCAATTTTGTCCAACACTACCCATTGATGAGATTCTTATGTTTTGATAACTACCAAATTCAAGGAATTAGTTTCCTCATGAGGAGTCATCAAATGTATATGGCCAAAGCCATTATTAATAGTGAATGTTATGAGAAATTCCAATTTATTCTCTTCTTCCTTTAAAGAATTAAACAATTTGACAATCTCAACCAAATGGGGAGACATTTCAGTCTTTATTTTACTCATATCATTAAGAATATTGTATATCATAAGAGATGTATTCAACACATTATCCTCTATCTCCCTAGGAATATGCACAATCTAATTTTGTTCTAGCACTTGATTTAACTCTTGTTGTAATTTCTTCCTATCTTGATTCATTCTTATATGGAGCTTCATTAATGCCTCTATGTGTGTTCTGAAATAGGCAAAAAAATATTTATATTATAGGGAATTCCCAATTCTTTGATTCTTCCTTTTGGATAACGAATATGCACCTTGTCTCTCTTCAATGATTAGGATTTGTCTAGACTCATCATTAATCTTTATTTTCCTAATTATTTGAATGGTCCCTATTGATTTGTCAAAAATAGATATAATTATGGAAATTTCAAAAACTACCATATTTGGCCTTTGGGTAACATAAAAATTTAAGTATTTTACCCATGTGGAATTATATGTTCCCCATTATAAACAAGTTGTGTGGCCTAGCTAATTCCCCTTGACATGATAACCACTGAAGAGAGTGTTAAGGAACTTACTTAGAGTGGGTCTATAAAATATGGGAATATAATCTTCTACAATTCCAAGTTGAAAGTTTTGGGAATGGGTTGCATAATGTACATTTTCCTTTTATTAGCTTTTTAGATGTGACAATGGTATATGGTTGAGCTATGCTATATTGTGGCATAGACAAACCTAACTTGTTCACCTTGATAAAAACTAGGAAATCTTATAGTTTACTTAGAAATAACTTTCTTATCCCTAATAGTTCTTGTCAAAATTTGGGAAGCATAAATAGGACTTGAAGCTATTATTCCATTCATTTAGAGGTATAAAACTATATTAATATCTAAACCCTATCATATAGTTGATCTTGAACCTCAAGATGGAAGTTCACATATTTGGCTCACTTTGAGTAATTTCAATTCCATTTATTATCATCAAACTTAGGATTCATTACATCAATAAACATGAATAAATCATAACAAACATACATATATATTTAAGGGTGCTCACTTTTAGGTACCATTGAATACGTTTATAAAATAGAAAATTGTAAGTGTGTCTGTGAATGAACAAGATTCATGCCACATGAATTTTTTCCAATATTAAATAAATGTTATTCATCTATATTATATTTTTTTCCAAACATGAGAACCTATATCCATGATTTTATAAGTGTCTTCATATGCAATGCACATGCCTCCAAATGTGTCCTAATTTTTAAATATATGTCTTATATATGAAATAATATGATATTTGAACCCATCTAAATTCTATGAATCATAAAATATATCCTAAAATATATATTTTCTTCTCATGGAAGCTTAACTCTCTATGAAAATCCCACTAGCATATTAGTTACTCATCTCAAAATAAAAGAGTTAACTACATCATGTTATTTAGAAATATGTAATCATGTAGATCATGTCAGAATGTGGAAAAAATGTTGTCATAATATGACTATATCATTAAATCATGTATGTAAAATATAATGGAAGGAATATAAGTGTCATGCCAAATATAAATGTTGTAATTAGGCATGTAGTAATAATTATCATTACTATAAGCACAAAATAATACTAAGAAATAAAAGTTTCATGATGTGAATCATGGAACTACATAAAAATGGAGAGTTGTGTGATATGGATCACAACACCTACAAACTTAGAAATATCAACAAGATCAATAGACAAGGTCATGGCCATGATCACACAATATCACTTAATGTCACATACGGCCAAGGGACACATACAATGGATAGTAAATGTCACACACACAAAGATAAGGGCCATAAAAAATAGATGGAAAAATATACAAAATATAAAAACCAATAATGAATCATATAACAAGTGTAATTAGTCTACACTATCAATATATGTCAATGTCACAACATAGAAAAGTAGCATATTAATGAGATATAACACTGTATATAATATGATTAAGTATCAAGACATATGCAAATAATCAGTGTATCTCAATATGGTGAATGGAAAGGTCATAGTAATATATAATTTTTAATAATGTGACATGTGGAGTAAGATGATCCTAGCATTGACATAACCCCTAGAAATGTGAATGTCTAAAATCTATGTATCCATGTATAATATGTATGTCCTAAATCACACTCTTATACCATGAAATACATGTGTGTATTACAAATGACATGTAATATTCCAAACATGTGACAAAAAACATATATGAAAAATGAAACTAGAATTCATGACATGCTAAGGTCCAAATCTGGTATTTCTTGAATATTTTGATTGTTTTGTAATTTTGAATTTTTTTTTAAATGTTGACATATGTTGATAAAATCAATTAATATAAATTATAAAGTATTAAAAAAATGAGAATATGATGGATCCAAATTATCTAAAATGTGTGTCAATGCATAATGTGCACTAGATTTAATAACATGGAAAAGAGGATGAAGTGAAATTAGGAAGCATACCCCCAATATACATGCAAATCACAACATCATATCTCAAGGGATTCTATGGATATTAAATTAAATATTTTCTTAATTATAAATAATAATTTTATTCTTTTTTAGGATGTATATGATCATATAAGTGAAATTTAAGACATAGTCAATATGCAAGGGTGATAAAGTAATATGTTTCAAAATAAGAGTACTATATTTAAGATATTTTAAATTGTTTGTGTGTGTGTGTGTGTGTGTGTGTGTGTGTGTGTGTGTGTGTGTGTGTGTGTGTGTGTGTGTGTGTGTGTGTGTGTGTGTGTGTGTGTGTGTGTGTATTTGGATAAATATAAAGTAGAAAAATTCAAGGGAAAAGTGAAAAATAAAAAACCAAGGGATAGAATAATTATCAATATAAGATTATATGTACACATATATGTCAAAATAGAGTATTAGAGAAAATTAGCAATCATCCCCACAATAAAAATATATGTATGATATATTTTGATCCTAAAAATAAAATATACCATTAATAGGATGCTCATATGCATTTAATGTATCATACATGTCTTAATCATCAATTGTATTTCCATGTTCATCCTGCATAATAGACATGTCATTTTAATGATCTTTTGTATTTGTAGTAGGACATACATTACCAACTGTACCATATTATGGACTTAATTTATTACTATTTTGATTTTTATTATGTTATATGATATGAGTATCATGTTACTCTATTTTTATTTCATTATATGTATTTTCTTGATTATTGGATGAAGGTTTTTTTTTTCCTATTTTTGTTCTTACTCTAAAAGTGTTTCCTTTATCATCAAATTTAATAAAATAATTATTATTATCATGTGTTTCCCCTTGGAAAATATGATTATAAATTAGTCTTAATAGTTACATATTTATTTTTATCTTCCTTATTAATAACATATTTGATAACACACTTTATTTTTTATACTCCTGTTATTTTTGTAATCTTTCTTTTTATAATTTTTCCTTTTTGTAACTATAGATATTTTGGTCTCCTAGGACAAATGTCAACCATTATAGTCCAAAACTTGACCTTATAATTGATTTACCTTAAAAAAAAGGTTCAAATGAGGTCTATAAAGAGTTTAAATTTATTTAAGATAATTTTGGAGAAGTTAAGGTAATTGTTCCATTTGTCTTGTGCTTGTCTATGCTTTTCTAGTGTCAAGCCCAACATGTATCAAGTTATTATAGAGGTAAATAAGGTTATTTTATGCCATTTATCACTTATTTAATTTCATTTCATACTTATTTATCCCATACACTTAGTTAAAATGTTAGGATACTTCAGTCTTAACGTGAAGGTGGCAATTACAATCATCTTACATAACTATCAAGGTAGAATAATACTTTTCTTTGTAGGATATTATGTTAGTCCAAGGTAAATATAGGTACACAATAACTCCTTTAAGACTTGTTAGTCTCATATAATGATCATGAATCATTTATCTAACCAAAATGAGACAAAAACCTTTCCACTTCTTCATCAAGTCACTTGCATAAGCAAAAAGGTCATTTTGTGATGGATGGTTCATGAAGGAGAGAGAAACCAAATTTAATAATTGGAATAAGGTAAAATAATGGCCTTACAAATTATTACATTATTTATTAGATTAAGTACCTCTCTTTTATGAACAATAACTAAGAGTGTAAACCTCTCTAAAAACCTGTCAAACCTTACAAACTTAGTTTTCTCATTTTTGAAAGCA
Source organism: Torreya grandis (assembly GCA_037957365.1). Taxonomy (NCBI): domain Eukaryota; kingdom Viridiplantae; phylum Streptophyta; class Pinopsida; order Cupressales; family Taxaceae; genus Torreya; species Torreya grandis. The sequence goes on along the minus strand of JARHVA010001607.1, from coordinate 67,140 downwards.
CTTATGAGATATTTTTTGAAATATAATGGTTAAGTGAGAAATTAAATGGTATAAGGAATCCTAATACACTATTTAAAAATAATATTCATATGCATAGAAGAGATGAGTGGAATTTTTAGGTAGGTGTAATTTATGGGTCAATTTGACATTGTTTGAGGGGGTTTGTGCTTATGATGAATCGAAAAAACTTTGTATATATAATTTTTCCAAGTCCTTTCATCCCTATCCATGCTTCTATAGTCCCACATCCATATCTAAAGTGATCTTTTGATACTAACCCAAGTATGTAGTTTTTAAATGAGAAAATATAGTCTTATAGTTAAATACATCTAATGTTTTGAGGGTAAAACTTTTTTAAAAATGTTTGAGACATTAAATGGGTTTTATATAACATTTTTAAAACAATAAATAAGTGTTTTAATCCTCCAATATAACATTTTAGGTAAAGTTTTAGGTGATAGGATTAGGTCCATTAGTCTAATGTCCTCGAGTAAGATATTCAAGTGTTAAAATATCAAGATATATGCCTGTAACTAATGGCTATGGTTTACAAAATAATTTATGTGTGTATAATAATTATAAACATAAATATAATATACATACCCCTTCATGATCATTTATGATCAATATGAAAAGATAATATGCAGTCATACACATATAGGTAAGGGACTATGTAAGTCTATAAGAAAATTTGAGAAACTAATAATAAGTATGTGTATTTTATTAATGGTAAAATGTATTTAAAAAACTAAATTTAACTTCATTTTAATTATAAAAACATTTTCTATCATCAAATTATTATAAATAAGTCAAATGGAAAGTGAAATGGGTGTTAGGCCTAGAATAGGCACCTACATGCCTATGCACAGAAGATGAGCAAAAAAGGTAGGATTTTAAATGAAAATGAGGTGTAAGAGATCAAGTGAAACTTTGGGTTCATTTAAAAAATTTATATGATGTTTATAACCATTTTTATAAGAATAAACCATGCAATAAGAACCATTTTCAAGCTCTTGCAAGATGATGGTACTAAAGGAGAACATACATGTCTACCCATAAAATATGGAGAAGAATTTAAATTTTTGTGTTAATTATTAGATATGAAAGATAACTAATGTTGTATAATAAATTTATAAATATTTAAAGAGTTTTTAGACTCTTCAAAATAAGAATAAACCATCAGTTTAAGTTAAAACTTGTTGAAGAAGGTAGTATGCCTATTAATATCTAAAATGAGTAACTTTATTATTATGATTCTATCCTCAATAAATAACTAGTGGATTGGTTTATTATTAAATATATGATATATTATACATAAATATGGAATTATAAAATTTGGTATACCCTACATTAATCTCCTTCAAAATGGATTGCAAGTAAATGATGTTCAAGTTAAGATCAATGCTATAGGCCTAGCCAACAAAGAAATAAGATAAGATGTATTTTTTGAGTGTGAATTGGAGTGTGGAATACATTAAAAGGTGTGAAGTACCTTGAATTTTATATATATATATATATATATATATATATATATATATATTAGTCCTTTTTAATATGATAAAACATCAAAAGGAGATCATTAGGGTTAGAACTACTTGATTACCACAAACCCTTTCTATAGGTTAGAATAATTTTAAAGACTTTTGAAGGGATTAAAAGATTGGATAAGTGTTGGGATATATAATGGAATATTTTATATACCTTATATAAGTTTTTTATAATAAAATAAAAAGAATTTGGATCCTTTTTTACTCAAAACAGTCAACTCAACCTCCCAAACAAGCCTACAGAGCTTTAGAAGGCAAATTTTCTCATGTGATAAGTTGGTTGAAAGTAAAATGGAGAATAAATATATTAGGTCATGATAATAAGGTTTTTATAATCCTAATTATTTGAATTTTGTTATCAATCAAGCCCCTCTTCTTTATAAACAATTGTTAAGAATTATAACACCTCAAAACTATTTGTTAAGCCCTCAAAGAGCTTGATGACTGAGATTGGTATTCTATGTGATTATAATTCAATTTAAATTCCCTAAAGGAAAATTTATTAAAATTTTGAGTCTTAGGATCATCTACTATAATATGACAATGTTTTGTGATATTATCATATTATCACAAAACATTGTCATATTATCCTTCTTAATCAATGTATCAATTGCAAATCTATCTATAGAAAATTTTTATATATCCTCATTCTTCAAGATGGTAGTGCTTATAAACCAAGATTTTGTCTCTTTCGATGGTGGTATCCCTCTAATCCTAGCTTAATATGATGATATATATGTTTTTGACCTCAAAATTATCCCATAATTAATAAGATAAAATTCTACTACTCCCATTAAACACTTAAGATATATTTCTAACATTTGTTCTATGCATAATGTTGATACAAGAAAATGTAGTAATCATATTGTTAGCCTCTTCATTCAAAGGGGAGGATATTAAATGGTATATAGGTTTGAGGCCTAATAATATTACCACTTAGGATGAATTAGGATAATAACTATGCAAGCACTTTGAATATAAAAGTGATCATTTGTCATTGGTATAACAATTGACTACCATAAAAAGAGCTCCTCAAGAATTTATGGTTGATTTCAATTATAGGTTCAAAAATACTTGGGATAGGATCCTAACCATTTTAAAACCTACTAAAAATTATGTTTTCTTATACTATTTTAGATCCTTTACTAGTGACATAGTGTTACTATTTCAATCAATGGGAGGAAAAACATTATCAATTGCATATGAAGTAGCAATAAGTTTTGAAAATTATCTTATCTAGGCTAGTAAGATAGATATAAGGCTTATTATGCCTTTATTTCCATAATTTTATCCTTATAATTCTTATTCTCGACTTTCATTTCCCACATTAGCTCATATTCCTTCACCTAATATTCAAGACAAGATTGCCTTTAACACTCCTAATAACTTGCATGAATGCAAGACTCTTCTAAAATGTTTTGGTAATTAAACTATGAACATTAAGAGATAATAAGCTCAACATTACATACCTTTGTAACCACATAATTAGTTAAATTATGTCAATAGATAAGTGACTAATAAGTTAGGCCTAAAGTATGAAACAATCACCAAAGGAGTATTATAATTGGATAGTATAGCTACCAAGACTATAAGTATTATCAAAGGTATGAATTTGAATTTTCACTCTTGCCCCACTTTTTCTATCTCTCAATATGTTTTTGTGATAAACCTACCACCCTAATTTTCCCTATGTCTATCTAGGGAGTTCATAATTAATATTGCGGGGTATTTTTCATTTGATTAGTCTTATATAGTGTTTAGAACTAGGTATGGTATTAAAGTAAAGGTATAATTTTAACCAATTACTAATAACCACATAGAACAATGTATGCCTAAAGTTTGTAACATTAGTTATATTATCATTGATGATGTAAATTTCCATGTTGAACAAGAACCAACTATTTCTCTTGAAGGCATACTTGATCATTTAATTTATGAGTAGGAAACTAAACATCATGAACATGATCCATATAAGTTCATGGAAGAGGAAGGCCTAGGAGTGTATTTCTTTCATGAGAAGGGTTCCTTCAGTCCTCAATTGGTCGAATCAAATGAACCTATAGATGGTCTATGGTAGTTATTATTTAATGAATAAATGAGTAATATAGGTGAAAGAGGTGGTGCAATGTTGGTTTATCCCTCCAAATAAATATATTATACCACTTTTATATTTCAATCCAGCTATACTTGTAATGCATTAGAATATGAGGCACTTGTGCATGGCCTTAAATGAGATATAAAAAGAGGAGTGAAGTTTCTACAAGTATTTGGTGATAGTTATTCAATTTTTCATCAATTAAAGGGTCAAAATTTCATGAAGAGATCATTGCTAAAGTCTTACAAACATAGGATATGTGATATTATGGAATATTTTGAAGCCTTAAACATACTTTCCATTACAAGGGAGGAAAATAAACATGTTGATAGGTTGGCTACAATTATTGATCAACTTGACATCCCAAATTATGTTAAGAACTCAAGATGCCAACCACATGTTAAGGTAGTAGTAAGATATTATATCCTAGATAATTATGCTAATTGGCAAGTATTTGATAGTGATAAACAAATATAATGATTTCTTCAAGAAGAGGTTGTTAGCATATTATTTTATTTACCTTAGGTTATTTACTAAGGTAATTTATGTTGGTTAGTTGCCTTAACCACTTTGGTTAAGAGGTTAGTTGTTTGTTCGGTCTTTGCTATTTCATGCAAGCCAACATAGGTTAGTTTTCTTATACCCGTCTCATGCTTCAAGGGTATTTCATTTGTTTGCCTATTTAATAGGCCTTCATGCTTGGTTGAACATGTTGAATAAGTGCTCTACTATTCTCAATATGATTTTCTCTCTGTGTTTTGTTTAATCTAATATGGTATCAGAGCCTATGGTTTGTAGAACCTAAGTGGAGGTTTGTGGAAGCCAGAGAGAGGTCGGTGTCTTGCTAGGGAGGAGCTTTAGGCACCTAGTGGAGAGCCAAGGAGAGAGAAAGCATCACAGAATTTGGAAAACTCAACCAAAAGGTCTGAAAATTGCTAAGAAGCATCAGAAGGCTAAATAAGACCAAAAGAAAGCCAAAATAGGCTGTTTTAGAGGCTCAAAAGCCTCTGTTGAATTTATTTGTGCAAGGGCACCGTATGGATTTGGCAAAATAAAAAAAAATCATTTATTCATATTTTTCACTGAAACAAAAGCTTAAATTGTGAGTTAAATCAAAACTAAGACACTTGTGAAAATGGTTTGCAATTTGGTTGAGAAATGGGCTTAGAATCTTTGCCTAAAATTTTAGAGGTAGGCCAATTTTCTAATTGGCTGAATTTTTTATAAAAATTTTAGCCTAAAGTTTTAATATTTCAATTATTTTTTATTTTTTTAATTGAAATAAATCAAAACTTTAGCCAGTAAGGGTTATTGGGGACCTACCACTAACTAATAATCATGGAAGCATCTGAGAAGCTAAAAATTTCACCATTTTCTGGGTTTTTTATCTGGATGTCAATGAAGAAAGAATTTTTTAAATTGGAATTATAGTTTTCCCAATTTAATTGTTTTAGTGGTAGAATTTTTGTGATCTTACAAATTATATTGAGTTTGTTGCTGAAAATGGATAGGGTTGTTTAGTGTCAATATAGAATCAGTGTGTAGAAGGAATTAAAAAAAAGTCATTATAGTTTTTTTGATTTTATCATTTTCATGAAAAACTAGGTAAAATGGCTAGTATTTAGCACCTGTTACTACTAGATTCTCAGAAATTAACTGGCAAGAAATTTAGTTTATGGAGTCACAAGGTTTTGACAATATGTGAATATCTAAATATTGATCAAATAGTGCTCGATAAAGAGCAAAGGCCTGCCACTGCTACCAATGACTATGATAAATGTCATCATGAGGCTTTCATGTTGTTAAAATTGTTAGTAGCAGATAATCTAATCTCAGAGATCAAAAATGTGACTATAGCATAAAATTTATGGAAAACTTTATCTTCAAAATATCACGCTTCTGAAGCCAGTAGAGTGTTGTATTTGAAGAATTTGTTGTTTTCCACTAAGATGTAGGAAGGTGGCTCCATTTCTGAGTTTTTATTGCATATCAAGGACATCAGTGACTAGTTGAAAGCAGTGCAGTAACCTGTTGATGAGCAATATTTGATTGCTCTTGTTATACAAAATCTTCCACCATCATTTGAGTCATTTATGGAGTCCTTACACATGATTGCTAAGATGTAGACTTTGGATTTTGAAACATTGTCTACATTGTTATTTCAGAAGGAGAGACGATAGGAGCAAGCAGTGTTGTCTACATCCACTTCCACAGAGAGTGCATTCTTTATCAAGGAAAAGGGTAAGCAGTTTGGTAAAAATAGCTATCCATCAGAATATTCACAAGAAAGTGGTAATAAGAGATCTAAATGGAAATGTTTTTACTATAAGAAACCTGGGCACCTTAAGAAAGATTGTAGGAAAAGACAACATGATATGGCTAACCCTAGAAAGAAAGCTCATCATGAAAATGTAGCTAAAGGTGAAGATGAGGAATCACCAAATTTTTATTTCATGGATTCCAGTGGTAATTCTATGGTGGATTGAGCTTGGTACTTTGATTTAGGGGCATCTCACCATTATACATGCCATAAGGACCGGTATGTGGATTTTGTTGAAGATAACAGTAGTAATGAATCTGTATATTTGGGAGATGGTACAACATATTTTGTGAAAGGATTTGGTAATGTTCATATAAGTTTTGATGGTACAATAAATTATACATTCAAGAATGTTAGGTATGTTCTAGATATGAACAAAAATATTCTTTTAATTAGTGAGATCACCTCAAAATCTAATTTTGTTGTAAAATTTCAAGAACAACAATGTTTAGTCACCACTAAAGATAACAAGATTATTTCTATTGGGATTGGTGAGAAAGGCTTGTATAAGCTTGCAGATCCAATCAAAGCAAAGGAAAGTGCACTTGTAGCAGTTGATAGCATAAGTTCACTATGGCATGAAAGGTATGGGCATTTGAATTTTTAGTATTTGACTACATTGAGTAAGACTAAGATGGTTATGGGGATTCCTTCTATTTGACATAGTCATCATGTATGTACTAAATGTCAGTTGGGGAAGCAAGTTAGACATTCATTTGATGTTGGTAAAGCTTCGAGAGCAAAGGGAGTATTGGATTTGGTACATGCAAATTTACATGGTCTAATACAGACACCTACTCCTTTTGGTGCCCATTATTTCTTATTATTGGTTGATTATTTCTCTAGGAAAAAGTGGGTATACTTTTTAGTGAAGAAATCTGATTATTTTTCTAACTTTCTTACTTGGAAAGCTATGGTTGAAAAATAAGCAGGACAGCTAGTGAAATCTCTTAGAATGGTTAATGGGGGTGAGTTCATCTCAAAATAGTTGAAGGAGTTTTGTGCCACTAAAGGCATACACAGAAAATACACTACACCTTACACTCTGTAGCAAAATGGAGTTGTGGAAAGGCGTAATAGGATTGTGATGGACATGGCTCATTGTATGGTCCAAAGCAAAAATGTCCCATATAGGTATTGGGCAGAAGCAGTGAATACAAAAGTATACATCCTCAATAGAAGTCCTAAAAAAGCTTTGGAGAATATAACTCTAGAGGAGGCTTGGTCAGGTTGAACTCCAGATGTAAGTGATTTCAAAAATTTTGGTTTTATATCTTTTGCAGTTATTCCTAGTCAAAAGAGAAAAAAATTGGATGCAAAAAGCAAAACATACGTGTTTGTTGGATACAGTGATCAGTCAAAGGCCTATAGATTACTTGATGTTTTTACTAATAAAGTTATGGTAAATAGAGATGTCATAGTAAATGAACAAATGCCATACTTCACATCAACTGGTCAAGTTTTAGATATTGAGTCATTATTATCTAATGATTCAATTATTAGTTATAATGTGAAAAGTGAGCAGGATTCTTGTTCATCAGTGGAATCACATTCTAGGGAGGGAATTGATACAGGACATTGTGAGGTTCTAGTAAAACAACCAAAGAAGCCAAAATGGTATACTACCACAATTGAAGCACTAAAAGAAGGAGACTTGCCACAAGGTGTGGAAGGTAGAAAACTAAGATCAGGAAAGAAGTTTGGTAATAGACGTGAGCATGTCAATCTTGCTCTAACAACTGATGTTTCACAAGTATTTGAGCCTAATTATTTTTTAGAGGCCAAAGGTAAGTCTGAGTGGGAATCAGCTATGCAATTGGAATATGATTCCCTGATGAAAAATAAGACTTGGAAGTTGATGGAACCACCACCAGGAAAGATATCCATTGGTTGTAAGTGGATTTATAAGGTAAAATACAAAGGAGATGGTTCTTTGGACAAACACAAAGCCAGACTTGTTGCAAAAGGTTATGCACAAGAAGAAGGGGTTGATTATGAGGAGACTTTTGCTCCAACCACCAAGATGGTAACTTTTCTTTTGATTGTTGCTACTGTTGCTCAGTTTGGATGGCAAGTGCACCAAATGGATGTAAAGAGTGCTTTCTTGAATGGATATCTAGAGGAGGAAGTCTACATGGTTCAGCCATAGGGTTTACAAGTTTTTGGTAAGGAACATCTTGTTTGTAGGTTGATCAAGTCATTGTATGGACTCAAGTAGGCTCCTCAAGCCTGGTATACAAAAATAGACTCATATCCTAGGGAGTCAGGTTTCAAAAGGTGTAACTTGGAACCAACTCTCTATGTAAAGGTGTTTGGTGATGATATCTTGATTCTCATTATATATGTTGATGATATAGCCATCACTGGGAGTAGTACTAGTCTCATTTAGCAAATGAAAGATGATGTTTGTTGTACTTTTGACATAACAGACTTAAGACTACTGAAATACTATTTAGGTGTTGAGTTTTGGCAAAGTGGTAATACTGTATTCATGTCAAAAAATAAGTATGCCAATTCATTGCTAGAAAGGTTCAAAATGATGGATTGTAATCTAACTCACACACCTATGGAAGCAAGAGCTAAAATTTCAATAGACACTGATTCACCTCCAGTCAATGAAACAATGCATTGGCAACTAGTGGGTAGTCTTATTTACCTCATTACCACCAGATCAGATATTTGTTTTGCAGTGAGTTTTCTATCTCGCTTCATGTCTAAACCATAGGAGGTCCATTGGTTAGCTGAAAAATGAGTATTAAGATATGTCAAAAGTACTCTTGACTTTGGCATATTGTATAAGAAGTCTATAGATTTTGAACTTTCAGGATATTTTGATTCTAATTGGGCATGGTAGAGAAAACTACAAACTATAGTGGCATTATCTTCAATAGAAGCAGAGTATAAAGATGTGGTCAGTGCAGGTTTTGAAACCATGTGGATAAAGAAAATTTTGGAGGATCTTTAGTTTGAGTCATCAAATCCTACTCCAATTTTTTGTGATAACCAAAGTGTTTTGAAGATGGTGAAGAATCCATTATTTCATGCTAGGACAAAACAAATTGAGCTTCACCATCATTACATTTGACAGTTGGTTACAAATGAAGACAATAATCTCTTCTACCACCCCACTGCAGAGCAACCAACTGATATAATGACCAAACCACTTGGTATAGACAAGTTCATAAAATTCAAAGATAAACTTGGTCTTGTTTCTAGTTTAGTCATTAAGGGAGGGTGTTAGCATATTATTGTATTTACCTTAGGTTATTTACTAAGGTAATTTATGTTGGTTAGTTTCCTTAACCACTTTGGTTAAGAGGTTATTTGTTTGTTTGGTCTTTTCTATTTCATGTAAGCTGACGTAGGTTAGTTTTCTTATACCCGTCTCATGCTTCACAGGTATTTCATTTGTTTGCCTATTTAATAGGCTTTCATGCTTAGTTGAACATGTTGAATAAGTGCTCTGCTATTCTCAATATCATTTTCTCTCTGTGTTTTATTTAATCTAACAGAGGTTTAGTTCTCTTAAGGAAATTATTCCAAATTAAAAAATCAAAATGGTGATCAAATTATGAAATTAAGGACAAATAAGTTTCCAAAAGGCCTAGTGACACTTGAGATTATCTTTAAAGATGATGACCAAATGAAGAAAGAAAAGGTAAGCATATAGACCAAGTAAGAGAACTATGATACGATCACCATATTTAAAGACAAACTCCTTTCACTTACAAAGGTATGTAGTAAGGAAGAGAAGCTTACATTAATTGAGTTATGTAAATAGTATTTTAATGTGTTTTCTTGGGAATATAGTGATCTAAAAGGCTTTGACCCTAGCCTAGCTAAACATACTATAGAGATAGATGTGGATGATAAACCAATAATTCAAAGGTAAAGGCCTATCAATCCAAAAATTGAGCCACTAATGAGGAAATAATTTAATAAGTTGATAGAATCTAGCATTATCTTTCCTATCAAAAACTCATCTTGTGTTGGTAATCTAGTCCTTATAATGAAAAATAATGGAGAGATAAGATTGTATGTGTATATTATTAAGGACATGAATGGAGTTTTATTGAAATAAAATTATCCTTTACCTTCTATTTATAAAATATTTTAAGTGGTAGCAAGTTATAAATCCTTATCTCTCATTGATGGCTATTTAAGGTATAAATAAATTATATGTAAGAAGAATACCAGTATAAGACAATGTTCACAATACAATGGGGCACATATGCCTATATAAAAATGACTTTTAGTTTTCCAATGATAGATCTACTTTCCAAATAGGTATGGATATGGCATTATAATGATGATGAATGATATATTGTTGGTTTAGCTTGATGACATAATGGTGTTATCCAAGGATGCAAGTGGTCATTGATTCATCTTAAGCAAATTTTTGAGTGATGTAGATAGTTTAGACAAAACATTGTCATATTGTCCTTCTTAATCAATGTATTAATTGCAAATCTATCTATAGAAAATTTTTATATATCTTCATTCTTCAATATGTTAGTACTTATAAACCAAGATTTTGTCTCTTTCGATGGTGGTATCCCTCTAATCTGAGCTCAATATGATGATATATATGTTTTTGGCCTCAAAAGTATCCCATAATTAATAAGATAAAATTCTACTACTCCCATTAAACACTTAAGATATATTTCTAACATTTGTTCTATGTATAATGTGATAAAAGAAAATGTAGTAATCATATCATTAGCCTCTTCATTCAAAGGGGAGGATATTAAATGGTATATAGGTTTGAGGCCTAATAATATTACCACTTAGGATGAATTAGGATAATAACTATGCAAGCACTTTGAATATAAAAGTGATCATTTGTCATTGGTATAGTAATTGACTACCATAAAAATAACTCCTTAAGAATTTATGGTTGATTTCAATTATAGGTTTAAAAAGTCTTGGGATAAGATCCTAACCATTTTAAAACCTACTAAAAATTATGTTTTCGTATACTATTTTAGATCCTTTACTAGTGACATAGTGGTACTATTTCAATCAATGGGAGGAAAAACATTATCAATTGCATATGAAGTAGCAATAAGTGTTGAAAATTATCTTATCTAGGTTAGTAAGATAGATATAAGGCTTATTATTCCTTTATTTCAATAATTTTATCCTTATAATTCTTATTCTCCATTTTCATTTTCCACATTAGCTCATAATCCTTCACCTAATATTCAAGATAAGATTGCCTTTAATACTCCTAATAACTTGGATGAATGTAAGACTCTTCTAAAACATTTTGGTAATTAAATTATGAACATTAAGAGGTAGCAAGCTCAACATTACATACCTTGGTAACCACATAATTATTTCAATTATGTCAATAGATAAGTGACTAATAAGTTAGGCCTAAAGTATGAAACAATCACCAAAGGAGTATTATAATTGGATAGTATAGCTACCAAGACTATAAGTATTATCAAAGGTATGAATTTGAATTTTCACTCTTGCCCCACTTTTTCTATCTCTCAATATGTTTTTGTGATAAACCTACCACCCTAATTTTCCCTATGTCTATCTAGGGAGTTCACAATTAATATTGGGGGGTATTTTTCATTTGATTAGTCTTATATAGTGTTTAGAACTAGGTATGGTATTAAAGTAAAGGTATAATTTTAACCAATTACTAATAACCACATAAAACAATGTATGCCTAAAGTTTGTAACATTAGTTATATTATCATTGATGATTTAAATTTCCATGTTGAACAAGAACCAACTATTTCTCTTGAAGGCATACTTGATCATTTAATTTATGAGTAGGAAACTAAACATCATGAATGTGATCCATATAAGTTCATGGAAGAGGAAGGCCTAGAAGTGTATTTCTTTCATGAGAAGGGTTCCTTCAGTCCTCAATTGGTCAAACCAAATGAACCTATAGATGGTATATGGTAGTTATTATTTAATGGATAAAGGAGTATTATAGGTTAAAGAGGTGGTGCAATGTTGGTTTATCCCTCCAAATAAATATATTATACCACTTTTATATTTCAATCTAGCTATACTTGTAATGCATTAGAATATGAGGCACTTGTGCATGTCCTTAAATGAGATATAAAAAGTGGAGTGAAGTGTCTACAAGTATTTGGTGATAGTTATTTAATTTTTCATCAATTAAATGGTCAAAATTTGATGAAGAGATAATTGCTAGAGTCTTACAAACATAGGATATGTGATATTATGGAAGATTTTGAAGCCTTAAACATACAATCCATTACAAGGGAGGAAAATAAACATGTTGATAGGTTGGCTACAATTAGAGATCAACTTGACATCCTAAATTATGTTAAGAACTCAATATGCCAACCACATGTTAAGGTAGTAGTAAGATATTATATCCTACATAATTATGCTAATTGGCAAGTATTTGATAGTGATAAACAAATATAATGCTTTCTTCAAGAAGAGGTTGAGTTCTCTTAAGGAAATTATAACAAATTTAAACATCAAAATGGTGATCAAATTATGAAATTAAGGACAAATAGGTTTTCACAAGGCCTAGTGACACTTGAGAGTATCTTTAATGATGATGACCAAATGAAGAAAGAAAAGGTAAGCATATATACCAAGTGAGAGAACTATGATACAATCACCATATTTAAAGATAAACTCCTTTCACTTAGAAAGTTATGTAGTAAGGAAGAGAAGCCTACATTAATTGAGTTATTTAAATAATATTTTTATGTGTTTTCTCAGGAATATAGTGATCTAAAAGGCTTTGAACCTAACCCAGCTAAACATACTATAGAGATAGATGTGGATGATAAACCAGTAATTCAAAGGCAAGGGCCTATCAATCCAAAAATTGAGTCACTAATGAGGAAATAATTTACTAAGTTGATAGAATCTAGCATTATCTTTCCTATCAAAAACTCATCTTGTGTTGGCAATCTAGTCCTTATAATGAAAAATAATGGAGAGATAAGATTGTATGTGTATATTATTAAGGAAATGAATGGAGTTTCATTGAAATAAAATTATCCTTTACCTTCTATTTATATAATATTTTAAGTGGTAGCAAGTTCTAAATCCTTATCTCTCCTTGATGGCTACTTAAGGTATAAATAAATTATATGTAAGAAGAATACCAGTATAAGACAATGTTCATAATACAATGGGGCACATATGCCTATATAAAAATGACTTTTAGATTTCCAATGATAGATCTAATTTCCAAATAGGTATGGATATGGCATTATAATGATGATGATGAATGATATATTGTTGGTTTATCTTGATGACATAATGGTGTTATCCAAGGATGCAAGTGGTCATTTGATTCATCTTAAGTAGATTTTTTAGTGATGTACATAGTTTAGAATCTCCCTTAATCCCAAAGAATGTGTATTTTCAACCCATGAAGGCAAACTCTCTGGTTACATTGTCTCCAAGAAATATCTTTCTATATATCCTGAAAGGGTAAGTGTTATCTTTCCATTGCCATTGTCTAAGAACAATAAGGGGATACAAAGTTTATTTGGGAAGATCAACTCCATTAGGATATTTATTCTTGATTTTACTAATCTTGTCAATCCTCTAACATACATGTTGAATAAAAATCACAACTTTAATTAGACTAGAGAAGGAAGAGATAATTTTTATGCTAAAAATCAAGCCATAGCTCAAGATCCAATAGCTCTAAATCTTGATTTCAAGAGAGACTTCACTTTGTACGATTTAGGAAATGAAGAAATTATTTCAGAAATTAACACAATCAAATGTGAAAGGTATTAAACAACCCATTGCTTTATTTATAAAATGGTTAGAATATTATGAGGTGAGATATAATTTTGTAGAGAATTAATTCCCTGTTATTATAAGAATCCTTAAAAAAATTCAATCATGTATTCTCAAAAAAAAATTACATGTGATGGTGTCTCATCCAAGCATCAAATATTTACACTTGAGTAGGGATTTTAATGAAAAAAAGACTATTTGGATCACCAAAGTCATGGAGTATGATGTTGATATTAAGGTTACCAAATTGGTGAAAGGTAAAGGGTTATGTGAACACTTAGCTTACAATTTTAAAGATTAAAATTAAGATGTCCTATCACACCAAGATGATCTTAAAATAGTTGCATCTTTATCTAATATAATTTAGACACAAAATATAGTTAAATTCCTCCAAATAGTTGAGTGTCCATTAGGCATAAACAAGGATAGAAGGAGACACTTCATATTACAATCCATTCAATATGTTTTGGTAGATGGAAAACTCTTTATAAATTAACTTAATGGAGTACTTATAAGATGTGTAGATACTAATTAGTTTGAAAAGGTATTGGCAAAATTTCAAGATGGATCATTTGGTGGTCTCTTTGCACCAAAAACTATAGCATTAAAATTGATGAGAGCTAGTAATTATTGGCCTAGATTATACAAGGATTCATATACATGGGTGAGAATGTGCTAAAAGATTGCTTTATTCATAGGAAAACAAATTTTTTCATCCCTACATCTCTATCCCATTCAAGTAGACCAACCTTTCATGCAATGAGGATTGGATTTCATTTGTATGATCAATCCTCCTTCAAGTGTTAGTCATAAATGGGTATTAATTACAACTAATTATTTTACTAGATGGATAGAAGTTTTATCTCTCTATGAAGTTAATTAAACCATTGTGATAGACTTTTATGAAGGTATAGTAACTATATTTTGGGTGCCTTATAAAATTATTTTTGATAATGCAATGGTTTTCCTTGGTACTAGAATAAGTGAGTGGGTTGTGAAACATGGGATTCACCTAAGTACATCCTCCAACTACTATCCTCAAATAAATGGACTAGTAGATTCCACAAAAAAGAATATCATTAGAGTTATCAAGATAAATATGGAGTAAAATTAGAGTATATGGCACATAAATTTGAATATAGCCTTATTCATTGATAGAATCACTCTCAAAAGATCCATTGGAAACACACCATACATGATTGTTTATGGAAAATAAGCTAAGATATCCATTTCACTTGAGTTACCAACTATAGATCTCACACATCAGCTTGAAATGATGGATAATATAAACATAGAGAGTAGGCTAGCTAAGCTTATGGAGCTAGAAGAAATAAGATATCATGCCATGCATACCATGGATTCACATCAAGCTCAAACCAAGAGATAATTTGAAAATAAAACTATCCTAAGAGGATTCCAAGAAGGTGACCTTGTGCTTAAATGGGATGAATATAAATTCAAACTTGGAAGACATACCAAGTTTGACACTTTATGTAGTGGCCCTATGTCATCACTCATTATAACCAACACAATGGTTTTTAGCTCTTAAATCAAAATGGAGAAGTACATATCCAAGTCAATGGGATACACCTCAAACTTTACTATTGAGGTCATTTTTATCCTATTATACATATTACAATAGTCTTTGTTTCCTCTAAGTTATTTTTATCACATGTTTGTCTTTTTGTGTGTGTTCCTTAATTTTTTACGTGTCTTGTTTTTGGTGTGCCTTGTTTGTTATGTGTTTGGGAAGGTATTATCAAATATCTTATCTTGATCTCAAGGTTTTTAATTAGTTTAAAGGTCTAATTAAAATTTATTTCTAATTAATTAAGGACTCCATAGCCATTTGGATTGATAATATTATTGGTATAGATGTTTAGTAGGATAACCAACCCATATAAGTCACCAAAAATGTTGACATTTTGGCTTACTAGGCTAAATGTCAACCACTATAATCCAAAACTTGACCTTTTGTATTGATTTACCTTCCAAAATAGGCTCAAATGAGGTCTATGAATACTTTAACTTTATTTAAGGTAATTGTTCCATTTGTCTTATGCTTGTCTAAGCTTTTATAGTGTCTAGTCCAACATGTCTCAAGCTAGTCTAGAGGTCAAGAAGGTTATTTTATGACATTTGGCACTTATTGAATGTCATTTCATACTTATCTATGCCATACACTTAGTTAATATGTCAAGATAATCTTAATATGAAGGTGGTAATTATAAGCATATTACATAATAGTCAAGGTAAAATAATTATTTTATTTTTAGGAGATTAAATTACTCTAAGGTAAATAGAGGCACACCATAACTCCTTTTATCTTTCTCAAGATCAAATCATGGTTATGAAGCATTTACAGGACCAAAACATGATAAAATCCTTTCCACTTCTTCATTGGGTCACTTGCATAAAAAGAAAGGTAATTTTATGATGTATGGTTCATGAAAGAGAGAAATTTAAGACTAGAGATCCCAATTAGAATAAGGAACACTAATGGCCTTCTAATTTGTGGCATTAGTTCTCAGATCAAGTCCCTCTTCTTTATGAACAATCACTAAGAGTGTAAGCCTCTTTAAAACCGTCTTAAATTTTGTAGACTACTTTGATCATTTTTGAAATAACGTATGAAATATTTTTTACCAAAAAATGGTTTAGTAATATCTTAAAATTTATACATAATCCTCTTACAATATTTATAAATAATATCCATATGCATAAAAGAGTGAAATTTGTAGATGGAGGTCTATAGACTTTGAAGGTGTAAGTTATGGGTCAATTTGAGACTATTTGAGTGGTTTTTAGCTTATGATGAAACCAAAAAAATATTTAAAATACAACTATTCCAATTAATTTCACCACTCTCCATTATCATCCAATCCCACATCCATTTCTACAGTAATATTTTGATACTAACCCAAGTATGTAGTTTTCAAGTGAAAAAATACACTCATGTAGCTAAACAAGTTTGAGGTTTTGATGGTAACACTTTTGAATAAAATTTTGAGACATTAAATGGGTTGTATATATCATTTTTAAATCACTCAATAAGTTTTTAAAATCCTCTAACACCATTTGATGGAAAGTTGTAGGTGATAGACATAGCACCATTAGTATAATGTCCTTGAATAATAGCTTCAAGTGTTGAAGAAGCAAGATACAATCCTATTTCTATTATTTTCAAGATAATTAAAGTGTTTATAATAATTATAAACCTAAATAAAATCTCCATACACCTTAATTATCATTTATTATTAGTATATGAGATAAAATATAGTCATACACCTACAAATAAGGGACTATGTAAGCCTATAGGAAAAAATAGGAAACTACTAACAAGTTTATGTATTTTATCATTGGGAAAAGGTATTTAAAAAACACAAATTAACTTAATATTAATTAAAAAACATTTATATTTATAAAATTAGGACAAATTAATCAAATAGCAAGTGAAATAGGTGTTAGGCCTATAATAGACACTATAGGCCTATACACAAAGAAATAGTAGAAAAAGGTAGGATTTACATAGAAATTGAGGTGAAATATATCAAGTAAAGTGTGTATAAAATTGAAAAACTTAAAAAAAAAAAAAAACTATATCCCTTTTTATAATAATAAACCGCGCAAGAATAACAATTTTCAATCCCTTGTAAGATGATATTACTAAAGGAGAACATACAAGTCTGCACATAAAAGATGGAGAAAATTTGCAATTTTTGTGTTAATTATGAGGTTTTAAAGATTAATAATGTTTTATAATAAATTTATAAATATTTAAAGAGTGTTTATTATCTTTTTAGTAAATAGAAACCATTATTTTAAGTTAAAACTAATTGAATAAGGTAGTAGGCTTGTTAATATTTAGAATGCATATCTTTGTTACTATAATTCCATCCTCAAGAAACCAATATTGGATTGGTTTATTATTATTTAGGTGATATATTATACCTAAATATGAAATTATATAATTTATTAGAAGCTACATTAATATCCTTCAATATGGATTTCAAGCAAATGATGTTCAAGTCAAGATTAATGTTATAGGCTTGTCTAATAGGGTAAGAAGAGACAATGAAATTTTAAAGTGTGAGTTGGAGTGTAAAGTCTATTTAAAGGTTTGATGCACATTAATATAAAGTTATATAGTTTTTGGACTCCTTATCAAAAGGAGAAGACATAAATATATATATATATATATATATATATATATATATATATATATATATATATATATATATATATATATATATATATATATATATATATATATATATATATATATATATATATATATATATATATATATATATATATATATATATATATATATATATATATATATATGTATATATATATATATGATTAGGGTTAGAACTCTAAGACTACTTACAAACCCTTGTTATAGGTCAGAGCAAGTTTCAAGACTTTTAAAGGGATAAAAATATTTTATAAGTGTTGTTAGATTCATGGTATATTTTACATACCATATGTATTTTTGTCAAATATAAAACAATCATTTAGAGCCTTTTTTCTTAAAATAGTCAAGTCAACATCCCTAATAGGCCTTCAAAGCTTGAGAAAATAAAATTTCTCACGTGATAAGTTAGTTTAGAAGATGAATTGAGAATAATTATATTAGGGGATTATAATAAGTTTTTTATACTCCTAATTATTTGCATTTTTTAATCAACCAAACCCCTATTCTTTATGAATAATCATTAAGAAGTTTGACATCTCAAAACTACTTGTTAAGCCCTCAAAGAGCTTAATGATTGAGATTGGGCTTATATTTGATTATAATGAAATTTAAATTCCATAAAATAATCTTTATGACCATTTTGATTATTAGTATCATATATTAGATCCATAATCTTGACATGTGTGGAGTAGGGGTACAAGAAAATGGTCTAAAGTTCACTTTTAAGGCTTAAATTCATTATTTGGGCCATGTTTGAGATTATTTAATATTGTAATATAATATATATGGTTTCATATATATATTATGTCCTTATACTATCCATTTAATATATTTTATGATGATGCAATAGGTTGTCAAGTTTCTAAGTTAAGCCAAAATGAAGATTGTGTCTTCTTGCTTGTATAAAAAACTACGTTGTAGACCTCTTAAATGTTATTTACAACATGAAAAAAAATTAGGAATGTTTTTAAATATATATTGACATAATTTAAAGGTTATAAATGTTTTTAACAAGTCATTATAATGACTAAGTGTAGGTTTGAAAGGTTGAGGTACATGTAGCCTATTGATTCCATGATGTTGAGAGATTTTAATGACAACTACATGTTTATATTTAACTCTTAAAGTTTAATATCAATTTAAGATGATATTATAGGTTCATAATAATACTCAAAACAACTAAAACATCAATACATAGGTCATGAAATAGGAAGAAGATCCCTATATAAGCTTTCAAGACAACATGAAGCTTCTATTGCATAGATACTTGTAGCCTTCTTCAGAACTCTCCTCAAATCAGTTGTGAAGACTCAATTAAAGATGGATACAATCTTGAATAGATTTATTTTAATCTTTTAAAATGCATCTATGAGGTGAGAAATTTATTTTAGTAGTTCTCAAGCACAAGACTAGTCTTAAATGAAGGAATAAACTCATTCTCATTACCTTCCTTTGGATAAGATAAATTTTGACAAGAATTTATAGGTACTAATGACAAGGATAATATCATGAAGAGTTATAAGGTTTTTTTTTAATTATCATAAAGTGAAATAGGAATTGAAGATCCAATACCAGTGTAGAAACTTCCCAAAAAGGTCAAGAATGCCAAGTGTCAATAAGGTAACTTGTAACTACCATAAATAAGTGGAAATGTAACTCCAAGGAGAAAGAGTTAGTTTCAATAAGAATCTAGTATTTCATGATGAACTTATATGTCATACACAAATAATAACTACATCAACACTTGGCATAAAGTGTTGAAAATAAGAAGACAACACATTCTTTGCAGACTTGATGACAAAAGACTTTTATTTTGTAACTAGTTTTATGCATGTAATAGTCTTGATGGAGTCCTAAATCCTCTCTCTCTCTCTCTCTCTCTCTCTCTATCTCTCTCTCTCTCTCTCTCTCTCTCTCTCTCTCTCTCTCTCTCTCTCTCTCTCTCTCTCTCTCTCTCTCTCTCTCTCTCTCTCTCTCTCTCTCTCTCTCTCTCTCTCTCTCTCTCTCTCTCTCTCTCTCTCTCTCTCTCTCTCTCTCTCTCTCTCTCACATATATATATATATGTGTGTGTGTGTGTGTGTGTGTGTGTGTGTGTGTGTGTGTGTGTGTGTGTGTGTGTGTATGTGTGTGTGTGTGTGTGTGTGTGTGTGTGTGTGTGTGTGTGTGTGTGTGTGTGTGTGTGTGTGTGTGTGTGTGTGTGTGTGTGTGTGTGTGTGTTGAATCCCTACTAAAATTTTTATTTTATGTTTCTTTTGAAGTTAATGGAAACTAATTTTGCCTTCTTCATCTCATATCTAGTGTGTTCATGGTGAATTTTTGATGAATGTTAGTTTTGATACTAAATCTCCTTAATTTTTCTTCTTCATTCTTGACTATTTGTGATTAATTTTTTATTTTGAAATTCATATGGTGTGTATTAGGTGGTTATGAAAATAATAATTATATAAAACCTTCATCAGTGCCTCATTCTAGGCCTCTTGATTGTCCTTCTTAATCAATGTATTAGTTACAACCTCCATACAAAAACACATATTCTAGAGAGATAATTAAATTTGTGTGATTGTGATCAACCTTTTTTATATTTATAATCAGCTTATAGACCATAGGATAAGACCTAAAATATATTACATCACCTTTTTATGTTTGTTTGTAGATTTCTATGTCCCTTTCCATTATAAATTGAGTAGGTTGGTGTTAGTTTTAGGTGTTGTATCAATGGAGATAGACTCTCTAAAATTTCTCTCTAGTCATATGTCACCCAAAAAATTAGAGAGATACCATTGTGTCAATTTGGTGAAGAGGTACTCAAACAAGCCTCTTCAAGGGTGCAACTTAAAGTGACAATAGTGACTATTTAGAGGATGAAAGTACTAATGGTCCTAGCAAGAGGACCAAAGGGAGAATAAAAAAATTTGAAGAAATTAAGGAGTATACAATTAGAAACACCAATATTAATAAGATAAAGAATTTGAATCAAGAAATGTAGTATGGTTTGTCGTTTTAGTTCTTGTGTAGTGTCTCTTTGTCTATTTTTTTTTAGATAGATCCTTTCACTAAAATTTGGTGGATCCATGTTTGTTTTTGTTTGCTTTTTTGCAGGAATATATTTTTGTTTATCTCTCAATTCTAGGTTTTTTTGTCTATATTTGATTATTTTGTAAAAGTTACGAGATCATTTAAAACTCTTTTATTTACCATAATCAAAAAATAACTATTCAATTTATAACATTTCTTACTGTAATTTGTCTTTTTTAAACTTTTCTTGTTGTAATAATTCTTCGTGTAATTTTTCTTATATAATTTATTTTTATGTAACTAGTCATTTTATATTTTTTCCTTATTTAATTTTTATTTTTCTAGTTTTTCCTTAGAACATGTAACTGCAATTTAAGTAGGTTTCTTAATAATAAAGGTGTGCTTGAATTTGGTGGCGATATAGTGGACATTTCCAATTATTGATTATCCCTATCAATACTATTTTTTATTTTTATCTTTAAGGTCCAATAGTTATTTGTATGATGTCCATGAATTTTATGATTTAAAAATATTTGGATATCTTAATAGGACACATAGGATGAAAAGTTTTAACTTATTTCAAAGCATGTCTTTTAAAGTTTCACTTGGAATCTTATTAAATTTATTCAAAAAAATTGAAACATTAGTTGTAGATGTATTTTATTTTTGATCCCATATTTTAGATGTAATTTTTGGGCAAAAAATTCTAAAGTGGGGAAACATAAATGTAATTAACACTAACATACTCAGGATTCTTGGTATATGTAATACTATCCTCAAGTAATCTAATAATTAGACATAGATTTTTAATTTGATTTAATAACTCCTCGATGATTTTCATATTAATAATTATTCTATCTAGAATATATTCACAAGCATAAACCTTAAGCACTTCTTAATGATTATGCATAAATACTATCAATAGGGTTTGTGGGAGTGGAAGGGGTGAGGAGAAACATTATAATGACCTATACTTTGGACTAAAGTATGGGTTACCCTAACTCATGGGATACTAATAGTATGGACTATATAATCCAATATAATCCTTTAGTAAATAATTGTGATGGAATGGTTTCTATCACAATTTTAAGGACGAATAAAATAATCACATTTGAAAGCACTTATAATTCCACATGCATACAAAAGATTCATCATTAATTGAAACCTTTATTTTATTTTACATTAATTTTACTCATTTAAATACATGATTATGAATATATTGCATATTTTAGGCCAACTACATGTAATTATTAAAATCATTACTTGAATACAAACTATACTATATGAATATTTATTATAGAAATATTATAATGTAGAAAATAAAAATAGGTGACTTGAATCAAACCATGATAAATTCTCAGAACACAAAAGATGATTTTGATAAAAAAAATAGTGCATAAATGAAACCCAAAAAATAATTTTAATATAGGTATACCATTCAACTTTTAGATGAAATTTACTAAAATAGTAAATTCTAAATTCCAAAAAATTAATATTATATTTTACAAAACAAAAACAATTTGTTTATCTACTAAATACATGCAACAAAATCCTCTAAACATTTTCAAAATACAGTCATTGCAACTTATAAAATAACAAAAAAGTAATGATCCTAATAGAGGATGCCCTAATATGAGAATGAGCATGAAACCCTAGGGAAAAATTAGAAAACATCTAATTTTTTCCTATGAAGCTAAAAAATATTTATCATTTAGGCCTAAAAATAAAACCCTAATGTATAAATCTTAAATCCCTACAAATAATGAAGAAACCCTAAGGGAAAACCTGTTGTCTAAATGTGTTCACTAGATAAAGGAGTTAAAAATATGTTTTACATTATTTTGGATTAGTAAACCCTAGAAAATGTTAAAATTTTAATTAATTAGTTTTTATTATGTGTTTAAATTAAGCATAAATCTAAGTGTAAAAGGAAAAAATTTATTTAACATTTGCACTTACTAATTATATAAAGTACTAAGAGGGTCGAGGTACTTAGTATTTGTTGAAATGTGCAAGTCTAAAACTGAATGAAAATAATAGGAAATGATAGGAAAGGAAAGAAAATGGACTATGATCCACTCAAATTCTTAATTGGATCATTGGGTGTTATTGGATAGGATTTTTAGCCTTTAGTTTTTACTAACTAATTCTTGTGCCTAAATTTAATGATTTTGTCTATGTTCATTCTAATTCTCTATAGTTATAGGTTTTTGTGATGCTAATATTTTATCTCTATGTGTGATCTTGAGGGCTAAATATGTGTGCAATACCTATAAACATGTTTCATTCTCTTTAAACCCTAGTGTTTTACCCTATTTTGATAATGTGAACCTTAATTAAGATAAAATAGGAATATTGTTCAAATTTTAATATATGATAATTAAGCATAAATATGAATATAAAGGATTGTAACTAGTTCTACAATTGATTTTTTAAATATAGAAATATAACAAAAGGATTAGATACTTAGATTTATAATATTCTATTTAGGACTAAGACAAGTGGAAAATAGCATGAATGATGACAACCTAGGTTGTAAGTCATTCATATTAGGTTCTAGTTCTTTATGTGCTCACATGGTATCTTCAACCTAGGATTGGTACCATCATGATGGTATGTTATAGTTTGGATAGTTATTTATCTATATATTTTTATCTTATGTTTTTTTATCAACTTCAACAACTTTTTTTTGATGTGTCCCTATGTGAAGTAACAAAGTTTTATTAATTGTTCAATACCCAAAACTCCATCTCCTTCACATCAAAACCCTAGGTCCTCTTAAATATTAGTTTATACCTAAAAATGGTGAAAAAGGTAGGTTTATATAGCATCAACAATTCCCCAATGACTTTTTGAGTGCCACATGCAATTTACTAGGTTAAGTGTATGTGTGAAATATTACTCATTCAATGTGTGCAACCTTTGATATAGCTTTTGACAATTATAAAATAAAAACTTTATCTTGGCTCTTGAGTGATTCAAAATTGGTAAGGACATGATTTTAGTTACAAATTTTTAGTTTTATAAGAATAGGGTATACCTCTTGAATGTGTAACTATTTGAGAGTGCTTTTTAAGTGCTTGTCAGATGATTAGTATGCCTAAACTTATTTTTAATTTATGTGAGTATAATTCAGTAATTTACCATGCCACTAAAATGATATGAAAATGGGTTGACCAATATTAATGATTTCCTTACAAAATTATTGTTACTGGGTGGGAGATGGAAGTGTCAAATTCATACATAACCATCTGGATGATATATTTCAAATATGATGTCTCCATCCAGGAGATAAGAGTATTATTTTGATTATTTAGAGGTGTCTGAGTAAGATGGATATATTTTTTGTCTTATATTGTAAGTTTCTTATATATTAATAATAGTAACTTGTAATGTTTATACCTAGAGAAAGAATGTCAGTGTGATAAAATCATGAATTAGAGTCATATACGTGTGCATAAGTTATATAGGGTGAAGTTAGTTCAAAAATGACATTATTAAGTGTCTAATACCATATTTTAGTATCTAAAAAATACACCTTTTAATATTAATATTCAAATTCAATAAAAATACTATATTAAAATTATAAATATGTACATAAGTGTGAACAACACACTTTTTCCTTGGGATCAATCTCCAAATGTGCAAGCTACTAAAAATAACTTGTAATTAAAATGAAGTAGTCGATATCCGTAGCATGAAATTTTAAATATACATCATACTTTAATTTTTTTATTTTTTTATTTAAGGAAATAAAGATTATACCTATATGTGGGCGATACCATGTTGTCTTGTAACTTTGTAGAGATACCTATATGTGAATAAAACCATGTTATCATGTAACTTATTATATATGATGCTTCCATGTTGAAGAATTAGATAATGATTCCTAATATTAAACCATTTGATATATGAGGGTGATCAAATCTAATATCTTGTATAACTATTCAAGACCACGCATTGACAATATGAATTCCCTAACCCTCATGTGTAATGAGTTGTGTAAAGGTTATTTAGAATCATTGAAACTCAACTACACTAACTCAAATAACTAATATAGATCTGATATTTAACTTCAATATGATAAGGTGGACACATATTAGGCAAGTTTTGAGTAATGAAAAGTCCTTTTAGCATCATTCAACCTCAATAGCATTACCTTAATAAATTTAAATCAATCAATGCCTACTGACTTATAGATTCAATGTTTGTCATAACTTGGTGCTATAAAATTTTGTTTACAAATAAATAACTATACTAGTTCTCACTACCAATATGTAAATTTGGATGAAAATGTATCATTACCCCATTAAATTTGTACCAACTAATATCTAAAATAGTGTATATGTGCATTAACCAATATCATGCCCCACTGAATAAGTGTAAATTGATATCAAATGATATGTATATATGTGCTAAATTTTAAAACTTGTGTCTCAAATTTATTTGTGTGTAAAACTATAATTTATATTAATATAAATTGTGTACACCTACATGGAATATGTACTCAAGTGTATCTAAATATGTATTACGTTTATCTTGTCTTTGCAATGTGAGTGCATATGCAATGCATATGCCCCCTAAATCTATATCTATGTGTGAATATATATATATCATATATGAACTCATTTGATCTCTAAACCACTTTAACATCTATTAATTCTATATTCTACCTCAAAATTATTATTTTTTGTCCTTAGAGGATATGTATCTATGACAAGCCCACTGATATTCCCCATTTTTTATGTGAAGGATGTATCCTAAAAGTCAATCATCTCAAAGTATATTTAATTGTATCATGTCAAGTATAAATATATCATCATGTAGAATCATGTAAACATTTGGATAATATGTCATCATAGTAATTTATATGTCATAAAAGCATGTATGAAACATATGTAATGCAAGGCAAATAATTTTAATGTTAAGATAGATGTATAGATTATGCACATAGTATTAATCATCACTATCATAATAACCAAATAAAACTATGTAGTAAGTAAGTTCATGATATAAATAATGGCACAACATGCAAATATAGAGGTGTGAGACAAGGATCACATCACCTATAAACAAAAAAATCATGTAATATCAATAATACATGTCATGAGATAACACACAATTTTATTTATAAGGCCAAGTATTACATACAATAGACATAAATATGTCATAAAAAACAAGGGCAAGGGCCAAAAATAAATCCCATCAATATTTCACAACAAACAAATCCAAGGTCCACACATAATTTATATAAATATATTTAAAATAATAAAGGCCAAGAGTCACACATAATAGGCAAGTAATTACTATCCTATCATGTAAAAGAGTAATATCATTAATGAATCCCATCCATGTATATCAATTTCTAATCATATCAAAGCAGCATATCCATGTAGTTATGTAAGATATGAGTTACTATCAAGGCATTTGTAAGTTATATATATCAACATGGTAAAATTCCATTGAAATATATAAAATCTGATAGTGTGACCTATAGAAGAAGATGTCTCAAACATTGGCATGGCACCTAGGTATAATAAAGTCTAACATCTATGTGTCCATGTATGGTTTATATGTTTTACATCAAACTCATATACTATGAAATGCATGTGTGTATGAAAATAATATTCCATCTACCAAACATGTGATAAATAACATATATAAATAGTGTAACTAGTTGACATTTCATGCTCATGTCCTAATTTTAAAAAAAATTTAATGTTTTTATATTTTTTTTCAATTGTTTGATTTTTTATTTATTTATTATTTTAATGTGTTAAAAATTTAACACATCAATGGGATATCCATGGGAGTGTTTTTATCATTAGTGCAAGGGTCACCTTTTGTGATATAAAAGTAATAGGTGTAGGTGTATTAGAATATGAAAAGGAATCAAGTGTTGTAATGTAATTTTCATCATCACTACTCACATGATCATGTATATTATAGGAAACTCAAAAAGGTGTAGGATCATGCAAATCCTATTATGTAGTATTAGGATGTATTAGTGCTTATGATCAATATAAAACATGTTAAACTATATTGTGTACTAGCATGGTGTGTGTTATAGTAGATAATGGCCTCCATGTGCCTTGAATAACTCTCTAATGTAATGACTTATATAAAATTGGTTTCCTATGAGAGTCCATTACTCTCCTATGAACTAAGTCTATAGATAAATCTTGAATTAGTGAAATAACTATGTTTGTATAACTATTTTGAATATGAATAATAAACAACTAGAGTGGTGGTAGGGATGGAGGAAGAGATAATGCTAAATGAAAAGGGTACTTACAAAAAATTCATAAAATTATGACTACCTTGGTGCAATGTATATAATTGAAAAATACTTCCTAAATATCTAAATCATAATCAATAGAATCACTATCATCAAAGGTAACTATTGGTCATTATGGTGGTATGTACATGTGTACCAATAAAACTCTAAATTATGTGACCATTTGTCATAGGAGGAGGTTTTTCATTGTATGTATGATGTACTTCACAAGTATACTTAGTATCTATTATCTCATGCTTTTTAAATGGGTCATTGAATATTTTAAGATTATACTTCACATTTTATTTTAGTGTAGACTCCTCTATAGGTGCAATTATCTCAATAGTGTTATCATCAATAATATATTGTATCTTATGCCATCACTTGAAGAAATTGTTTATATAATTTACAATGCAATGGTGATAATTAATAAGAATTTTTATCATATCCTCTATGTAAGGGTTTACTCATGTCAACCTCTGGTGGTGGGAGTAGGTATACAATTACACTCCAATAATTTTGGTAATAGATTCTTAGGAGGTTGAGGTAACCTTGAAAAGTGCCTCTTCTATAAAATGGATAAGATGATATTTTTTTTAGGTTTTTATACTATGTTAATAATTTGCTTTGTATCATTTTTATTATCATTATATTTTACCTTTTATCTTTGTTTTCTTTGAAACTTGGTTGTTAACATAGTTAGAGAATTACATGTATACTTGATTTTTTTCAAAGCTATGAGTTGACTTACTGATACTTTATAGTATGACATAACTCATCAAAATACTTAAATTTATTAACTAAATTAGACTCACAAAGTGGTGTAATAAAATAATTATTTAAGATGTTTTATATTTCATTTTATTCTATAAGATTGAACATCTTAGCTAGCATGGTCTTATATAAAACTACAAACTCACTAATTGGATCATTATACCCTTGCTTATGTTTGTAAATTTATGCACTAGATAATTTATTATCACTGTTGACAAAAGTATTTATTATAAAATAATCTACCAAATGAATTAATGTGTTAACTGATTGAGGGGGAAGTTTATATAAACATCATAAAGCATATTATTTTATACTCATTGGGAACATTTTATTAAATAATTGATTATTGGTTGCTTAATGTAAACATGCTTCATCGAATGATTCAATGTGTTATTAAAGATCACCTTTATAATCATACAATGGAATCTTAGGAGTGATAAAACCTATACGTAATGGATAGGCTAAAAGCTCAGGGGCTAATGGATTATGGAAAAAATTATGTGAATCCATTGAATGATTAAGTTTATATGTACCTTTCTGAAACTAAAACACCTTATCATATATATCTAAAACTATCTACTTGAGGGAATTCTCTGTAGGTGGGGTTGATGATGCAATATGAGAAGCAATCATATGATTTGAATAGGTTGGTTGTATGGAGATAGGAATAGAAAAATATGGGAAGCCTTATTTTGTCCTCATTCCTCTAATAGACATCATAGATGTAGCTGGAGATGTATATGCAAAAATAGTATCAATGGTAGTGGTCTAGACATCAACGCTTTGATTATTAACTCAAAATGGTCTATTGACAACACTAGATGGATTTATTTATGCCTCAGAAGTTGCACCCCTATATTTTTGTGTTACTTTGGAGACTAGTATTAAGTTTAAAATCATATCCAATTCTTAAGGATTTGGGTGAATTTAGTGTCAAAAATTAGGAAAGGATTTGATGTGGTCCATATCTACCCCATTAATTTCATTAAGATAAATACCATATTTTTCTTCATGAGTATATTTATTATCATATTACAAATGAGTCATTTTAACATAGTTGTATATTTGTAGACGTTCATGAGCAATTACATCATCAAATGAAGAGGAAACATTCATTTTATTATTAGCCATTTTAGATAAAGTCAAAGGAATCTAATTTAATCTATATGGACCCCACTTAATCTATCACTTTGTCTTAAAAGGACAAGGGGAATGTTGATGAATTTTTAATTCACAACAATCTCATGAATGAGGTCACCTATAATATTTTTGGATCTCTATGGAGGTAAAATCCACTCTGGGGCATGAGTTATAGGTATGGATTGAAATAACTAGGTCGAAGAATAATCATTTGAGCATGTAGGTTGTTAAACAAGTGATTATGGGTGAGTATAACCTAAAATAAACCATAATACTATTTTATTTGTATGGGTTATAGTCTAATCTATTGTGGTTAGATCATAAAATAAACTCATAAAGGGAACATAGCACAGAAAAGAAAGTTCTATAGTCAATAAAGGGAATAATTATAGGTTGGCCTTTACATGGATAATTGTCTTTGAAACTAATGTTTGTAAATAGCATCTATTGTTACATTCATATAAACATAGTGAGGGAGTTTGAGGGAAACAAATACAGTAAACTCTAAGATCTCAACCAAAGGTTCTCCTATTTAGAGTAGTTATTGCACACTCTTATAACATATGATTATGACTTGGATCAAGGAGGTATCTAAAGCAATTATGTTTCACTCTACAAATATATATCAATAATTACACTTATATATACTTAAATAAGTGAAACAATCAACCTTATTGCTTACAATTAATGATATTAGCCAACTTTCAAATAGTTGTTGCACATCCTAAACTAGCATATATCAATAATAACTAAGAATTATAAGTATTTTTTACACACCTTGGATTAATGAATTAGTAATATAAAAGTAATCAAAATAAATTACTTGGGTTTAGAAAAGAAACTCATTAAAAAATTAACATGACAATCCAAAGATTTATTCATGTATTGATAAAAATTTCACTCCTTTGAAATGGGAGAATTACAAATATATATAGACTTGGGGAAGGGGTAGCCTCATCCTCCAAATTCTTCCAAAATGGGATATACATGTGAAATATCTAAATAATAATTATAACTCAATGCAAATTCTATATGTATAATTGGGGATGGTAAAATTTGTATTTTTAAAATAAGATGCATATTACAAATTCATGAAATGTGTGCATGTTACAAGATTACACATTTAATGCTTACATTCATCATGAATATCATAAAAATATAAGGAAGCCTTAGTTTACATATGTTAAATCCCACGTAAAATATATATATATATATATAATATTATATTTACTTATGTTAGATTTTGCATTCTTGAGGTATTAACACTTGAAGTGGTTGATGGAGCCAAACTGGAAGTCCCTGTTATAGAGTATTTTTTCACCTTCAAGTCTAGATAAATTTTTCAAGTGTGGTCATACTAATATTTGATTATATCTAGGCTGATAAGGGGTAGTTTTTAAACCTTGGAGAATTCAGTGAGTAAACACCCATGATCTTGCTTTGAGTCTCTATACTCCACTTTAATAATTTGAACCTCTATTTACTTATTCCTAGTATAACCAATCTCCTAATCAATCTCCTCCCTAGTACATCCTTGAAGACTTTGTTTAAATTTTTTAATAGCTATATAAAGTAAATTATCAAAATTCTCCACGTCAATCAAATTACCTGAAGTGTCCCTTACTTGAGACAACTTTAACTCCTTCAAAATTTGCACAACTTATTTCTCATGTTCTGCCAACTTTAAAATTAAGGCTTGTATGATACATACCCATTGATGATATTCTTATGTTTTGATAACTACCAAATTGAGGAAATTATTTTCCTCAAGAGGAGTCATTTAATTTAGATGGCCAAAGACCTTATTATTAGTGCAAGTTATGATAAATTTTAATTTATTCTCTTATTCCTTCAAATAATTAACCAATTTGACAATCTCAGCCAAATGGGGAGACATTTAAATATTTATTGTACTAATAGAATCAAGAATAGTATATATACTAAGAGATGTATTCAGCACATCATCCTCTATCTCCCTAGGAATATGTATAATCTAATGTTTTTCTAGCACTTGATTTAACTCTTGTTTCAACTCCTTCCTATCTTGATTCATGCCTCTATGGAAATTCATCAAGGCCTCTATGTGTGTTTTTAAAAATACCACAAAATATTCATTGTATGGGGATGTCTTAATTCTTTGATTCTTCTTTTCAGACAAGGAAAATACACCTTTCCTCTCTTCAACAATTAGGATTTCTCCAAATTCATCTTGTATCTTTATTTTCCTAATTCTTTGAAAGCTCCCTGTAGATTTGTCAAAAATAGATATAATTGTGGGAAGCTTAGAAACTACCAAAACCCATGTGGATATATAATTTCCCCTATATTAGCTAGTTATGTGGCCTAGCTCATTCCCCTTAACATGATATCCTCTTAAAAGAGACTTAAGACACTTACTTTGAATGGGTCTAGAAAAGATGGGAATATAATCATCTACCAATCCAAGTTGTCAGTTTGGGGAATGGGGTGCATAATGTACATTGTCCTTTTATAAGTATTTTAGTTGTGACAATGGTAGTTGGCTAAGATATGCTATATTGTGGCATAGACAAATCTAACTTGTTCACCCTGAACAAATATAGAAACATCTATAGTTTTCTTAGAATGAACTTTTCTAGTCCTATTAGATCTTGTCAAAATTTGGGAAGAATAAATTTCACTTGAAGCTATTATTCCATTCATTTAGGGGTATAAAACCATAATACTATATAAAACCTATAGTATAGTTGATCTTAAACCTCAAGATGAAATGTGACACATTTGGCTCACTTTGAGTAATTCCAAGTCCATTTATTACCATAAAACCTAGGATGAATTACCTCAATAAACATGAATAAATCATAATAGACATACATATATATTCAAGGGCACACTCACTTTTAGGTACTATTGAATATGTTTACAAAATATAAAATTGTAATAATGTGTATGTGAATGAATAAGTTTCATGCCACATGAATTTTTTCCAATATTATATATAATATTATTCATCTATATTATA